>OZ025257.1:7888644-8381144 GCA_964019135.1 Arenicola marina | reverse complement strand
ACGACGGTGAAACACGACTCTGACACACGACAGTGACACACGACAGTGACACACGACAGTGACACACGACTCTGACACACGACAGTGACACACGACAGTGACACACGACAGGGACACACGACGGTGACACACGACTCTGACATACGACAGTGACACACGACAGTGACACACGACAGTGACACACGACAGTGACACACGGCAGTGATACACGACTCTGACACACGACGGTGACACACGACAGGGACACACGACGGTGACACATAACAGTGACACACGACAGTGACACGACGGTGAAACACGACTCTGACACACGACAGTGACACACGACAGTGACACACGACTCTGACACACGACAGTGACACGACGGTGACACACGACAGGGACACACGACGGTGACACACGACTCTGACATACGACAGTGACACACGACAGTGACACACCACAGTGACACACCACAGTGACACACGGCAGTGATACACGAAGCTGACACACGACTCTGACACACGACAGTGACACACGACAGTGACACACGACAGTGACACACGACAGTGACACACGACAGTGACACATAACAGTGACACACGACAGTGACGCACGACAGTGACACACGACGGTGACACACGACGGTGACACATGACAGGGACACACGACGGTAACACACGACTCTGACACACGAAAGTGACACACGACGGTGACACACGACGGTGACACACGACAGGGACACACGGCGGTGACACACGACGGTGACACGACAGTGACACGACGGTGACACACGACTCTGATACACGACAGTGATACACGACAGTGACACACGACAGTGACACACGACAGTGACACACGGCAGTGATACACGACTCTGACACACGACTCTGACACACGACAGTGACACACGACAGTGACACATAACAGTGACACACGACAGTGACGCACGGCAGTGACACACGACGGTGACACACGACGGTGACACACGACAGGGACACACGACGGTGACACACGACTCTGACACACGACAGTGACGCACGACAGTGACACACGACACCGTGATACATACAGTACCCCCACTTGGCGGCGATGTGGAGAGGCGTATCGCCGAAGTCGTTGGCCGCGTTGATATCCAGGGCGTTGGAGCCCTGATCGAAGAAGACGATGGCCTTGACGCACTGAAAACACACAGCCGGCCAGTGAGCGGGTCTGCAACAGGGTCGGCAAGAGGGTCTGCAAGAGGGTCTGCAAGAGGGTCTGCAAGAGGGTCTGCAAGAGAGTCTGCAAGAATGTCTGCCAAAGGGTCTGCAAAAGGGTCTGCCAGAGCGTTTGCCAGAGGGTCTGCAAGAGCGTCGGCAAGAAGGTCGGCAAGAGGGTCTGCAAGAGGGTTTGCCAGAGGGTCTGCCAAAGGGTCCGCAAGAGGGTCTACCAGAGCGTTTGCCAGAGGGTCAGCAAGAGCGTCGGCAAGAAGGTCGGCAAGAGGGTCTGCAAGAGGGTCGGCCAGTGGGTCTGCAAGGGAGTCTGCAAGAGGGTTTGCCAGAATGTCTGTCATAGGGTCTGCCATATGGGTCTTCAAGATGGTCTGCAAGAGGGTCTGCAAGAAGGTCTGTCAGAGGGCATGCCAAAGGGTCTGCTAGAAGGCCTGCAAGAAGGTGTGCCAGAGGGTTTGCCAGAATGTCTGCCATAGAATATTTAAGATTGTCTGCAAGAGGGTCTGAAAGAGGGTCTGCCAAAGGGTCTTTAAGGTAGTACGCAAGAGGGTCTGCAAGATGGTCTGCAAGAGGGTCTGCAAGAGGGCCTGCAAGATGGTCTGCAAGAGGGCCTGCAAGAGGGTCTGCAAGATGGTCTGCAAGAGGGCCTGCAAGAGGGCCTGCAAGATGGTCTGCAAGAGGGCCTGCAAGAGGGTGTGCCAGAGGGTATGCCAGAATGTCTGCCAAAGGGTCTGCAAGAGGGTCTACCAGAGGGTTTGCCAGAATGTCTGCCATAGAGTATTTAAGATTGTCTGCAAGAGGGTCTGAAAGAGGGTCTGCCAAAGGGTCTTTAAGGTGGTATGCAAGAGGGTCTGCAAGATGGTCTGCAAGAGGGTCTGCAAGAGGGCCTGCAAGATGGTCTGCAAGAGGGCCTGCAAGAGGGTCTGCAAGATGGTCTGCAAGAGGACCTGCAAGAGGGCCTGCAAGATAGTCTGCAAGAGGGTCTTCAAGAGGTTTTACCAGAGTGTCTGCCAGAGACCGAATCACCTTGGCTTTATCGCCCAACCCATATACACAAGCTTCTCGCATAGAAAGAAAATGCATAACTGTTACAGGAGAAAGGGTGCGGTAAGTAGTGGCAGCACATGTTGTGGACAGCGTTGCAATGAAATAGAAACAATATTAGCACACACAACGCGAGTTCTCACTCCATAGAGTTGCATTGATTCCAGATTCAACACGATTATTGGACAGGAACACATCCTTCCAGCAGATGGCGCCTTGGTCAATAAATACGGTATTGCACCACACCATTATGCCATCTTTTGTCGCCACGTCACGTGTACGCGATGGACAGGACGGAGTCGGGGTCTTAAGCACCACTTTAATGGATCTATCCACATGCCTCCCCCCTGACAAGGCCTTACATCTCGGTCGAGTGGACCAAGAAGACCCCCCCTAACCCTATGCGCTGAGCTGTGGTTGATTGATTTGATTTGAAGGGGCCAAAAAAAGTATAAAATGGGAATGAAGACACAAAGTCATCCTGACAACACCGGCGGAAACATCCGTAAAGAGTAAGTTGAACTTCGGTTCCATTAAAACTGCGACTTGGGAAAACTGATGTCAAATTAGGCATGTTGATACCGCGACATCCCACACCACCGAGAATGGTGTATAATGCACACAAGTTTTCTCTTGACTAGTTTTTTAAGTTACCGAAGGATTGTTTCAGCCGTTTGCATGTTATTTTAGTGTTCTGTATTTGTACGCTGGGCCTGGTGCGTGCCTGTAGTGACCCACACACTATCTGTCTATTAACGTGCTTGGTGTTTTCCCCTCTCAGACAGTTAACATGCTTGCCCGACTACTGGTCCTAGCGCTGATCGGCACCATGGTGTGCCTCGTGGTCATCCCGAACCAAGGTCAGTAGCCGACAGATACACGCTCGCCTCTTCACCGCAATATACCCAATGTCATCATCCCCAGTCGTCTGACAACTGACAATAAGTGTCACAATTGATGTAACGATGACAGGCCGATTATGATGTATCATTACGCGTGGTGACTCAACAGTATATATGATGACTCATCAATACATGTGATGACGCATCAGTACATGTGATGACGCATCAGTACATGTGATGACGCATCAGTACATGTGATGACGCATCAGTACATGTGATGACTCATCAATACATGTGATGACGCATCAGTACATGTGATGACGCATCAGTACTGTGATGACGCATCAGTACATGTGATGACGCATCAGTACATTTGATGACTCATCAATACATGTGATGACGCATCAGTACATGTGATGACGCATCAGTACATTTGATGACTCATCAATACATGTGATGACGCATCAGTACATGTGATGACGCATCAGTACTGTGATGACGCATCAGTACATGTGATGACGCATCATTACATGTGATGACGCATCAGTACATATGATGACGCATCAGTACTGTGATGACGCATCAGTACATGTGATGACGCATCAGCATATGTGATGACGCATCAGTACATGTGATGACGCATCAGTACATGTGATGGCGCATTAGTACTGTGATGACGCATCAGTACATGTGATGACGCATCAGCATATGTGATGACGCATCAGCACATGTGATGACGCATCAGTAGACGTGATGTGATGTTTACATAGACATGTCGCTCATCTATAATTTCAGTTCAGGGTTGTGACCCTTACGACCCCGATTACGCTCACTGCAGCAAGAGAACGGCCAACACCGCTGCCCCGACGACTGCAACCCCTAAAGTCAAAGGTTGTGTAGTTACATTTTTACAGCACCATTGTCTAAAAATATCTCTTCATCTAATTAAAAGTGATAATTTATCCAAGGTCAGTTAAAATATCTGATCCACACAATGGGAAGGTCACAGAAAAATACAACATGTAATTAACGTTATGTTACGGAAAAATATTACTTGAAACAATGGTTCACAGTCAATTTAATGCAAATTTATACAATGTTTTGTGCTTGCATATATATATTAAACGCATATTTAGAGACTAACGAGACGACCGCGATTAACATTCCGAATACTTAAGTCAACCGACTCGCAACAATCCTTTCTAACGATCGAATTTCACATTCAATATTGCAGAGCCAAGTGCAATCTTGACATGGGACTAATTGGAAAAGGACGTTCTGGGGACCGACAAGAAAAGCAGGAACTAGTGTAAATGTAATGTGCCTAAATAAAGCTTAACTTAAAACCCACATGTTGCTTATTGTTCCTTCATGTACGCATGATTAGTTCGTTTGCCGGGTGTTTGTTAGCCAGGCGTTTGTTAGCCAGGCGTTCGCCAGCCAGGCGTTCGCCAGCCGGGCGTTCGCCAGCCGGGCGTCCGTTAGCCAGGCGTTCGTTAGCCAGGCGTTCGCCAGCCGGGCTACGTGTACGCCAGCCAGGCTACGCGTACGCCAGCCAGGCTACGCGTACGCCAGCCAGGCTACGCGTACGCCAGCCAGGCGTTCGCCAACCGGGCGTTCGTTAGCCAGGCGTTCGCCAGCCGGGCTACGCGTACGCCAGCCGGGCTTTCGCCAGCCGGGCTTTCGCCAGCCGGGCGTTCGTTAGCCAGGCGTTCGCCAGCCGGGCGTTCGTTAGCCAGGTGTTCGTTAGCCAGGCGTTCGTTAGCCAGGCGTTCGCCAGCCGGGCTTTCGCCAGCCGGGCGTTCGCCAGCCGGGCGTTCATTAGCCGGGCGTTTGCCAGCCGGGCGTTCGCCAGCCGGGTTCTCACAAGCAGTGATTGGGTGAACCATAAGGAAATATAAGGTTTGGTTACATTAGAAGTCAGCGCTTAAATGCGGGTATCGTTGAGTTCAAAGCAAGGATCAGTCGGATGGGACAATATACTATGCCATCAATTATCTTGAGAAAAAGTGACAGCACAGCGGGAAAGGTGATGTCCCGTCAGTACAACAAGTCCCACATGAGAGACACCAGTCAGGGCAACAGGGCCGCTAGAGACGGCTCATGGCTAAAGCAACCAACCCACGGGCGCCTCTTCTATTAACGCCTCTATTTAATACCCCCATCACAGTTTGTGAGCGATAATAAAGCGGTAATCAACTCACGTCGTCATGGCCTCCCACACAGGCTAGGTGGAGTGGCGTGTTCTGCTCCAGGTCTCTGGCATTGACCAACGCCCCGTGGTCCAACAACAACAACTGCAAAGCAATGGAAACGATACTGTCAGTAACAGTTACACAGGCGCCACCTACCGTTACATTCTGATGGCCCTTGACACTGGCGACACTTATAGTTACATTCTGATGGCCCTTGACATTGGCGACACCTACCGTTACATTCTGATGGCCCTTGACACTGGCGACACCTACCGTTACATTCTGATGGCCCTTGACACAGGCGACACCTACCGTTACATTCTGATGGCCCTTCACACAGGCGACACCTACCGTTACATTCTGATGACCCTTCACACAGGCGACACCTACCGTTACACTCTGATGGCCCTTGACACAGGCGACACCTACCGTTACACTCTGATGGCCCTTGACACAGGCGACACCTACCGTTACATTCTGATGGCCCTTCACACAGGCGACACCTACCGTTACATTCTGATGGCCCTTCACACAGGCGACACCTACCGTTACATTCTGATGGCCCTTGACACAGGCGACACCTACCGTTACATTCTGATGGCCCTTGACACAGGCGACACCTACCGTTACATTCTGATGGCCCTTGACACAGGCGACACCTACCGTTACATTCTGATGGCCCTTGACACAGGCGACACCTACCGTTACATTCTGATGGCCCTTCACACAGGCGACACCTACCGTTACACTCTGATGGCCCTTGACACAGGCGACACCTACCGTTACATTCTGATGGCCCTTCACACAGGCGACACCTACCGTTACACTCTGATGGCTCTTGACACAGGCGACACCTACCGTTACATTCTGATGGCCCTTCACACAGGCGACACCTACCGTTACACTCTGATGGCCCTTGACACAGGCGACACCTACCGTTACACTCTGATGGCCCTTGACACAGGCGACACCTACCGTTACATTCTGATGGCCCTTGACACAGGCGCCACCTACTGTTCCATTCTGATGACCCTTGTCACAGGCGACACCTACCATTACATTCTGATGGCCCTTGACACTAGCGACACCTACCGTTACATTTTGATAGCCCTTGACACAGGCGACACCTACCGTTACATTCTGATGGCCCTTGACACAGGCGACACCTACCGTTACATTCTGATGGCCCTTGACACAGGTAACACTTACCGTTACATTCTGATGGCCCTTGACACTGGCGACACCTACCGTTACATTTTGATGGCCCTTGACACAGGCGCCACCTACCGTTACATTCTGATGGCCCTTGACACTGGCGACACCTACTGTTATATTCTGATGGCCCTTGACACAGGCGACACCTACCGTTACATTCTGATGACCCTTGACACAGGCGCCACCTACCGTTACATTCTGATGACCTTTGACACAGACGCCACCTACCGTTACATTCTGATGACCTTTGACACAGGCGCCACCTACCGTTACATTCTGATGACCCTTGACACAGGCGACACCTACCGTTACATTCTGATAGCCCTTGGCACAGGCGACACCTACCGTTACATTCTGATGGCCCTTGACACAGGCGACACCTACCGTTACATTCTGATGGCCCTTGACACTGGCGCCACCTACCGTTACATTCTGATGACCCTTGACACAGGCGCCACCTACCGTTACATTCTGATGACCTTTGACACAGGCGCCACCTACCGTTACATTCTCATGGCCCTTGACACAGGCGACAACAACCGTTACATTCTGATGACCCTTGGCACAGGCGACACCTACCGTTACATTTTGATGACCCTTGACACAGGCGCCACCTACCGTTACATTCTGATGACCTTTGACACAGACGCCACCTACCGTTACATTCTCATGGCCCTTGACACAGGCGCCACCTACCGTTACATTCTGATGGCCCTTGACACAGGCGATGTGGAGGGGTGTCTTTCCCAGGTAGTCAGACCCGCTGACCAGGGCACCCATGCGGAGTAGGACGTCAGACATGGCCACTCGGCCACTCTCAACAGCAATGTGTAGCGCTACAATAACACGATAGTACATGTAACAGTGGAATGATAACACGATAGTACATGTAACAGTGGAATGATAACACAATAGTACATGTAACAGTGGAATGATAAGACGATAGTACATGTAACAGTGGAATGATAACACAATAGTACATGTAACAGTGGAATGTTAACACGATAGTACATGTAACAGTGGAATGATAACACGATAGTACATGTAACAGTGGAATGATAAGACGATAGTACATGTAACAGTGGAATGATAACACAATAGCACATGTAACAGTGGAATGATAACACAATAGTACATGTAACAGTGGAATGATAACACGATAGTACATGTAACAGTGGAATGATAAGACGATAGTACATGTAACAGTGGAATGATAACACAATAGTACATGTAACAGTGGAATGATAACACAATAGTACATGTAACAGTGGAATGATAACACAATAGTACATGTAACAGTGGAATGATAACACGATAGTACATGTAACAGTGGAATGATAACACGATAGTACATGTAACAGTGGAATGATAACACGATAGTACATGTAACAGTGGAATGATAACACAATAGCACATGTAACAGTGGAATGATAACACAATAGTACATGTAACAGTGGAATGATAACACGATAGTACATGTAACAGTGGAATGATAATACGATAGTACATGTAACAGTGGAATGATAACACAATAGTACATGTAACAGTGGAGTGATAACACAATAGTACATGTAACAGTGGAATGATAACACGATAGTACATGTAACAGTGGAATGATAACACGATAGTACATGTAACAGTGGAATGATAACACAATAGTACATGTAACAGTGGAATGATAACACGATAGTACATGTAACAGTGGAATGATAACACGATAGTACATGTAACAGTGGAATGATAACACGATAGTACATGTAACAGTGGAACGATAACACGATAGTACATGTAACAGTGGAATGATAACACAATAGTACATGCAATAGCATTATGATAGCACACGGTACAATGATAAACACAACGGTACATGCAAAGGTGCAATGATATCAAGGATAGTGTATAATAGGATGTCCAACTGTGAACTTCACCTATGGACCAATTGTAACAAAACAAACCGAGGCGCCACCTATGAAATACCGTGTTAGAATGTAAACAAAAGCACGTGGTTGAATGGTAGCGCCGTATCCTGCACAGTATCGTATCAACAGAAACGTTTATGTCAATTTAACAATAGCTTCAAGATCCTCGTAAGGTGTGGATTTTGTAGAATGTTTCTCTTTGGTGGGGTTACCGAGCTGCACCGGGAGTCTGGGGTGGAGGACGGGTGTCAGCGGTGGGGGAGGGGGAGGGGGGATAAGATATCGTTCTGATTGTGATTTTGCGCGACCGGATTTGATGGGGCGGGAAAGCCGGGATGGGTTAAATCTGGTGGGGCAGAAATTTGGGTGGAGAGGCCGTCGTGCATCTTCATCACCTCCTCTCTGTGAGGGTTGGTGCCGGTGGGGTGGTGGGGGAGCGGCGAAGGGGGGGGGGGGTTGGTGGTTTTGCTATTCTTGCTGGGTTATGTACTAGTACCCGCGGCGGTCCTGCAATGTATTGTACTCTGGTGGTAAAAGAACCAAATTTGGTACACTTGTAGAGTTTGAGGTAGGAAAATAATTGGATTATGGACTCAGGTCAGATATTCCAAAATGGCCGCCATTTTCAAGATGGCCGCCAAGATAACCAAATCTTTCGAACAAAATCAGACAATTGCAGATAAGTTGATGTTTTCAAGTTGTAACAGGACACTATTGTAATATTGAATAACTTGTAATAACTGTAACAAAGTAAGAAATAAACAAGGGATTTGTTCCAGGTATTCACATTTAATTGATCACATAAACATTCAAACAGGGATGTAAAGTCTCAGCAGTGAAGTCTCAGGTCATGTACAGTACCTATTGCCTTGTACATATCATCTCATTGATAAATGAGCTTTAGTCTAAACTATTTATTCTTGCATGCTAACAAATAGTTCTAATTAAGAACTAATTAATATTATATAGTATATATGTTATATTCATCACCAAAATGTTGGCACTGGCATCTCTGGATTTACTTCATGAATATTTATGAATATGGAGTCCTTAAGCAGAGTTTGAGCAGACCACACAGCTCTTGTGAAGAAACTCGCTGTCCCTTTTTAGCAGATCCTGACGCTGGAGACAGATTACCCATTTACCTGAAATATAAGATAAATAACAAGTTACAATTATCAAATCAATATAGTTTAGTCGAAGGATGTATGATACCAGTAATAAAGTGGTCCGTATATTATACAACCTTCCGCTACACCATCTTTAAAATGGATTAAGGTAGATGCATAGATTAAATTTTTTTCAGACAAACTTCTTGACATTTTTTTAACTTATAGTAATGTGTATCCAAAACGATAAAATAACATAAAAAAGATATGTCTTCTACCTACTTTTCTGTCAAAATGACGTTGAATAGGTAGGGGGTCAGTGTATCCAAAACGATAAAATAACATAAAAAAGATATGTCTTCTACCTACTTTTCTGTCAAAATGACGTTGAATAGGTAGGGGGTCACATCTAATTTTATAATGGCTGTCAACGAAGAATTTTGGAATTTCGACACGAAATATTCAACAGAAAAAAACGGCTCAGACAAAGTTAATAAAGATTTGTCTGGAACAAGCTTGCTCCTTGTTTGTTCAAATAAGAGAAAAAAATATATGGGTCTTCTACCTCGTTTTTTCGTAAAATGACGCTGAACATGGAAATTGTGCCGGTAATTCTGAGGGCGGAATGGGTAACATGCTGAACTAGAGACACGACAAGTACTCACAAGATTGAATAAGATACTTGGTGTTATCAAATTTACATGAAAACATTTAAGCAACCAAACGTGTAAGCATATAGGCCTACGATGATGTGGGGGATCCCTACACCCCCCTTCCCGCCTCCGCCTCTCCCACTGATTTACTGTGCCTGTGTGGTCAACGCTATGTAATTTGCCGGCTTGTTTCTACTGTCAGCTCGTTCAAAGATATATTTATACATCCCAATAAGTTCTTTAGTTTGCTTGAACTTGCGTTTGCCTATCAATTTCCCTTTCCAGCACATCATTTTCGCGACTTTGTTACATAAACAAGAAATAAACGATGACGCTCCGCGGACAATAGAGCATTCGCCAGATTAGCCTGGTTCCGCGGCCAACTTCGCTCGCTCGCTCACTTACAAGTATGAGTATGAGCGGCGGTACCAGCTTATCGCCAGATCGCAGCGGCATGGTCCACCAGATGGCGCCACAGTGATGCCGGGAACCTCCTTAAATGTATTTCCATCCAGAACTATGAGTATCCAGGTCTCACCATACTGATTATGACTAAACCTAATTATTATAGCTATACCAAAAGAAAAAAATGGTCCATCTAGGCCTAATTATGTTTTCAGAAATCTAGGGTTTCAACTGTCTACCCTGGCAGGAGGAGGGGAGGGGGTTACTCCCTGTACTCCCTGGTCCTGGTAGCCCCCTATTGGATCTGCCAATGAAAACCAATTAGGAAGAGTGATAATTAGCTAGTAAGCTTATTGGTCAATCAGTTAATAGTGACTACTTATTTTTATGTTCCCTTAGTCTGAAACTGGTTGGAACAATGGCCCGGTTACGTCTCCCAGGCTAGCCATCGTAGTGAGTAACCCTCTTTATCGCTCAGGTAGCAGACACTTGCCGGCAAAGTTTACACCAACATGAAAGCGAATAACCTGTTACAGAATTTCAAACATTTGCTTACCTCTCTTGGTCCTTCGAAAATCCCCAAAATCCAGATGCTGGCTTCTTTACTGGGCAATTTGTGCGTCAATTGGTGGCACGAAGCTGCCCGCCGGTCTTCCAGCCTCTCGCTCGACATGTTGACATTTCTAACACGGTACTTCATAGATGGGGCTGCGAACGGCGTATCACCGCGCGAAATGCAGAGTTGGCTATCCTATATATAAACTATCCTTGATGATATCGCAGATAGTGGTCCATCTGCCATGTTTGAGCCCAACGAAATCAATCATTTAATAACATTATTTATAATGACATATCCAAGTAGAGTTTAGCTAGGATAGTCTGAGAGCCCACAACATGGCGATCACAGGCTCTGTATAAGTAGAGAGGTCTATGCCAAGTGGAGTGGACTCACCCGTCGACCCCCGTGAGTTTCTCGAGTGCACGGAGACCCTGTTGAGGGGAGTTGTACTTCGGCCAGCCGCCATCAGGTTGCTGCAGCTGGGGCAGTCACAGAGCGGGTGACAGAGGCCAGGGGTCATGCCAGGGGTCAGGCCGGCGCGACCCTCAACGCCATCTGGGGAGGACGAGGGCGAACCAATACTCGACCTTGACCTTCTGGTTCCTTTCTTCAACAGCTCCACGACCGCCGCTTGGTCGTTATGCCAAACATACTGCAAGGTCAAAGTCAAGGTCACGGTCAGGGGTCATAGCAAGGTCATGTTAAGGGATCATAGCAAAGACTACGGACAATATAAAGACGTTGGAATGCGACTGAGCCATAAGCTTACAGTGCAACGAGAAGTAAATATCAGTGCCTTGAGTTGTTATTGGCTTCCGATAGTTTGTATCGAGACAACTTAATAATCCATCAGAGTACAGAAAACCTTCACGATACGAATAGTGGTCTGAAGTAGTTGTCCTATGTAATGTATGTAAACCTTCAGCAGGTTCACAGAACGCTATCGAATACAACACGACAAGGATATATATATATATATATATATATATATATAAAGATATATATATATAGAAAGATATATATATATATATATCTTTCTTTTTATTAAATCAAATTCTTGGTATGTATACGTCATCAGTTGACCGAACGCTGAGAGCTTCACATACCTGGAAGAAGGTATCGACGGCTTCGGTGTCAGAGCCGTGTTTTTTCCACAGAGAGTTATCGCTGGGTGACTCGATATGGTCAAGTCCCTGAGAGACAAAACACACATCCGCGTGAGGAAGGGCGACATCGTCTCTGTTGAGGGGTGTGTTAGCTATACCTTATTGAACTTATCCGGGACACGGGGCAGCAGCCATTGCAGCTCTGACGGACCTCCTTCGCCAAGACTTTGCAACGCGTGGACAACACAGCAAAGACCCATGGCTGGACAAAAGAACACTTGAGGTGGGCCTGTACATGTTAAATTTAAGCCGGTGTTTGGATTGGACCCATTTAGACCCGTGTTTGGATTGGACCCATTTAGACCAGTGTTTGGATTAGATCCATTTAGACCGGTGTTCGGATTGGACCCATTTAGACCGGTGTTTGGATTGGACCCATTTAGACCAGTGTTTGGATTGGACCTATTTAGACCGGTGTTTGGATTGGACCCATTTAGACCGGTGTTTGGATTGGACCCATTTAGACCCGTGTTTGGATTGGACCCATTTAGACCGGTGTTTGAATTGGACCTATTTAGACCGGTGTTTGGATTAAACCCATTTAGACCGGTGTTTGGATTAGACCCATTTAGACCGGTGTTTGGATTGGACCCATTTAGACCAGTGTTCGGATTGGACCCATTTAGACCCGTCTTTGGAGCGGTCCCATTTAGACCCGTCTTTGGAGCGGTCCCATTTAGACCCGTCTTTGTAGCGGTCCCATTTAGACCCGTGTTTGGAGCGGTCCCATTTAGACCCGTGTTTGGAGCGGTCCCATTTAGACCCGTGTTTGGAGCGGTCCCATTTAGACCCGTCTTTGGAGCGGTCCCATTTAGACCCGTGTTTGGAGCGGTCCCATTCTACCTGTGGAGGTGCACCGTCGAGCTCCAGGTCACACAGCGTCCCACTGCTGACGTGGACCAGCGCCGCCTCCAGGGTGGCGAGGTAAAACCTGCAACAGAAACGTCCCATATACTCCGTACTCATTTCCCATATAGTCAGCATTCATTTTCCATATAGTCAGCATTCATTTTCCCATTAGTCAGCATTCATTTCCCTTATAGTCAGTATTCACTTCCCCTATAGTCAGCATTGATTTCCCTATATTCAGCATTCATTACCCATATAGTAAGCATTCATTTCCCATAGCGAGCATTCATTTCCCTATGGTCAGCATTCATTTCCCATATAGTGAGCATTCATTTCCCTATGGTCAGCATTCATTTCCCATATAGTTAGCATTCATTTCCCATATAGTTAGCATTCATTCCCTCTATAGTCGGCATTCAGTTCTCCTAGTCAGCATTCATTTCCCATAGTCAGCATTCATTTCCCTTATAGTCAGTATTCACTTCCCCTATAGTCAGCATTGATTTCCCTATATTCAGCATTCATTACCCATATAGTAAGCATTCATTTCCCATAGCGAGCATTCATTTCCCTATGGTCAGCATTCATTTCCCATATAGTGAGCATTCATTTCCCTATGGTCAGCATTCATTTCCCATATAGTTAGCATTCATTTCCCATATAGTTAGCATTCATTCCCTCTATAGTCGGCATTCAGTTCTCCTAGCCAGTATTCATTACCCATGTAGTCAGCATTCATTTCCCATAGTCCTCATTTCATTTCATTTCTCATGTAATCAGTATTCATTTCTCATCTAATCAGTATTCATTTCTCATGTAATTAGCATTCATTTTTCGCGTAATCAGTATTCATTTCTCATGTAATCAGTATTCATTTCTCATGTAATCAGTATTCATTTCCCTTAGTGCGTATTCGTATCTGTGGAAGACATTATGCAGTTAGACGGACCTTTTACACGTAAACAACTAGAAACAGCTGGACAAAGTACCTTATCCATTGCAAAACATATCTTGCTGCATACACCTACTTGAACCTATATGTGCATCACAGTGGCCGGAAACACGAACCTTTCATTTCTTACTAAGTACTCCACATATTACTCATTTACAGATATCTTTGTTTCAATTTGTTAATACTGTTAATAATTCACTTACCCGTATTCATCATCCAGACTTGGTTGGTAGTATCGAAAGGTGGTCATATGAGCGAAGTGCGCCCACCTGCGTCAACAAAACACATGTTACAACAGTTTAATTCACATTTCAAACTTCGACATCATTGACATGTATGCAAATCAGGACCACCTTAAACGTACCTTCCCGTAAAACTTCCTATTATGTTTTCTTTTAATTGTATTAGAAGTGAATTCGACAGTCTTGTTACAGGGCGACTGATACAGGAGGAGGTGCACGCCCCCCCCCCCCCACCCTACCCCAGCTCCCCCGACGACTCACCAGTTGGGCAGATCGGCCTTGACAACCAGAAACACCAGCATGGGCAGAAGGTCATCGGAGGTCAGAGGCATGGGACCCTCTGGCAAAAAAAATGGTAAACAGTCAATAGTCTTTTGATTTTGACAACAAAACTGACCTCCAATAATATAAGTAAATTTGGAAAAACTTGGCGTTTATGACCATCAGATTAAGTGCCCCGTCATAGGAGGTCAAAGGTGAGGAAAAAGTGGTGCAAGAATCGAAGAAAAGCGGTGAACCATATTGAAGAAGTCTACCTACAAGTTTGAAAATTGGCGTTTAATGCAATCTCTGCGTACATATATGAATGACACACAAAAAAAATTCTCTCGCAATCTGTACATGATCCGTCAGTGGATAATTTTCACTCAGAAATGCAGCTTATGCGACACTGCCTGCACAATGGACACATTCTGGCTCACTACATTACATACCGCCGCCGTTCGCATCAGACACAAAATGCCTTATTATTCATTTTACCGCAGTGGGTTTGCAGTGAAGTACGCCACCTCTAGCCCACGGCGGCTACCCTAGACAACGTGAAGATAACTACCTCCAGACCACGGCGGCTACCCTAGACAACGTGAAGATAACTACCTCTAGACCACGGCGGCTCCCCTAGACAACGTGAAGATAACTACCTCTAGACCACGGCGGCTCGCCTAGACAACGTGAAGATAACTACCTCTAAACCACGGCGGCTCCCCTAGACAACGTGAAGATAACTACCTCTAGACCACGGCGGCTCCCCTAGACAACGTGAAGATAACTACCTCTAGACCACGGCGGCTCCCCTAGACAACGTGAAGATAACTACCTCTAGACCACGGCGGCTCCCCTAGACAACGTGAAGATAACTACCTCTAGACCACGGCGGCTCCCCTAGACAACGTGAAGATAACTAACTCTAGACCACGGCGGCTCCCCTAGACAACGTGAAGATAACTACTACTAGACCACGGCGGCTCCCCTAGACAACGTGAAGATAACTACCTCTAGACCACGGCGGCTCCCCTAGACAACGTGAAGATAACTACCTCTAGACCACGGCGGCTCCCCTAGACAACGTGAAGATAACTACCTCAAGACCACGGCGGCTCCCCTAGACAACGTGAAGATAACTACCTCTAGACCACGGCGGCTCTCCTAGACAACGTGAAGATAACTACCTCTAGACCACGGCGGCTCCCCTAGACAACGTGAAGATAACTACCTCTAGACCACGGCGGCTCCCCTAGACAACGTGAAGATAACTACCTCTAGACTACGGCGGCTCCCCTAGACAACGTGAAGATAACTACCTCTAGACTACGGCGGCTCCCCTAGACAACGTGAAGAAGACTACCTCTAGACCACGGCGGCTCCCCTAGACAACGTGAAGATAACTACATCTAGACCACGGCGGCTCCCCTAGACAACGTGAAGAAGACTACCTCTAGACCACGGCGGCTCCCCTTGACAACGTGAAGATAACTACCTCTAGACCACGGCGGCTCCCCTAGACAACGTGAAGATAACTACCTCTAGACCACGGCGGCTTCCCTAGACAACGTGAAGATAACTACATCTAGACCACGGCGGCTCCCCTAGACAACGTGAAGATAACTACATCTAGACCACGGCGGCTCCCCTAGACAACGTGAAGAAGACTACCTCTAGACCACGGCGGCTCCCCTTGACAACGTGAAGATAACTACCTCTAGACCACGGCGGCTCCCCTAGACAACGTGAAGATAACTACCTCTAGACCACGGCGGCTCCCCTAGACAACGTGAAGATAACTACCTCTAGACCACGGCGACTCCCCTAGACAACGTGAAGATAACTACCTCTAGACCACGGCGGCTCCCCTAGACAACGTGAAGATAACTACCTCTAGACTACGGCGGCTCCCCTAGACAACGTGAAGATAACTACCTCTAGACCACGGCGGCTCCCCTAGACAACGTGAAGATAACTACCTCTAGACCACGGCGACTCCCCTAGACAACGTGAAGATAACTACCTCTAGACCACGGCGACTCCCCTAGACAACGTGAAGATAACTACCACTAGACCACGGCGGCTCCCCTAGACAACGTGAAGATAACTACCTCTAGACCACGGCGGCTCCCCTAGACAACGTGAAGAAGACTACCTCTAGACCACGGCGGCTCCCCTAGACAACGTGAAGAAGACTACCTCTAGACCACGGCGGCTCCCCTAGACAACGTGAAGATAACTACCTCTAGACCACGGCGACTCCCCTAGACAACGTGAAGATAACTACCACTAGACCACGGCGGCTCCCCTAGACAACGTGAAGATAACTACCTCTAGACCACGGCGGCTCCCCTAGACAACGTGAAGATAACTACCTCTAGACCACGGCGGCTCCCCTAGACAACGTGAAGATAACTACCTCTAGACCACGGCGGCTCCCCTAGACAACGTGAAGATAACTACCTCTAGACCACGGCGACTCCCCTAGACAACGTGAAGATAACTACCTCTAGACTACGGCGGCTCCCCTAGACAACGTGAAGATAACTACCTCTAGACTACGGCGGCTCCCCTAGACAACGTGAAGAAGACTACCTCTAGACCACGGCGGCTCCCCTAGACAACGTGAAGATAACTACCTCTAGACCACGGCGGCTCCCCTTGACAACGTGAAGATAACTACCTCTAGACCACGGCGGCTCCCCTAGACAACGTGAAGATAACTACCTCTAGACCACGGCGGCTTCCCTAGACAACGTGAAGATAACTACATCTAGACCACGGCGGCTCCCCTAGACAACGTGAAGATAACTACCTCTAGACCACGGCGGTTCCCCTAGACAACGTGAAGATAACTACCTCTAGACCACGGCGGCTCCCCTAGACAACGTGAAGATAACTACCTCTAGACCACGGCGGCTCGCTTAGACAACGTGAAGATAACTACCTCTAGACCACGGCGGCTCCCCTAGACAACGTGAAGATAACTACATCTAGACCACGGCGGCTCCCCTAGACAACGTGAAGATAACTACCTCTAGACCACGGCGGCTCCCCTTGACAACGTGAAGATAACTACCTCTAGACCACGGCGGCTCCCCTAGACAACGTGAAGATAACTACCTCTAGACCACGGCGGCTCCCCTAGACAACGTGAAGATAACTACCTCTAGACCACGGCGGCTCCCCTAGACAACGTGAAGAAGACTACCTCTAGACCACGGCGGCTCCCCTTGACAACGTGAAGATAACTACCTCTAGACCACGGCGGCTCCCCTAGACAACGTGAAGATAACTACCTCTAGACCACGGCGGCTTCCCTAGACAACGTGAAGATAACTACATCTAGACCACGGCGGCTCCCCTAGACAACGTGAAGAAGACTACCTCTAGACCACGGCGGCTCCCCTTGACAACGTGAAGATAACTACCTCTAGACCACGGCGGCTCCCCTAGACAACGTGAAGATAACTACCTCTAGACCACGGCGGCTCCCCTAGACAACGTGAAGATAACTACCTCTAGACCACGGCGACTCCCCTAGACAACGTGAAGATAACTACCTCTAGACCACGGCGGCTCCCCTAGACAACGTGAAGATAACTACCTCTAGACCACGGCGGCTCCCCTAGACAACGTGAAGATAACTACCTCTAGACCACGGCGACTCCCCTAGACAACGTGAAGATAACTACCTCTAGACCACGGCGGCTCCCCTAGACAACGTGAAGATAACTACCTCTAGACCACGGCGGCTTCCCTAGACAACGTGAAGATAACTACCTCTAGACCACGGCGGCTCCCCTTGACAACGTGAAGATAACTACCTCTAGACCACGGCGGCTCCCCTTGACAACGTGAAGATAACTACCTCTAGACCACGGCGGCTCCCCTAGACAACGTGAAGATAACTACCTCTAGACCACGGCGGCTTCCCTAGACAACGTGAAGATAACTACATCTAGACCACGGCGGCTCCCCTAGACAACGTGAAGATAACTACCTCTAGACCACGGCGGTTCCCCTAGACAACGTGAAGATAACTACCTCTAGACCACGGCGGCTCCCCTAGACAACGTGAAGATAACTACCTCTAGACCACGGCGGCTCGCTTAGACAACGTGAAGATAACTACCTCTAGACCACGGCGGCTCCCCTAGACAACGTGAAGATAACTACATCTAGTCCACGGCGGCTCCCCTAGACAACGTGAAGATAACTACCTCTAGACCACGGCGGCTCCCCTTGACAACGTGAAGATAACTACCTCTAGACCACGGCGGCTCCCCTAGACAACGTGAAGATAACTACCTCTAGACCACGGCGGCTCCCCTAGACAACGTGAAGATAACTACCTCTAGACCACGGCGGCTCCCCTAGACAACGTGAAGAAGACTACCTCTAGACCACGGCGGCTCCCCTTGACAACGTGAAGATAACTACCTCTAGACCACGGCGGCTCCCCTAGACAACGTGAAGATAACTACCTCTAGACCACGGCGGCTTCCCTAGACAACGTGAAGATAACTACATCTAGACCACGGCGGCTCCCCTAGACAACGTGAAGAAGACTACCTCTAGACCACGGCGGCTCCCCTTGACAACGTGAAGATAACTACCTCTAGACCACGGCGGCTCCCCTAGACAACGTGAAGATAACTACCTCTAGACCACGGCGGCTCCCCTAGACAACGTGAAGATAACTACCTCTAGACCACGGCGACTCCCCTAGACAACGTGAAGATAACTACCTCTAGACCACGGCGGCTCCCCTAGACAACGTGAAGATAACTACCTCTAGACCACGGCGGCTCCCCTAGACAACGTGAAGATAACTACCTCTAGACCACGGCGACTCCCCTAGACAACGTGAAGATAACTACCTCTAGACCACGGCGGCTCCCCTAGACAACGTGAAGATAACTACCTCTAGACCACGGCGGCTTCCCTAGACAACGTGAAGATAACTACCTCTAGACCACGGCGGCTCCCCTTGACAACGTGAAGATAACTACCTCTAGACCACGGCGGCTCCCCTTGACAACGTGAAGATAACTACCTCTAGACCACGGCGGCTCCCCTAGACAACGTGAAGATAACTACCTCTAGACCACGGCGGCTCCCCTAGACAACGTGAAGATAACTACCTCTAGACCACGGCGGCTCCCCTAGACAACGTGAAGATAACTAGCTCTAGACCACGGCGGCTCCCCTAGACAACGTGAAGATAACTACCTCTAGACCACGGCGACTCCCCTTGACAACGTGAAGATAACTACCTCTAGACCACGGCGGCTCCCCTAGACAACGTGAAGATAACTACCTCTAGACCACGGCGGCTCCCCTAGACAACGTGAAGATAACTACCTCTAGACCACGGCGGCTTCCCTAGACAACGTGAAGATAACTACCTCTAGACTACGGCGGCTCCCCTTGACAACGTGAAGATAACTACCTCTAGACCACGGCGGCTCCCCTAGACAACGTGAAGATAACTACCTCTAGACCACGGCGGCTCCCCTTGACAACGTGAAGATAACTACCTCTAAATCACGGCGGCTCCCCTTGACAACGTGAAGATAACTACCTCTAGACCACGGCGGCTCCCCTAGACAACGTGAAGATAACTACCTCTAGACCACGGCGGCTGCCCTAGACAACGTGAAGATAACTACTACTAGACCACGGCGGCTCCCCTAGACAACGTGAAGATGACTACCTCTAGACCACGGCGGCTCCCCTAGACAACGTGAAGATAACTACCTCTAGACCACGGCGGCTCCCCTAGACAACGTGAAGATAACTACCTCTAGACCACGGCGACTCCCCTAGACAACGTGAAGATAACTACCTCTAGACCACGGCGGCTCGCCTAGACAACGTGAAGAAGACTACCTCTAGACCACGGCGGCTCCCCTAGACAACGTGAAGATAACTACCTCTAGACCACGGCGGCTCCCCTAGACAACGTGAAGATAACTAACTCTAGACCCCGGCGGCTCCCCTAGACAACGTGAAGATAACTACCTCTAGACCACGGCGGCTCCCCTAGACAACGTGAAGATAACTAACTCTAGACCACGGCGGCTCCCCTAGACAACGTGAAGATAACTACCTCTAGACCACGGCGGCTCCCCTAGACAACGTGAAGATAACTACCTTTAGACCACGGCGGCTCCCCTAGACAACGTGAAGATAACTACCTTTAGACCACGGCGGCTCCCCTAAGCGTGAAGACACTTACCAGTCATGCTTGCTTGAGTTGGGAGCATCAAGGCGGACACGACCTTCTTGAGACAGTTGAGTTTTCCCAAAGGCGTGCTGTGCCGACTCAGGTTACACAGCTCACTCCTGGCGCGCGGCACGTTTTGGCTGCCAAGCGACCGACACACCACGTCAACCACACGTATACAGTGCCCACGTACATACGTCTCCACATGTTAGTGCCTCTACGTATAAACGCACATGGCATAATAAGAAGTCTTTGTAACCTGGGTGAGTGGCTTTCTGCTGATATCCATCCAGTGAGCTTATGGTTGAATATTTGTAATTAACTGTGGTCATATCGCGTCAATGGGAAAAGGGAAGAAAGAGCGGAGCCATACCCCCGGATTTATGCCCTACTCTTTGCGAAGGAGGATATGGTATCTTTATCCTCCGACCAACTTTTATACGACCATGCGCCATCGACACAGTTAACATTACCACAAGCAAGCATAGATATATATCCCCCCAGGCTTAACGCACAACCGGACAACACTCAGACGAGAGCACTGACCAGTATTCGATGCGCACACCGAGATCTCGCAGCTGTAGGGACGTGAGGTTACGCGTGATCTTGTTAGACGCCGCGTCCTTCTCAGCCAGACACGTGCAGATCGCCCGGAAGAGTCGCTTATCCACACTGTGCATGATATAGGTCTGCAACGGAACGCAACCATGTAGTCAAAGCAAAGTCCTAGATATAGGTCTGCAACGGAACGTCATCATGTAGTCAAAGTAAAGTTTTAGATATACGTCTGCAAAGGAACGCCATTATGTAGTTAAAGCAAAGTTCGAGATATAGGGCTGCAAGGAAACAAAAGTATACATCAATGCCGGTAATTCTAAAGTAGGTGTTTGAAGAAATGAAGAAACTATTCAACTTAGTATATTATATTAAACTATGTAAATACATACTTGATACTTTACTTTACAAGGTTGAATCTTTCTACCCATTATATCAGCGAGGCCAACGACAAATCGATATGCCAGTTTCGATCAATTAAAGTGTGAATTACGAATAAAGAAGTGAGATAACGCTATCAAACATCTATCAAACAACAATTATCTTGAAATCCCAGACAGTAAATACCTCAAGGGCTAACTTGACATTATTCAGGATTCCCGGATTATTTCTTGATGACCGTTTCTGAAACGCAAAATAAACATAAATCGTCAACGCTTAGGATAATAAATTATACATAGGGCCGCCGTGTGCTGACTGGCACAGTACGGATTATGATCAACGGAGGTGAGCGTTCGTGTTATGGAACATACGATATTCTAGCACGTAATATTGTCGTGGGGGGGCGGGGGGCTGATTAGCACCATGTACTAAGAGCATTACCTTCCAAACATCAGCTATTGAGCTGGTTGTTAATTCCAGTGAAACTCTTACTCATACTTAAGCTACTAATACTATAGTAATAAGGGCAATTCCTATCAAATAATTCAGTTCCTTCGATTGCTGGCAATATTATATTAATCAGGTTTACAGGTAATCCTCAGTTCTGTCAACTTTTTCAATCTCTAACATGCCTCACCATATAGGAGTCCTTCAAAACCACTTGCAATGCCTTCTTGAACACATCCAGTGTGGTTTTCTGGATGAAGATAAGTAAGATGCACTTTAAGAACCGCTCAACAGATATATAAGGTCAGTTTTGAGCTTTCTAAAACTAGATGTTATGACCGAGTAACGCCACAAATACGCTTCCGTCTTAAGTAATACGGATGAATGACACAAACTGTGCCTCTCTGTCTAATTAAGATATAGAGAATGGCGAAACTGTTCCTTCCCTTCGGCCTACTGAAGACGGAATACGTGAAGTTGGTCCACAGTTTCTTCATTTCTTTAAGATTAGTTCTTTGTATCTCAATCACCACCTTCAGATATTGGAATTACCGGTAGTGATGTTTGTAGTTTATCATAAGTATCCAAAAGTATCAATATATTAAAAGTATTAAAAACCATCTTCGCCATTGAAAAATGATGAGCCCTAGTAAGGAGTATCATTTCAGGAGATTCCTTCACCCAGGTCTAAGGCATGTGTGCAGAAATGCGATATAGAACACTAATTCATCATCCATCATATAGTCACACTTTTGTCTTCCTACTTACTTTCAACTGGTCGGCTTCAGTATACAATGACTGACCAAGCATCTTGTGGAAGGAGTCAATTATGTCATCCAACAACTTTTTGGTCTTCGGATTACCTTTGAAACATAAAAGGCCATTTGTGTGTTTATGTGTTAGCCGCTGGATCTAGAGCTTATTTTGCTACTATTTATGCGCATGTACATGCATTTGAGGTGACCCTGCTAGATGGGAACCTCGTAAAATAAACCATGTTTAACTACAAAAAAACGTACGGGCATTCTGATTAAGTCTGCGTGTGTACTAGGGCATCATGACGCTTTTGGCCACTTATAGTCACCATAGATATGATAACGCACACATTTTTTCAAGAGTTAACACTGAAACAGATCTCAATAATTCGTCCAGTTCATATCCACGAAACAATTTGAATTTCATTCTTTATAGAAAAAAAGTGCTGTATGAGTAACTTTAAGGCAATGACAGCACAAATAATTCAGGCTGAGTGAGATGTGTACATGACGGCGAGGAGTAGTTTGATGGTCACCTGTGTTACCCCATAAGAGGTCCGCACAGTCCTGCAAGCTCTTTATTGTAAAGTGATAAACTGGGCGCTCTGGTACTTGTTTTACAGTCGCTGTAAAATGATAAAGCAACATTAACCTTTAGGCCCAAATGAGATAAATATATCAATTTTATAACCTATATCGCACTTTTTTTAATGATAAACATCTATGCCACAATCTTTTATTTTAGAAGAATAAATCAGATATGTCAAATGAGAACTGTATACCAAACCCACTACCAGTACTTCAAGTTAATTGTACATAACTGTATTGACTGCTACTAAAATTGTCTGTGCCTTCCAATGATTGATATTTGTCATTGTATGTACACTCTATGCCTTCTACTAAATGGTTAATTTCATTGTACATACACTCTACTCCCTTCTAACTGCTTAATTATATTGTACGTACACTCTCCTCCTTCTAATGGCTGGTTCATGCACAAGACCCTGTAACTCTCTTCATTCTTGTTGAAAAAGGTCTCCTCAAATAATATAGGAATCTACAACCAAGAAACATGATGAAATTATGAGTTCACAGATAATGTTCTTAGCTCTTGTCCAACACTACAATGGTCACCTTTCTTGACAGACAATTTTACGCTAAATGTGGGGTGTCAGGATATTTATGAAGAAAGAAGCATGCATAACACTATTAACAGAAGAAAACATTTTCTTATAATTTTCTAGTTTTCACTAAAATAAAACCATTTGTGTAAAATTCTTACAGATCTTGTTTCCGAGAAGCCAGTTTCGGTTGTAAGGATGCTGCCTTCAACAGAGACAACCTAGAAATATGACAAGCAATCTATATTATTTCATATGGTTACAAATTTCTGCCCTTCAATCTCCTTAGACATAGGCCTACTGTCTATTCTACTCTATTTTAAAAAAATATTTTGATATCAATATTAGTTTTTAAGATAAGATCAGACAAAGCTTCAACATGGCTATTCAAATCAATATTTAAACAAAATAAAGTGCTGTGGACTGATATATGGGAACTGATCCCGAGCAACCTGACAGTACTGTGTTTAATTCCTTGTGGGATTTGACTAACATGATTTCCTTGCTTAACATGTTCCATAAATTACTGCTTTGACATATTTCATTCAATTTTGACTGCAATTTAGCTGTCCTTTTAAAGCATTACATATATATTATTTTTTTTTCATTAACATCTCATAGCTTAATTACAACACTAACAAAAAGGCATACAAGTTACCTTATTATTAGTGGTAGAAAACTTGTCATCATCAGAAGATGGAATAAGTATGTGATTCTCAAAATCATTTTCAGATAATCCGTGGGTACTAAGACTTGAAGCCCTTGGTACACAGATCTGAAACAATTAAAACTCAAATAAATATTGAAATTATGTCTTTCCTAGTCTTGCAGATGGTATAAATATTACAGCTTGTTAATACAGTTTAATTGCAATCTTCTACAGTGTTGTAGTGTTCTTAGAAAAACTGGCAATTATATAGTCATATATCGCACAAGTTTAAAAGGAAGAGCTAGTCAACAGAATTATCTGATATTTAATTAGATTGATATTTGTTTCAACATGTCCACATTTATATATGTACTTACAATCCATCTGCTTGCAATAGCCTTATCATAGAGTGTTGTAGCTTTGGTCTGAAGCAATTTAAAGAAGGTGTTTTGCTGCAAGTCTTCATCATACTGCAGCATGTTGAGTCATAGGCTACATTGATGTCAGATTACTCTTCAGTCTGAAACAAAAGGCAGGAAGGGATCACTGTCTGGATCAAGGACACAATTTTGAAGAATTAGAGCATTTTGCAACAAGGACTTGTATAGTCAATACTTTAATCTTTACAGTTAGGCTGATAACAGTGATCTTAAAACACCAAGGAAAGCTCCAATTAGTCAGAAGGACCTGTTAATCTGATACATTCTGTTACACTGGCTGATCCAGGGTGGGTACAGGGGGCACATGCCCCCTCTTTCACTGCATAAAAAGGTCAATTTCATCTATTTTTAGTGGCATTTAGCCATTAAAGCACTCACAGACCCACCAATGCTACTCCCCTTCTTCTAGCCACCCCACCAACGCCAGGTTGGCATAGTCAGGGCGAACCATCTAGAACTTACACCCCATCAGACACCATGGTGATGGTCGCCCATCCCCCTCCCCCCGCCCCTGGCTTCTGAAGTTCTGAATTCCTGCCACAGTGCCAGTGTCAGGCCGCCAGTGTCCAGGTTTATTCGTGGCGTCTGTACTGAGCCGCTGAACTGCAGTCAGGCACTGTCTGCTGCTGAATGGAGACTAACGACGTGACAAAGCCACACTGAACAACTTAATCAAAGTCAAAAGCTCGGGTGAACTCTAGCATCAGCACCAGAGCCTTTCTATTTGCTAGTCTTAACTTATTTGTTTCTAACTACCTTAAAAATTAGATCGAAACTCATCCCTTCCATCCAGTTTCGTTCACTACCGCTGAGGATGTTTATACGCCAGCGGCCTCTGTCGGGAGACCAGTCAGTAAAAGCAGTCTAGTTCCCCTTCATACTTTCAGGTCTCAGCTGGTACCCACTACAAGGAAACAAGCACATCATGACAAAAGTCCGTGACATGGTAAGAGAAGATACGATAAAGTTTCATTTACCATGATAATGAAAATATAATAGCCATTGCGTCATCTCTTTAAACCTTATCCATTACTTATATTGCATAATGCCGTGCACGAATTACAGCCCACGGTGATACAAGAACACATCCGAGTTTGACCGTCAGCGCTGCTTGGAATTCTTTGGCAGACAGGTTTGGTTTCCTTGTTGAGCATATTTTATAGCCAGCTGCCTTGATACTTCACCGACTTGTGGCCATAAGCTGTTGTCTTAACGCTTGCAGTATTTTGGTATCTCGGTACCGGTCCGGTGTGACATGAACAGATCAAAAACCTGCGTTTGACTTGTCGCTTCGAATGTCCTGGAATGTGAGAGGTCGGTGGTTCGAGATACCAAACGTTCCGGGACAGTTCGTGACCTTGGTCCCCGCATAAAGGGTTATGTATAACGGGTTATGTCCGGGCCGACAGATATCACAAATGCACACTCCTGTATCTTGTGCATATTTTTCATATCACACAAATGCCACGTACACAACGGGATAATAATTAAATAGCGAAAAGATGTAGGAATGAAATAACCCCCCCCCCCCTCCCCCCGCCCCGATACACACTACTCACCTCCAGGGCCTGGCAATCGAGTATAGCCCAGGCCTAGCCCTGAAACATGCCTCTCTAGGCACGCTCGGTAAACCGGAGCGGCACAGATTCTCTGTCGCTCCGGTTTACCGAGCGTGCCCAGAGAGGCATGTTTCAGGGCTAGCCCAGGCCCAAGAACATCAGAGGGGGTTGTGCTTTGTCAGATTTGGGGAACCAGCCATATTGAACACAGCGACGCCTAGTGGAGATGCTTCAGTCCGACCTTGACCTTCCGTAGTATGTTTTTCACACGGAAGGGAAACGCAGAAGTATCTGTCATAAAATGACATGTAGTTATTTTGCGTTCTCATTTCGCAATATACAGGTAAAACGCGCTGATCATTTCAACATCTTATGAATCTGCGATAGTTGTTTTACCTTAATATTCAGAAATATTCGTCCCATCTTCGATGACATGGGTTTTTCGGTGCCAAAAGGGAAGCAGGAGGGGCTCGCAGGAGAAAGGCGTTGTTGACTCATTTCATGTCATTTACTATATTTAGCTTTCATTCGTTAAACCTTACATCACTCTGAATCATAGTCTCGAGAGAGACAGCCTCCTTGGCTGCTTGGGGTCTCGGTTCCAGCCTGTACTTTGCACAGTGGCGTTTCTAAAAATAGGTACATTTTGGAAGAATAATGACTCATGTCGCACAGGAAAAATTTAACAATTTTGTACTTATGTATTATTTCATTCTTCATCTACCTTGCTGGCGTATACCCCTGAGAGGCCCTATACTACTGTAGTGGTGGGGTGTGCCGTCTCTGCCATAGATGGCGTATGGAAAATGAGATAAAACTATTTGATTTTGTAATCTTCGAGAGAATTTTTTTTATTAAAAAGCCAGTAGGTGTTTGACTGTGACCGGCTATAGATAGTGTAAGGCTATTTTGCCAGCACTCACTGCTGTGGCATTGCACTGAGACATAGCTGGCAAAATAGTATATTTTAATATTTACTGTGGGAAATACAGGTCTTGGGCTCAGATAACCCCATATGACGTGGTTGGGAAACAACTATGTCTGGTCTATCAAATCCTGTACGGCATTTTACAAGCACGTGTGGCGAGAAGCGGGGCTGATGGCGAGAACTTTTTGGGGTATGGTAATAGTTTATAAAAGTATGCATCTTACAACTTATCTTATTATTTTGTTAGAAGTCTCCGTGATTACGATGATATCGTCTGTTGATTTTTCGAAGCAGCAGACAACTCAGTTCTGTCTGCCACCTTGCCCACCCAGTGAAGAAACTGCGCATGCATGCATGTCGTTAAAACCACACCATTCGCTTGGTGGCACTTCATACACCTAGCCATTGACATACAATAAGCGAAACGCCACTTGGCGAAAGCCGCTTGTGAAGAATGACCAAATATGAAATGGCACGATAAACAACAAGAGAGTCTCATTTTAACTGACTTGATAGTAAGGCAATACTTTGTTATTTCATATGCATGTAGGTTTTGTGGTAAATATGAAGTTTAGGTATCAGAGTACAAAATGACAAGGGTTTGATAGATCATGCGGTTAACAACACTTAGTCACCCACAAAAACGAATCTTACACCCTCATTTTCTACATGAGGACATGAGACTGTTGTACGGAGCAACAACTGTCTTATATGGGACTAGGGCGCAGAGGGACCTGTTGTCACCAGACAGTGTCCAACCTTCCCTTAAAACAGTTCAGGGGAGGGGAGGGGCTGTATAACTACATTCAATTCAGTTGAGCCAATAGATAAATGTCTCTTTGCCAGCTGTATCTCAGTGCAATGTGCTGGCTTTGAAGCCTGCCAGTTGCAGATTTCTACTCCAGGGATTGAGAGAGGAAAGGTGTCATTTGGGCGGCACATATGTATATACCTAACTATGTATAGTGCCACCCCTCCCCCCTTCCCCCTCCCCCATCTTCCCAGGCATATAACATGTGAAGAAGGTCCAACTATTATATCTTCCTTTCCAGGCTTTGCAAGTTTTCTGAATCTATATGTGATTAAGTTCCATGTGGTTATACCCAGAGCCGTGGGAAGGGTTTTGGTAATGGTTTGCTGCATACCAGCCGAAGACAAGTATAAATACCTGTTGTATCCTCATAGATTTTGATAATGCATGGTCTGCCCAAAGATGGTGCAACCCTACAGGTTTTGATAGGGGTCCGACCAAAGGCAAATGCAACCTTATCAGCCTTATCCACATCACACACAAATTTAACTGTTGAGACTATTAGTAAGAGTTTGCTGGCAGCTAGCCTCTTCCACTATTAACCTTCAGACTGCTGGACTAGAGATAGCAGGGAGGGTAGGAAGGTATGGAGACATAAAAGGTAAATACCTAGGATACCTAGATAAGCCGACTGCAGTCGCTTTAGGGTCATTTTAGGGTTAAAAATCCATTGGCTACCACGATAGATAACTTAATTAGTAATCTTTCCAGAATGAAAGGGAGGTGATATCTACATGTATACCCGCTTACTTTTATTAAGTAAAAAGCCTCATTCCACCAAACCTTCCCACCTACTAACTAACCACCTCAAACTAATTTTCCAATTTAATACTCTTGGCTAAATTGTGTCAGGGGTATAGCACTCACTAACCCATTTGGAGAGTGATATCTACTTGCACATGTTAGGACATCTGTATTGTTATTGAATACATATCAGAAGGACAACCTGCAGTCACTGTAATGAACCTATTGTGCATATGCTGCAGTACTGGTACTGCTCCCCGGCTGAGATGCTGTGCACACTGTATTTTAAAAGCTATGTCAAGGGTATAGCTAGGCCATGGAGCAGTTTAGCTTGTCTGCTAGTGGAGTGGTTATGTCACAGTGAATGTCACCACTGACATTGGTGATTGGTCAGAACAGCCACCTCCAAGCTTGGTTCATGTCCTCAGCCCTGAGTTATTGGGTATAGCACAATGACATTCAGGTATGTAGATACTATACATTACAGATTTGACTGCACCTAGGTTCAGCAAGGTACCCATTTGTCGGATCATATAATGTAGTTAAGCCTATCCTTCCTCACTAAATAAGTTTTTATGTTATACCTTATACCACAAAGCATCATACTGTCACACATATTCTGTGTTTGTTTGCAAATGGTATGTGACCTGGGTCAGTTCCTACTTTTCACTGTTATTAACAAGTGTGGACTATGGCATTTAAAGTATCATTTGTATAGGACCTGTAGGGTATGGTCTACAAGCCATTGCCCAAAGCTTTACAAGTACACAGTTCCACGAGACTTCTGCCCTTATTTCCAAGAAAGCTACCGGCTACAGTCCTCAAGTCATATGTCATAGTTTCTCTTGTGCTGGTTTTCTATCTCAAGATATGGTTTAGGCTCTAAAAGGTATCTGCCAAAGTTTTCAATCTATGGCCTAACCTTCACAAGGGATTTACCATTGTTTCCCAATCTATTGTCTAAAGTCAAGAAGGAATCTGCTAGAGTTTCTTCAGCTATATGGTCTAGACACTACAAGACTTCTGCTATAATATTTCAAACCATGGTTTAAGCTCCACAGGACATCTGCCAGTGTTTCTAGCCATGGTCTAGGCTACAAAAGGAGCCTAAAAAACCTTGGTGGGCATTGTAAACATTATGTTAGAGTTTGATTACTGATATACATGTACAAATATTGATAAATGTAGGCCCTAAGCATGCTAATGCTGTGTCGCAGTGATCACTACTTACCAGAGCACCAGAAGCTATTGGGGGTGGACTATAGCGTTTGCCTTGGTCATGGCTATGGGCTTTGTTAACCTTTGCCACTATTACATTGCAAACAGAGAGGCTTGTGACGAAGCAAGTAATTTTAAGTCCTGATGAACAAATGAACCAATAACTATCTAATAATAATCAATGAATCAATTTACAAAGTTCAATATGTGATATCACGCAAACCGTTTAAGTAAGTTCTCGCTCGCATTGCCAGCACTGACGATTTACTTATCTTTTCAGATTGTTCCTGTATGTGATATTATTCAACGGTAGCAGCTACACTGCGACATGGCCTTGAAGTTGTTTAAGCTGCGTTCCCGTGATAGGGGTCAAGCCGGTGGGGATCTATCAGCAGATGAGGACTCTGGGCACGCGTCGTTGCTTGACGCTGGCGAGGCCGCCGACGACGGAATATCAGGTCTTGGTACTTCGGCAGAAAACGACGGATCAGCGTTCTTGGCTCTTCAGGATCACTTGCCTCACAAACGGCGCAAGAGGAAACGTAAAGCGTACTACGATTTTGGAATGCGCATGAAGAAGAGAAAGAAAGGGAAATTCATGCCGGCACCGGCACTAGACGAGCGCGATCTGCCCACACAGGTAACCGGTGAAACTGAAAGTAGTGTGCTGGGTCCTGGCGCCGACATTGTTGCGGATGGAAGTTCCATGGAAAGCTTGACGGGAAGTAGTTCTCCATGCGCTGGGAAGTCCATGAACCACACATCGAAAAGCAGGCGGCAAAGGAATTGGCGTCTCACGTGTTGTGCCTGTGGAAAGCAAGTTCCCAAGGTCAACCAAGGACAGTATTGCAACGACGCAAAGGGAGCACATCAATTGTGTTCAGATCGTCGTTCGGAGAGACTCGTCATTAAGCGACTGAAGCTACCGTTCCAGGATTTGCCGACCGAGTGTAAACTGCTCGTGTTTTCTTTCTTGGCCCCCCTGGACCGGGGCCTGGCGGCCCGTGTGTGCCAGGAGTGGGCCCTTCTCGTGCGGAGTCCCAGCCTGTGGTCGCGTGTGGAGCTTCACCTGCTGGCAGATGCCATGATACAAGCGGCCAGACGCAGTCCAAGCAAGAGGTCGAGTAAGACCAACAGCGTAGCCGTCTCAGATCAATGCGTTTATAACACATTGAAGAAACGCTTGGTTGCCTACTTGGACTACCTCAATGGCATTCGGCCGTGTTTGCGCCACTTGGCGTTTAAGCTGGACATCGCCAGTTCAACGGACGAATGGTACAGACATGTGGTGGTCATGATACTCCATGCTCGCTGTCGTAATCTCAAATCGCTCCACTGCGATTGGACTTGCACGCCGCAGCGTCAGCAACTGGAGTCATTCTGCTGCACGGCCAATAAGACGCGGACGATGTTTCGCAGACACTTTCAACGAGTTAGAGCATTCCAGGAGCTGTGGGGCTTGGTTACCGAGAACGCCCCTTACTTGGAGAACATTCACTTGCCCTTCGACTGGTCGCCGAGGTCCGTTCTGTTTCTGTGCCGTCTCAAATACCTGCACACGTTACGGCTCGGCGGATACTTCTCCCTAGAGCAGCTGTCTCAGCAACTGCTCAACACGGTTCTCTCCAGCTTACCTCTCCTGCGCAATTTCCGCCTCGAAGTGCGCCTGCCTCGCTTTTCCAGTCGGTTAATGTACAATTTCAGTCATCCCAGCATCGTGACTCTGGATATCTCGGCTTGCCAAGGACTCTTCCTTAAGTCTCTGAATCTCCCTCAGCTGAGATACTTCACCGTGGGGCGCCTCCCGTGGCAGGGCCCCCTGGTGAGCGAAGCCGAAAACGTTATTCCGTGCTTGTACGGACTGTTGCAACGAGGCGCCCCCGAGCTGGTTATGTTGAACAAGCACAGGGTCAAGAGTGGCTGGCGAGATGGACTCTACGACGAATTGAAACTTGTCCTTCGGAGGGTGTGCCCGTGCAAGGAGCATTCCTGCAACGCCGTGGAATAAACCGTATTAAATTTGTTTTAAAGATAATAAATGATGTAGATGTATGTATCTATGACTGTTCAGAACATTTGGCTTATTTATAAAGGTTGAGGGCTGTGTTCTCTGATGTAGTTGAGTAGTTTACATAGATTAATTATCCTTCCCATCTGTCATATGAATTGAACATATGTAAACTTTACCCGATAGATAAATATTTGAATTTTTATTCAGTGCCACACAGCCATGCAGAGCATTCGTTGCAACAAATAAACTCCACTTGACGTGTGTGAACGTTGGTCATCTCTGTGTGTGCAGTGCTGTAAAATTACACTTTACCGTGGGCGTGAACACCACACCCCTGCTTCCGGTATCAGTGGTTCCTTTCTCTCTAAAGGAAGCCGCCAGCCTCGCCTCTAACGTTACTTTACCGATTCATGTAATACCCAAGTGTCTGTCCTTCAAATTAAAAGTTTTAGTCATGTCTGTAAATTTAGAAGTGACCGCCAGCCGCGATTTTGCCGCTTAACCAGGCGGCAGCCCTTTTGGGAGGTATGTCCGCGATTGACCAATCAGGAGGCGATACTCTAATTTTATTTAAACCGAAAATGACGCCTGCTGTGTGAGCAAAACAAGAGCGCGTGATCATCGTTAATATATTTAGTTGGGATTGTAACTCCAATCATGGCTTTTTTACGGAGACAATCGTCGCAAGACTTACATCAATTTGTTTAGATGCTACTTTCCATGAAACCCTAAGATCATGGCCTACTGCGCGGCTTAAAACTGCTGTAATTCATGCGTAAATCGCGGCCCTGATCTCTCCTTTCACGCGTTTATCCTCGAGGTTATCTCCACTTTGAAGTGTTCACTCCGCGAGATAACCTCCAGTTATAACGTAAGGCGGTGGCGGTGCCACATGAAATGTCACAATAGATCTATATGTCACTTGCACTGGCAAAATGTCGCGCTGCTTGACATTAATGGCGCCGGGTTGCCTTAATGTTTTTCTCCTTACCAGTCGGCCGAAACCAAGCGTTAACACTCACTAATTTAATTTTGAGATGTAAATTGTCGTTGCAGATCGCGATTTGATTAAAACTATGAACTTCTTAATTACACCCCATGTCACCCATGTCCTATAAGTAAAACTTCTTACACCCCATATCACTGATGTCCTATAACCATGATATAACTATAACTTATTACACCCCATATCACGAGATATGGGGTGTAATAAGTTAGATGTCCCCATCTCTACTCCCCACCCCTTCCTTCAAATCGGCGGTTAGTCGTCATTTCACAGGCTCCCTGCACGGTGGCGCTACGCAAGCTCCGCTTTTTATATAATGGAGCCCAAGCGGAGTGAGTCAAAGACAGAGAGTGACCATTTCGGTGTAAATCGACTTGTTTTCGGTGTTTAGATGCACTGTAAACATGGCTACTTCCGGTGGAAGAGATTTTAGTCAAAATATGGATGTGAGCGAATTTCTACGAAAACAAGTCAGTCTAAGAGTATTCTTTTTCATGCTATTTGCTTAATTCACTACTTGGAATACTTTTGTAGTTTTTGCATTTGCACTAATAAGTACCTATCGGTGTTTGCACAGACACGCAGTTTTAACTAGCCGTCCCTGGCACGAGCACTCGAAGGGTCGAATCAGTGGTGTATGCCTCCTTGGGCCGCTGGATGTCTGGGCCGCTGGACATTTAGGCCGCTAGGGAGGGGTGGAGGGTAGGGGGCGGGGTGGGGGAGGGGGAGGGGGTTGCATTGGTGTGGGGGGTTTGGTGGTCATGTGTGAAGGGGTGGAGGCATGCCCAGGTCGCATATGATAGGGATTACGATAGACGACGGCTGGGTGTTAAGCACTGAGCCACGGGGCTGGTTGTTATTCGATAATCGGCTTAAAAAACATCGCGGACACCTGTATACGCTATATACACTATATTTTATTCAACACATTCAACCGATTCAACACCTATGTACATCCACGGGGTCACCCGGAGTCCCTCCATCTGTGTGGCGTCACCGACCAGGGGTCCCTCCATCACCAGGGATGCCAGGAACCGGCAGCATCCGGGGCATCACCGGCGTCAGGGACGGCTGCGTCAGCGTCACCGGCATCAGGGACGGCCGCGTCAGCGTCACCAGCGTCAGGGATGGCTGCGTCAGCGTCACCGGCGTCAGGGACCCAATGAGGTGGCTGCCGGCCCTTAGAAGTGATACAGGGTCGCGTTCCCCAGCCACATACGCTGCCCACAGTGCCTGCAGGCGTTCATCAGTGGTAGCGGCACCGGCCCGCCTCTGGCGGACGCGTTTCTCCCGCCGCACGAACTCCACCCCGACCTCCACCATCTTGGCCTCTGCCAAATATATATTGCACCCGGTATATATTTGGCGAGACGAGAAATACGAATGAACAAAAGGAGTATAGTATATCATTTATTTGCATCAATTTGTGCGTGTTTCCGTATTTTTTCCGGTATATATTTGGTGAGACGAGAAATACGAATGAATAAAAGGAGTATGGTACAGCATTTATTTGCATCAATTTGTACGTGCTCCGAGGCCCCGCTCTCCCCTATCGCTAATTTTGCCTGAAGCAAAACAATAACCGTTTGATCGGTTCGCCCTTCAGCCTTCGCTTAATCTCTAATCCCCACTGCCTAATACCCCCCCCCCCCCTCGCCCGCAACATCTCAGAGAGGCCTGACAAACATTGGATATTTTAACATATACCATTGTTGTCAGCCATTTAAAAATAACATCAAACATTAGTGCTAAATCTTACCTCCTCATGCATGCGCATTAGCTAAATTAGCTAACACTAGGGAAGTCCACCCTCATTGGCAAAAATATATTATGTATTTTGACGCGCCCAGGGAAGTCTTGGTATTTCTATTTTGCCATGCACCTATAGGTGGTGGTTAAGCCGATTATTACTCTAAATGTAATCTAAATTTTATATTTTTCATTTATAACCTTGGGCGGCATAACTACCATTACTTCCCTGATACAAATATATGTAAATCTTAATTACATAAATATTATACCATATTGACACTTGCCGTCCAAAGATTCTGTCTTATTATAACTCTTCTCTGATAAACTTGCATACGTCACTATATCTTGTCAAATACCGGTGCACCCATCCTCCATCAAACACGTCAGCTCACAACGTTGGCACAAAATGTACATGTTTATAATCAAGTCTTAGTTGCTTTGAGAACCCATGCTCTTCATTTATGATCTATTTCAGTCACTCTTCTTAGTCATGCAGCTTCATTGATATAGTGAAGTGATATAGTGATGTATGCAGGTTAAGATTAACGTTTGACTGCTTTAGCACAGCAGGGTACAAAAACATTCCTTTGATGGGAAAGCTATTACATTGCTCTTCTCATTGGACCTAGGCTTAGCTGATTGCTCTGCTTTCAATGGATGCACAGCAACACCACAATATAAAAGTATAATACAATATAAAAGTGCTGAGTAGATATATTCAAATAAATTTAACCCAGAGACGGTTACTGATTGGTGTTCGTGATAATTGGGAGAAAACTGCCTATCTCTGGGCATCTCTCTATTATATGACTCCCTCCGTTATGCATTCTTTTCAGGCTGGCAGAACAGAAGTCGTATAACGCAGGGACCACTGTACCAGTTCAGCCTGTATAAATTACAATAGCAAGTAGTTTAATGATACTGCAAATGTATTGTAACAGTTAGTCAATCAAGGTTGCAAGTCTTCTAAGGATAAGTTTGCACACTGTGAATAAATGCCAAAAATATGCATATACCCAGCAGTTATTTCTGTGAGTGCATCTGACCTCTGATATAAACCTTGTTGCTAGCAGAAGTCAGAAAATATCATCGGGTGAAAAAGTTATCAAGTTTCACAACCCAAATTGGAATTAAATCAGCGACGCCTCCTTACTCTCCATCCCTCAGGCATTACCAATTTAACAATAAAAACAGATGTGTTCCATAGCATCGATACCTTCCAAAATTTAACATTTTATTTCTTGCTGCAAGTGCTCAGTTGACAGTTAGACGTAATGTACCATTGGTGCTAACAGTTTATAAGTGTATTAATATGTAACCATATAAGCTCATGTACTGTAAACTGCCTATTTGAAGCCACAGCTTATATTAGGAAGTTGGAGGTTCCACTTTCCGGGTTTGAGTCGCAAGTCAGGGTGCAGCTTTAAATAGGGCCTTTTGCCGATTTCAAGTGAGTGGAGGGGGGGGGGGTGGTAATAAGAAAATTACCGGTGACAGATACTTGCTACTGTAGGTACGACAGTGATTTATAAACATGCAGTAAAAGCCAGGAAAGTCAGCCACTGGTGTGACACTTGATAAGAACTGCGATCGCAGAGGGAGAGGTGAATGTTGTTAGTAGTCGCGATTGCTTCTATAAACAATTAATTGGCTTGGTAGGGTCCAGGAGAGCCAGCCACTGGCGTGACACTTGATAAGAGGTGCGATCGGAGAGGGAGAGCTGAATGTTGTTAGTGGTCGCGACTGCTTGTATAAACAATTAATTGGTTTGGTTGGCGGATGGGATTAAGCAGGGATACAGGGAGGGGAGGGGGGGGATCAAGAGGCCAAAGTCTGGGTGCGGCTTATAATGTGTAGTTTTCCAGAAATAGTTCTGGGTACCTTCCAACCTGGTTTGAGGCCAAAGTTGGGGTGCAGCTTCAAATATGCAGTTTATGGTACTTTCAGTTTGTTACAGATTAAAATTTTATTTTAAATGTCTGGTAGCAATATATATGAGCAAGAGAATTAATTTGTTGATTGTTTTGTTATATATTAAAATAGTCTCTGTGTTATGCAATCCCCCAATTATATGATATCAGAGTGATTGGCTTAGTTATGGCACTGTGGGATATTATGATAGGCAGTGCTCAGAAATGCACTGAAATGGTAGGAAGGGAAAGGTGATAGTGTCATCGGGGGAGTCTAGATGGTGCTTATAATATGTAGTTTTAGGAAATATTTCTGGATGCATGCAGACACTGTTTTCAGGCCAAAGTCAAGACAGGGGGTGCTTCTAATACGTATCCTGCTATAAACAGGCAGTTTACAGTAGCATTTTTGAACAATATATTTCTGTTGTTCTTTCAGTATACTCGCTGTTACCAGTGTGAAGCCTTTTATGGACCAAACTTTGGACAGCCAGTCTGTAGCACTTGCCATATGTTCTTGTTTCCTCGTGACATCAATGTACCTGATGAAGCCAACTTTGAACTGCTGAGCATGGTAAGACTGGTTATAAATGAACATTATTACATGGTAACATGAATAAAACTTATGAATGAATAAACCATTATTATACTGGTACTCACTCTTTTAAGCATTGCTTGACCGTTATGTATCCCTTGGTACCTCAGCTGTTCCAGCTGTTATGCAAGATATTACGGAGATTTTACACAACTTCTGAAACGTGTCTTGTGCAACATTGATTAAGCCTTAATGGGATTTTCATGGTGGATTCATCATGTAATTTTCCTGAATATACAACCAACCAAATCATCCTGTAATTTGGTGTTTAGTGTATATGTTACCATTGAACTGCTTTCAGGACTCTGGTGACTCTGGCAATGAAGAACCCAATGAGGAGAAAGACTTTTACATGAAGCCCGAGAATACAGTGTTGGACCGAGTGCCACTTCATTGCGGACAGAAGCTGGACAAACTGGTGGAACGGATCAACAATTTGTCTTGCCCCCGAGACTATCATATGGAAGATGTTCCTGAGGGACTCGTGGATTCTTTACCACCAGAAGGTATGAGAAATGAAGTAAAACATTCCCGTGAGGGAAACCTGAAAGAACCTAAAAAAGAAGTACACATTTACTTTGATATAAGATTTGGGAATAAGTAGGAAATTTTGCAATGAAGTCTAAAATATTACCAGATAATTTGGAGTGTAAGTATTCAAATGCTGGACGTATCCTTGTCACGCCAGTTTTACATACTTCAAAATATCTCCTTGAATTTTTTTAACATGTCTAGGCAAAGTAGTTTATGTTATAAAGTACTTTCGTTCCAGTCCTACTCGGGGTTTTCCGATATTTGGACGACATATCCCTGTGGACTGCACGGACAGTCTGTTCAAGATGGCGAGTTATTCTTGATGCCGGTGTTGGAGACCATGAGTGGCAAGACTTCATCAAAAGACGGTGGCCGCTCTTCTGTCCACAGTACAAAGTCAAGTCGTGGCAGACTATGTACACGAAACTGTAGGTTATTTTTTATTATATGTGTAGTTCCATTTGATGTAACCTTTGTTTGTCTAATTCTTATTCCCTGTACAGTCTCACACAGGCCTGTATTGGGGTTTCGTTCCTGTATTGTTAATACACTAATTGGTTTTGTTTTCTTGACTGCAAGGACTGGTCAAGTGTTTCGCAACCTGATATGACATAGGGCACTATATACCGATATGAGTAACGTCGTTGGCAACATAGTGACCATGCACATGAGTGTCTGTATTTTGCCCGTGCTTAACCCTATACGAACGGATGATCAAAAACTCGTTATACGCAAGTTTGTTTGGTAGTCCATGCAAGTACATGTATCATAAAATGGGTCCTATTTGTTTGTTGCTAACGGCTCATGGGCGGTGTGTGTCCCTGTTTTAAAAGGCTCCTCGTTGAACAGATTTCTATTGTAGGAGGCTGTTACACAATTCATGTTTTACTATTCTTTCAGGTTAGAAAGCTCCCCCTGTGTTTTCTGCCTAGAAAGTATGATGTTACAAGTAAGTTTAGCATTGTCATATAAACAAATCTATGGCGAATAAGTAGCCACAAGTTTGTTGTCAAAATGTCAGACAATTGTCGAAAGGTAAACAATGCAACAAAAAAGCTTTCATTCAAGCAAAAATATCCCTGTACCGAGCAAAGAGCGCGCTTAACCGGAAGAATCCGCCATTGCTCGCTTTGCAACCTTCACCTAATCAAACGGTCCTACGATACACTTGTTCGATTCCGCTTATATTGACCCAACACGTGGCTTATTGCTACGTGCTCGACCGCGACCAGCAAACCACATTTCGGATATCTTGCAAACTGAGCTTGAAATCCTCATGTCCCTTCAGAGCACACCTCCAATAGAAGAGAACTCGTGGCGGCATCGGCGCCTGCGCAGTGAGTTGAAGACGCTGCGCGCAGACCCCCCAGAGGGCATCCAAGCGACCCCCCTGGACCGGCACTGCTGTCACTGGCAGGCCTCCATCACGGGGCCCCGAGGCAGCCCCTACGAGGGCGGCCTCTTCTTCCTCTACCTCCAGATCCCTCACAGGTACCGCATTGTACAAATCCATGCATCGACGGAGGTCTTCGGGCCACACATGTATTGATTAATGAATCTACGTCGAGCAAAAGTCTTATTTCACCCAATTTTGTCTTAGAAAGGGTGTTCTATTTATATCGTATATTTATGGCTCTGCGTGCCTTCAAGTTCATAGTTATATATTACGCTATCTGAAGCGGTGTAGCAAGATAGATCGTCTATTAGTGTTAGTTTTGAGATGACGGAGACCTTGGGTCTGCTTGCTGCCACATTTACCTGCGGCCTTCGCAATGTATATATATTTCCTATTAGCCATAGTTTTCTTCCTTGCCAGTTATCCCATGAGGCCACCGGTCGTCCGCTTCATCACCAAGATATTCCACCCTAACATCAGTCGCCATGGGGACGTGGGTCTGGACTCCATCCACCACAACTGGAGCTTGGCTCTCACCATTTCCAAGGTGCTCATCAGCATTCAGTCCCTGCTGACCGACCCGTTCTGCTTTGTGTGTATGGAGCCCTGCATAGGACAGCTGTATCGCTCCCTGCGACCAGAGTTTGAAAGGGTTGCCAAGTTATGGACGTGGAAGTATGCCATGCAGGATTACCTCATGCCCATTGACATCCCATTGCAATGAGTGCCTCGTGAATATGGACAATAATGCTGAGTCATGGCAGCGCCATTGCAATGGCAGCGGTTTGTCATAGACACCAGTGATCAGACAGCGGTTCGTCATAGACAAGTGCAAAGACAACATTTCGTCATCGATAACAGTGCTAAGACAACATTTCGTCATCGACAACAGTGCTAAGACAGCGGTTTGTTTCCTAAGATGCAGATTAAAGTTATTTTTAGAAGTCCACATAGATGGAGAGATCTGCAACTTTTACGAAACGGCGATAACGCCGCGATAAAAGTACTAAAATAACCGTCAAAAGCAGTGACAGTGTCAATAAGATTTGTCCAGAAGATGTTGCCTGCCACTGCCACGATGCTGGGTATTACATGTCGGTCTTGTGTATTATAACTTTGCACTCATATCGTATCACAGTACGTCGGTATCTATTCCCCGGGGCAAAGAACGACAAAAGAAGTTTTGATCTTTTTAGTCATAGGTCAATGTTGATAAAGCATAGAGTTTTTTTCACACTCGGCCAAGGAGTAAGTCTGAATGACCGCCCAGCTTTTTTTTCCGTCACAAACAATATACAAGCTATTCCAATGACAACCCAAAATCTTACAGTAAAATCGACTTGTGACGTCACTCCTTTGTTCTCTCGACATTTGTCTTTAATGCATCGTGTTTGAGGCGTATGGACGTGAATTTTTCACCCGTTACCGTCATCAGAAAACGACATTACCGGATAGCAATGGGTCATCGTCACTTCCTGTTTTTAGTAGTTTGCAACCTTCAGCATTTAGCCGGGTGACTTGGCGGCGTAGCAAGCCGTTCATTAGTGGGGTTCCGTTGGCGGTCACGCTTTTTCGCAGACGAGCGTTGGCGATTGATTCCGATACACACACCATGCAGGGGCCGTACTCCTAGTCACCACTCAGGCTACAGCACTAGACTTAGCACTAAGTGGAAGATTTGTCGAGCGATTATCGAGTTTAAAATACATAAGTAGTCGCCCAAGAAGTGGATTTTGTGAGTAAAGAAAGTGCTAAAATTAGATTTCTTAATCATGAACACCAGCGAGCTAGTGAAGCCAAGACGAAAATGCACTTTTCGTGCCTAACTTACGAGGGGATTATGAATACGGCCCCAGGTGCAAAAACAGCATATGGCTTCCAACAGGTGCACCTGGAACTCCTTAATCCTCAAACGTACAACTCTTGAAATTAATCATTAATTTATTCCCGGACTATTTCAGTGGTTTCATACATTACCAGTTCCCATGCCCTTGGTTGCGTGTCAGATGTAAGTAGTTACGTGAGCAGAAGTAAATACCGAATTTGTATGCAAATTCTGCAAATACAAACGAAATTCGTAATTTTGGTGTTCCTTTTTGTTTGATCCGTAAGATTTGGTGTACGAAACGCTACGACCGCCTTGGTTGTCGATATTTCGATAACTCGACGTCTTCCAGAAATAATTTATTCAATCGATGGCGTGATTGCATATTGCATATACCAAAAAGAAGACCAGGCACAGACACACATTGGCACAACATACATTTAAAAGTCGGCCATACAAAACTATTATTACAATTACTATATTCGGAACAGTCAACATGGAATAGATATTGCATGTTGCTGTTAGGACGACACACCAAGAAAATATAACAAATATATGAACACCTCAAATAGAAAATTGTATTTATTTATTAGGTGACATTATGCGATTTTCTGTAAAGAAACAAGCTTGTTGAATCATATTCCAATTATCGCGTCGCGAGGTAAAGAAAATGGGACGAAGTACTTTAGATTAGGACAACACCACAAAGATCATCAATATGATACTTTCCATGGAGAACCTTCAAATGATTCTACTGCGTCTAACAACTATGCAGCTATCCTGCGTACTACTGACACATTAAATTTACTGTCTACCAGTTTGCATTGATTGAACCTTGTGATGCTAATAAATGTAGACCACGCCTGGGCGACAGTATCACTGGGACTTCTGCTTCCGGGCGGCCTCGCTTTCACCTTTACACTTCTTCACAATGGCGTCAAAACTCGTAAGGTAAAAGAAGCTTATAGCTCGAAACAGACTCATGGTCAACACCTGCAATCCAATAGAAAACAACGTATATGTACATCGTGCGATTGTCAGTGTGTTTAACTTAATCAGTAAAACATACATGAAGGTTGAAGAAGCAAAGCGAGAAGATGAAGTAACGCTCCCCGTATGTGAACGCTAAATATAAGGAAAGCCAAACAAATCCCAGATGCGGGTGTCCGGTTCGATCCCGTGGCACTTTGGTCTGAAGTTCAGGCCGCTTAACGACAGAGCTATAAGCAGGCTCCGCTGGAATATCGGAACTCGTGTTAAATATAGTCCAATTAACTTTGCTCATATATCGACTTCGCCTCATCTATAGCGACGCGTGTCCTGCACCATACTTCGGCCAGAACGCGCACCCGCGTTTCTATGGTTTGTGGGACGAGTGTGCGCCATCTTGGATTTAGCTACGTCCGCTTTGAGCGTCTATCCGTTGGATATATGCACGCTAGAACGTCCGCAATTAGATTATGGGCGCACTAGAACGTCCGCAATTATATTATGGGCACACTAGAACGTCCGCAATTATATTATGGGCGCACTAGATAGTCCGCAATTAGATTATGGGCGCACTAGAACGTCCGCAATTATATTATGGGCGCACTAGATAGTCCGCAATTAGATTATGGGCGCACTAGAACGTCCGCAATTAGATTATGGGCGCACTAGAACGTCCGCAATTAGATTATGAACGCACTAGAATGTCCGCAATTAGATTATGGGCGCACTAGAATGTCCGCAATTAGATTATGGGCGCACTAGGACGTCACTGATATGGAACTAGAAGTTCCGCAATTAAATTATGGGCCCAATTGAACGTTCTCAATTAGATTATGGACCCACTAGAACGTCCGCAATTAGATTATATCACGCCAGTAGCTCAAAATATGTCTATGACATTTCAATGATCAGCGTAAGTTCGGACAATTACACCGGACTTCCGTAAAGGAGGGAGAGGTCCGGGCCCCTTACCTGCTGAGCCGCATCCCAGACGGCAGTCGCTGGCGACATTCCACACGTGAGAGAGGACAGCATATAGCCATCCAGACCCATGTAGCTCAGGAACTTGCCTCGCTAAGGAACATCAAAGAACGCAAAATAGTAGGCGGAAATGCACCTTTTTTTAAAGGAAAAACTATGTTGAAGAAAATACCAAGACATAAAAGCAGCATGTCACTGATATGGAACACTAGAGGCGTGTCTATTTCAATACCATTAATACGTTATCTTCAGGACTAATAACAATTGTCCTTACACCTTCGAGATTCTAAGCTCACATAAATTTAGGAATGCAGAAATAAATAGGTAAGTGGCGCCATAGTCCATTTACATCAAGGGCTGATGACTGCAAACTGCGAGTAACACACTTTCTAATGTAACAACGTACAAAATACATGATGCAAGTGCATATAAGTTTTGACCTACCAGAGTGTCCCGTAGAATCACCTTAGCCACATACTCCGATTGGAACAAGCCAGATGTCTCAGAGATTAGGCGTGTTTCCTTTGGCTAGGCGATAGAAAAATCGCGTATTAAAGTCACCAGTCATATATTTGTAATATTTCATTGTATAGTGTTGGCTGAGAGACGCTAATCTCTAGTCCGATTGGTACAGATTGGTTGATTTCTGTACTACTCTATAACCGTTATATCACATCGCGTCGTATGGAATATGCTGGAAAGGATGATGGGTAGAGCGAAGCCATGTTCCGGGGATAAATGCGCGACTCTCTCCAAAAGGGGAGTAAGCGCAATGGCACCCTGCACAACAGATCACAGAAGATCCACTCGCGTTAACCAACGGACATTAGGGTGGCTACACACTTTTATTTCAAGTCCATTAAACAAATCAAAACATAGTATATATGAGTGTTTACCTTTGACTTCTGTTCCTCCTCGAACCCTGGAGTATCGGTGTCCGGAGGAAAGGCTATGGTCACGTAAATATTGTACGCCTTCACCTGTAAACACACCACACGTCATATAATGCGGAATCTACCTGCGTCCGCAGTCAAGTCAAATGTCGGTGAAAATTAGTGCGCTTTAAATGGCGTTTATCATGCGATATATCAAAAAGACAATTTTAGTCTGAATCCTGAAACAAACTTGCCAGGACCTTTGGACGCAGTTATATACAACGACCACCGGTTTACAGAGCCGCGAATATCAACACTAGACCCTTCGTTTACTTGGCCACCATCTATCGAATTGAGACGCTGCCATGCAGTCTTCATATTAAATGCAGCCATGTAGAGTGAGCACGTGGTAGAATTGGTTTATGCATGAGACCGGAAGTGGCTACCTCCATCTGCAGGGCCTCGGCCAGGCCTCGCAAGGCATACTTGGAGGCGCTGTAGGCGCTGAAGCCGAACAGACCAAGCTGGCCCGCCTGTGAGGAAACAAAGACGATTCGTCCCGTCTCCCGCTCCTTCATTCCCTTGATGACCGCCCTCGTGGCGTACACGCTCCCTATGTAGTTTGTGTTCATCAAGCCCTACGAGACAATAAACACATATCGTATTTAACGTGGCGTACACGCTCCCTATGTAGTTTGTGCTCATCAACCCCTGCAAGACAATAGGGCTGTACAGTCACTTCGGGATCTTATCGAGACCCCACGAGACAAGGATACCTATGCTCTACGCCAATGCCTAGCATCAACGGCCTGTACGCGCTGCCTATCTTCCGGTTGTTTGCCTCCACTCGCCTCACACACAAGATCGGCTAAAGCTGTCCTTGGAAACACAAATAACCAATGAAATTATGTGCATATCCGAATTATAACCATCCGAGTAGATTTATGTAATGTATGAACGGTTAGGCAGTTGATAAACCAGAATGCGGTTGTCTCATGAGTGACTGTCAGTGTCAGGCGATCTAACGCGCTGCGCGGGGTTTTCCATGTCGTATGACGCAATAATCATCATGGCGCGCGAGTTTGCGCGCGGTATCTATGGTTACGTAACAACGCTCCTTATATGGACTGAGCAGGAGAGGACAATGAGGCTCCGTTTGTCGTAGAACTGTAAACATCGATGATTTGGCTCAAAATACAACGCTTCCAACAGTCTCATCGAACGGAACACATGCATTATGGAGAGATAAATGTCTTATCTGTAATTATATTATGATTTTTAAAGTTAGCCATGCCTGGACCAAAGCAAACAAAAAATAGTTTCACACCCACTCGATTCTTCACGCACAAACCGCGCAGCCGGCCGGTTCCCAACACTAAAACGTTGACTACAATGAGTGCGCGTCACGCAGTTGCAGCAAGGCACCAGCGTGATGCGCACTCGTTCTAAGAGCACGTGTTTTTTTGTTGGTCCCCAAAAAACCTAAACCGGAAATAGAACCCGCGAGAACTGTACAGCCCTATAAACAAATATTGTATCTAACGTGGCGTACACGCTCCCTATGTAGTTTATGTTCATCAAGCCCTACGAGACAATAAACACATATCGTATTTCACGTGGCGTACACGCTCCCTATGTAGTTTGTGTTCATCAAACCCTGTGAGACAATAAACACATATCGTATTTAACATGGCGTACACGCTCCCTATGTAGTTTGTGTTCATCAAGCCCTACGAGACAATAAACACATATCGTATTTAACGTGGCGTACACGCTCCCTATGTAGTTTGTGTTCATCAACCCCTGCAAGACAATAAACAAATATTGTATTTAACGTGGCATACACGCTCCCTATGTAGTTTGTGTTCATCAAGCCCTACGAGACAATAAACAAATATTGTATCTAACGTGGCGTACACGCTCCCTATGTAGTTTGTGTTCATCAAGCCCTACGATACAATAAACACATATCGTATTTAACGTGGCGTACACGCTCCCTATGTAGTTTGTGTTCATCAACCCCTGCAAGACAATAAACATATATCGTATTTAACGTGGCGTAAACGCTCCCTATGTAGTTTGTGTTCATCAACCCCTGCAAGACAATAAACACATATCGTATTTAACGTGGCGTACACGCTCCTTATGTAGTTTGTGTTCATCAACCCCTGCAAGACAATAAACAAATATTGTATCTAACGTGGCGTACACGCTCCCTATGTAGTTTGTGTTCATCAAGCCCTGTGAGACGATATATCGTATTTAACATGGCGTACACGCTCCCTGTGTAGTTTATGTTCATCAAGCCCTGCAAGTCAATAAACAAATATTGTATCTAACGTGGCGTACACGCTCCCTATGTAGTTTGTGTTCATCAAGCCCTACGAGACAGTAAACACATGTTGTATCCAACGTGGCGTACACGCTGCCTAAGTACTTTGTGTTCATCAAGCCCTACGAGACAGTAAACACATGTTGTATCCAACGTGGCGTACACGCTCCCTATGTACTTTGTGTTCATCAAGCCCTACGAGACAGTAAACACATGTTGTATCCAACGTGGCGTACACGCTGCCTAAGTACTTTGTGTTCATCAAGCCCTACGAGACAGTAAACACATGTTGTATCCAACGTGGCGTACACGCTCCCTATGTACTTTGTGTTCATCAAGCCCTACGAGACAGTAAACACATGTTGTATCCAACGTGGCGTACACGCTCCCTATGTAATTTGTACTCATCGGGCTATGCAAAAAAAACAAGCATATGATGTATCCAACGTAGCGTGCGCGCTCTCTATGTAGTTTGTACTCGTCAAGCTTGGGAAGAAAATATACAAATGGTATCCGACAGTTGAGTTCTCGAGCCCTTTTGGTCCTATAATCGCTGCATGATATAGCCTTATATTTGGCTAAAAGTGTCGTTTAACCAGACGTCACCTCAAATCAAAAATATCTATTTGAATATTTGGCGGTCTGCTCTTTCATAAATATTCAAATTCCATTGCGACAGAGTAAACAGCTTATGAATGGATTCCATGGGGACAGAGTAGACAGGTAAGGGACGGATTCCATGGGGACAGAGCAGACAGGCAAGGGACGGATTCCATGGAGATAAAGTAGACCGGTAAAAGACCGATTCCATGGGCACATAGTAGACAGGTAAGGGACGGATTCCATGGGGACAGAGTAGACAGGTAAGGGACGGATTCCATGGGGACAGAGCAGACAGGCAAGGGACGGATTCCATGGAGATAAAGTAGACCGGTAAAAGACCGATTCCATGGGCACATAGTAGACAGGTAAGGGACCGATTCCATGGGCACATAGTAGACAGGTAAGGGACGGATTCCATGGGGACAGAGTAGACAGGTAAGGGACGGATTCCATGGGGACAGAGTAGACAGGTAAGGGACGGATTCCATGGGGACAGAGCAGACAGGCAAGGGACGGATTCCATGGAGACAAAGTAGACAGGTAAGTGCCCGATTCCATGGGCGCATAGTAGACAGGTAAGGGACCGATTCCATGGGCACATAGTAGACAGGTAAGGGACGACTTCCATGGGGAGAGAGCAGACAGGCAAGGGACGGATTCCATGCAGATAAAGTAGACAGGTAAGGGACACATTCCATGAGCACATAGTAGACAGGTAAGGGACGGATTCCATGGGCACATAGTAGACAGGTAAGGGACGGATTCCATGGGGACATAGTAGACAGGTAAGGGACGGATTCCATGGGGACAGAGCTGACCGGCAAGGGACGGATTCCATGGAGATAAAGTAGACAGGTAAGGGACCGATTCCATGGGCACATAGTAGACAGGTAAGGGACGGATTCCATGGGGACAGAGTAGACAGGTAAGGGACGGATTCCATGGGGACAGAGCAGACAGGCAAGGGACGGATTCCATGGAGATAAAGTAGACAGGTAAGTGCCCGATTCCATGGGCACATAGTAGACAGGTAAGGGACGACTTCCATGGGGAGAGAGCAGACAGGCAAGGGACGGATTCCATGCAGATAAAGTAGACAGGTAAGGGACAGATTCCATGAGCACATAGTAGACAGGTAAGGGACGGATTCCATGGGCACATAGTAGACAGGTAAGGGACGGATTCCATGGGGACATAGTAGACAGGTAAGGGACGGATTCCATGGGGACAGAGTAGACAGGTTAAGGGAAGCATTCCATGGGGACAGAGTAGACAGGTAAGGGACGGATTCCATGAAGATAGAGTAGACAGGTAAGGGACGGAATCCATAGGGACAGAGTAGACAGGTAAGGGACGGATTCCATGGGGACAGAGCAGACCGACAAGGGACGGATTCCATGGAGATAAAGTAGACAGGTAAGGGACCGATTCCATGGGCACATAGTAGACAGGTAAGGGACCGATTCCATGGGGACAGAGTAGACAGGTAAGGGACGGATTCCATGGGAACAGAGTAGAGAGGTAAGGGGCGGATTCCATGGGGACAGAGTAGACAGGTAAGGGACGGATTCCATGGGGACAGAGTAGACAGGTAAGGGACGGATTCCATGGGGACAGAGTAGACAGGTAAGGGACCCATTCCATGGGCACATAGTAGACAGGTAAGGGACGGATTCCATGGGCACATAGTAGACAGGTAAGGGACCGAGTCCATGAGCACATAGTAGACAAGTAAGGGACATTTCCATGGGCACATAGTAGACAGGTAAGGGACGGATTCCATGGGCACATAGTAGACAGGTAAGGGACGGATTCCATGGGGACAGAGCAGACCGGCAAGGGACGGATTCCATAGAGATAAAGTAGACAGGTAAGGGACCGAGTCCATGAGCACATAGTAGACAAGTAAGGGACATTTCCATGGGCACATAGTAGACAGGTAAGGGACGGATTCCATGGGGACAGAGTAGACAGGTAAGGGACGGATTCCATGGGGACAGAGTAGAGAGGTAAGGGACGGATTCCATGGGGACAGAGTAGACAGGTAAGGGACGGATTCCATGGGGACAGAGTAGACAGGTAATGGACGGATTCCATGGGGACAGAGTAGACAGGTAATGGACGGATTCCATGGGGACAGAGTAGACAGGTAAGCGACCGATTCCATGGGGATAGAGTAGACAGGTAAGGGACGGATTCCATGTAGAAATAGTAGAAAGCTTAGGGACGGCTTCTAATGAGACACAGTAAAACGCTTAAGGACGGATTCCATGGGGCAGAGTAGACAGGTAAGGGACGGATTCCATGGGGACAGAGTAGACAGGTAAGGGACGGATTCCATGGGGACAGAGTAGACAGGTAAGGGACGGATTCCATGGGGACAGAGTAGAAATCTTAGGAACAGATTCAATTGAGATGTGTATTTTAGGATCAGCCTTCAATAACGATGTCGATGTTACCACATACCAGAACTTACCTGGAATTTTTCAAGTGGAATATCTTCAAATTTGGCGCTGACAGATGTCCCAGCACAATTAACCAAGATGGTCACTGGCCCAAGCAGCTCTTCAGCCTGCCGATCAACGTGCATAGTTAACACCATTGAGTTAAAAATATACTAGTCTGGCTTGATGGCACTGTAGAGGTAATTAAATCTGGCTCTTTATCTCAACGCAAGTAGTTATAGTTAGTCGTGGTCACTTTCGCTGTCACTGTCGTTGTCACTGTCGTTGTCACTGTCGTTGTCACTGTCGTTGTCACTGTCATTGTCACTGTCGTTTTCATTGTTGTTGACACTGTCATTGTCACTGACGTTGTCACTGTCGTTGTCACTGTCGTTGTCACTGTCGTTTTCACTGTCATTGTCACTGTCATTGTCACTGTCATTGTCATTGTCATTGACGTTGTCACTGTCATTGTCATTGACGTTGTCACTGTCGTTGTCACTGACGTTGTCACTTTCGTTGTCATTGTCATTGTCACCATCATTGTCACTGTCGTCGACACTGCTGTTGTTAATGTCGCTCTTTTGGTTTTTTTAAAAACATAATTTGTGCAAATGTATTTTAATTTCATGCTGCATCCTCCATATTCAACCTACAAGCTTTCATAGTTACTTTTCGACCACAGCGATGTCATTACCTGGTGAATAGCCTTCTCTACCGCTCCATAATCCTTGGACAAGTCCACAGATATACAGACCACCTTCTGTGGAAAGGATCAAATAGGCACTGGCATGGCAGTCAATGAAGACAAATACAAGGACAGAACAAAATGTGTTATAGCCAAGTGCATAATGGACTCCTACAGAATGCATACATAACTAACAACAGCTAATGAAGACATACCATTATACTTAATCTGACAACACTGTTACTTGTAATAGGTTTACAAACTATGTGATGGCATGATCTAGTTCTAAGCCAAATTAAACTGGTCATGCACATACCTGAGGCTTGTTACCTTTACATGACTTCTCAATTTCACGTTTTGCTTCAGTGAGACGGTTCTGAAAACCAAGAAATGCAATGATTGCTATATGGGACTATAATTAAAACATACCCACCTAAACTAGAGCACAACTTTCAGGTTATAGCAACTGTATAAATAACTATTTACCCACTGGATAAATAATTTACATATATCTTATACAATTCTTTTGCTATGAAGCAACTAGTATATACCTGGTTTCTAGCCAATATAGTGACATTTGCACCCTTTTTCGCAGCTTCAATGGCAATTCCCTTTCCTATTCCACTAGATCCTCCAGTGATCTGAAAAAGATTCAAGATGTTTTTTATTACAAAGAAAAACCTTTTCCTATTAGTAAGGGCAAATCCAGGAGGGGGGAGTGTCTAGGGGGTCTGGACCCCCCTTTCTGGAGGAAGTATGTAATTTTTCATTGCAAAATTTAAGCCATCTGAGGTGTACCATATAGGGTGTACATCCGTAAAGGCCGCGCGGCGTGAGGGCCGCGCGATTTCCCCACCCCCTACAAGGGGAGGGGGGGGGGTATACGTGCGTCGGGTAGGCGGGTGCGACAGGGGATTAGTCGAGTTGGGGATTAGCGGCTGGGCAGATTAGGCAGAGTCGAGTGCGGGGCCGATTCGGCAGACTGACTGATTGATTGCGATTAAGCAACTAGTCATGAAGGCGCAATACGGTAGATACATATTTATTGACAACTACTACAAACAAAACAAAACGGTAGATACATATTTATAGACAACTACTACAAAGTAGTCCGCTCCGGGTCCGGCAGCCTCCTCGACTACTGCCTCATGTCCCTCCGGGACCGGCCTCGGACAGATGAGGTGGCTCCCGGCGCTAAGTAGAGTGGTAGCCGTACGTTGGCCGGCCGCATACTCCGTCCATAGTCGGAAGAGTTGATCATTCACACGTCGAGAACCTGGCCGCACCAGGCGTACGGCTTCCTCGCGGTAAACGAACTCTGCCGTGACCACGACCGCATCCGCTTCGCTGCGCAGTAATTTGCACAGAAGGTAGAAGGGGAGTCGGCCTGTAGGAAGAGGAGAACAAGTAAATCAATGATATAAAATGAAGAGGAACAAGGCATATCATATATAACTGGACACATACACTTAAAAATATACAATAATCGAGACTAAAGAAATACATAACAAATACAGTGGCATAATACTTACCACGCTTTCCTCGGTAGTTGAGGCGACAATGCCAGCCTTCGACGTCGTTATTTGTGCGCGTGTCTTGTTGAAAGACAAACCAATCTTGTGGTGAAAACAGAGGTCCATCCATCCATTTTTTACGCATGTAGTTTAACAGCTGTTGCAGGCCCCCCGGGGCCGCGACAAGCTCTGCACACAGTTGATCGAACATGGGCCGCACGTGCTCGGCGGGCAGCAATGGCAAAGCAATCAGCTTGCGGCAACTCTGTAAGGATTACGCATCGATTACGCTACAAAACGGTCGATGATGAGACATGTAATTTACTTGAGACTATTTAATTACTATTACTATTGAAATTTAGTTTAATTAATAATACTACTAACGTTGTGGGTTCCTGCATCATTGTTGTATGCGTGGGCCAATCCCACTTCGTGTATCTTGCGATACAGGGCCTGAAACAGAAGACACTAGAGTTAAAGTTGCTCATACTGCATTGAGTACGATGGAAAGAACATATTTACAAAATTTAGTGGCAAAAAATGCTGAGCTTATTTTTATCAAAAATGTATAATTGTCCATCTGTATAAGGGACAGTGTATAAGCAGTGTATATTTAAACTGTCAGTTGAGTGCAACACACACCTGTGTGAAGTGAAACAAACACCCGCGTATCTGCACCAGTGGCAACACTGTCCGCAACGCCTGCCATAGACCTCTCTCGAAATCTATGACGACTCGAGCTATGGCCGGCGGTGTTGGCATGAGTTCCAGCAGTGCTCGCAGGACAGCCGAGTAGTCGTCGGTTCGTCGTCCCGACATCAGCACGAATGCCAGGGGCACCTAATGGTAGACATTATATAATCATATAACCGAATACAATTATACAAGTTACAAGTTACGGGTGAAAAACTATTTTACGATTTGTTATTTTTTACGGATTTAACAATTCTGACAAAACTCACCTGTTTCTTCGTAGCACCAGTGCGAACAAACGCATGCACGCTGAACAGTTGCGTCAATGGGCGACGGACCACCTTGAACGTGGCGTCCATAAACCCGAGATGAAACAAAAAGAGCATGTAATAAAATATACAATTATACATCACGAACTAGATGTAGAACACATAATTACCAGAAAAGGGTAAAAATTGTACATATAATTACAATTAAGCAATTAACCAGAAAAAGAGCGAAAATGTTACTTACCACAGAAGGGCGCGGCCCAACATGGTTAGCATGGTCATGGTCGCCAGGATCACGTGTCGGCGGTCTCCAACGCGAACATCTCGCTGATGGAACTCCGTCGAGACATGGTCGTGGTCAACCTCGAAGTCGAGGTTGACCGGATCCTGGGGTCGCGTGCGTTGCCGCTTGCGGTTGCCTTGCCGCGCCACGTTCACGCCACCAGGGAGACCTGGCATCAACGCTATGTCTTGTTCCTCAAGTCGTCCATGGATCACCTGAAATGAATAACAATGAAATAAAAATTATGTGATATATATATATAAAGTCATATATATCAACAGGATTTAATATATTACAACAACAGATGTATCATTTACTATATTTAAACATATCATCATCATCATCAGATGTATCAACATTACATAAACATAAATTTTAATTTATTGTACTATACCTCCTGTGCGATTTCCGTGGCGGAATCGAAGGGACGCTTGCAGGCCTCGGACTTCACATCGCGCAGTATCTCGGCCACTATTGCCCGACCCGGTGCCGCCACACACACATGTTCGTGGGCACCGCGAACATATGCGTCTCTGCGCACGACAGTGGCGCGGCACTTGGTGGTACCGGACCGCATAGAACACCGCCAGGTCTCGCCCGGTCTCCGCTTGTCCACTTTTAGGGTATACTGGTACCCAAGTGTGTCCACCAGTAAGTCCTACAACAAGCATTAAAAATAATCGTGAAATAATACAACCAAAATGATGTGTTCTAATGGTCTAAAAACAAATCAAAAATTATTTGAACCTGAAATCTGAAATTTTGTCGAAGTAGAACTATCAAAGTTATATTACCTTGCCCTTTGCTGTGCCACCGGGCACAATCTGATACGTGAGAACGTCATTCTCTGCCGGACGCACTGCCGGAGGGGGGCGTGGGTCCGGTTGGTCAATCTCTCGCCACCTCTCAGGCACCGCGTAGGGCCCCAAATCGCCGACAAGCGGGTCGGCGGGAAGTCCGGCAGGGAGGTCGGCGGCCGGAAAATCGGCACCATCAGGGAGGTCTGCGGCTAGAAGTTCGGCCGGGCGAGGGACATCGGCGGCAAAATCAGCAAGTTGAGGTCGGTCGGCGGCGGGAGGGAGGTCGGGGTGTAGCGAGCCAGCGGATTAGTCTGCGCGCCTCGACGATTGGGTGTCGGCCGACTGGGAGGGTGCGGGGGTGGGGGGTGGGTGGTCGGCCTTCCTGAGGGAATATCACTTTTTGCACATTTTTGGGGGAGCCCTGTAATGAGCATTCATAATGCAGATTTTAATGGTGTAGAGCCTGGATTTTTGCGGATATTCACGCGGATTTTTGCACACGGCCAATACCGCAGGGAGCCCCGTAATGAGCATTGATAATGCAGATTTTAATGGTAATGAGGGTGTAGAGCAAGGATTTTTGCGGATATTCACGCGACCCGAATTTCATGCACTCTTATTTATAATTATGAATTCTCGTTTAATTTCTGGTCTTCACCCATTTACTCGCGGATAACTCGCATATATTGCCAATTGGGAACAGCATTATAACAATCCACAACACAATGCAACATCGTTTGATAACAACTTGTTAAATTCGCCGGCTTATTGAAGTATCTATGACTTCCCTGCCATCTGGAACTGGTAGCCCTTTGATAACAACTCCATAGTCACATTGGTATGTAATTGAATCCTGGCTTCTTCTTTGCTAAAGCTGTCTTTAGGGGTTGTCACTGTCTACTTGCCTAAAGGTTTCAGTACAGCAACCCAATGATTGATTATGGATATCATGGATAAGTTGGGTATAAAAGGAGTTGTTGGTCTATGTTAAATAAATTTGTTGTTTAATCTCTATTAATCTCTATAAACTTTCGCTGCCTGTTCTTCTATACAATCGATCACACCAACCCAGACCGTTGCATATAACTCTGCAATAGCCTCACGGTCACTCTGGCTAGACAACGAACAACAACAGACAGTCCAATCGCCGCCGGCTAATCCCCTCAACCTCTCCCCCCCCCCCCCCTTCAATCGCCGCCAACTAATCCCCTCACGGCTTGACCAACCCTAACCACCCCCCCTCCTTCCCCTCCACCTATGGTAGGGGGTAGTTAGAGCGACTCAGCCGTTATGCTGTTCGGCCATTATGCATAGCATTCCTTCCTCCACCCCCTAACATCTGCGCAGCCCTTGTGCCACGCGGCCCTTACACCTGACATCCCCATATAGACCCCCCTCCCCCCTTTTTAAAGATGTAGATATAAGTAATTCCACAAGTTCTAAGCTTTTCTTTCAGTCGGCTTATATTACCAATAAATAACATAACATTTACAAAAACTTGCTCCCCCATTTTGAGAATCTTGTAACATTATAAGTCAACAAAAGTAACACTTGTAGAATTATTTGTCATTACTTTTCTTGGTTGGTGATTTATTGATAAAGGTTAGGGACGTCAGTGAATTCGCCAACAGCAACCGCGCTATTCTGCAGCATGTGAAATACAGGTCCTAGTTTTGCATATATTTCGCAAAGAAATATTGTTCTATTCTACACATATTTGGTATCAAAATTTAGCCAAGGAATTTTCGAACACATAGGAACAATTGGTTTAAACTTTGTGCAAATATTCCGTTGATATATTTACGATTGTCTTAGCGAGCTGGACCAGAAATCAGGAGCGCGGCCATTTTGTTTCTTGACATAGGTCACATGATTGAAAGGATGTTGCAAAGGATTTTGGGGCAATATGATTTCACCGACCTTTTTTACAGAAAGAGGAAGCTTCGAAGATGTTTGTGAAACTAAATTTATAATCATACCTATATCAGAAATTACTTTAATTTATAGTTGAATTTAGTCAAGATTTTAAGGGTCCAGCATTCATTTGAAACTAGTTTGGCAAGCATTGGCATTGTTTATTGTTGAAGTTTGAACCTAGTTCTAACCAAAAATATCGTTACCTTGCCTCCATAGACGATCGCAAAAGATCGCATGGCATTTGAGATGTACCTACCGCAAAGCGTCTGCTCCATGAATACGATTACCCTCAATATCGCTCACTTCCGGTTTTGTGTTTAGTTGTGAATTTAGACCTTTTTTCATGTTTAATGTTTATTGCCTGGTGACATTCTATTTTAATCAATTGAATAGAATATTTGTCTTTATAATAATAAATTAAAGCTGCTCATACAGCAATTTTCCCCTGCAAATTTTAATTAAAACTGCTCAAAAAGCCATCTTTCCCTTAAGTTATGATCAAAATATTTTGGAAAAATATTCTGGACCTACTGTGACTGAACCTAAACTCTGAATGAGAAGTGGATGACATGTTAAAAAGCAGAAAATAATTATGTACAAGTTTGATGATGTGGTCTACAAGAAAGCCATTTTCCCATATAATTATGACACGCCTATTTGATTAAGAAAAAGTGATGTTATACAGTAACAGTCTGATAAACGGTGATGTATCACAGGTGCCAGGCTTCTCTGAATGGTTTAATGTTGTATATGATCAAAACAAGCACACAGTATATACCTATAAGCTGCAGGAGGATGTAAAACAAGGGGATCTGCAGATACTTGTAGAGAACTAATATCAGGTATAACATTATTCGACATTTTTTTCCTAAATAATACTATCCTATTATTGGTACTCACTATTAATTTACTATTTACTGGTAATTAATTTCATCACTATTAAAATTATATGGCATTTGACTGACTGCACATCAAAATAAGTTGTATTGGTACCTTGCATCACAAAACTATATCTAGTCTTAAAGCTATTCAAACAGTTGTTTCCCAGGCAAATCATACCAGGATCTAACATTGTTACATTTTGAAGCCTGATTAATGCAAGAATTAATTATTATTATTATTTAATTACTATTGAAATATATTTCCTTGAACCTGCTCAATCTTTCATATCACTGCACTATGCAAAAAAAAATGTATTGTCGAGTAACGACTGATCGAATAACTTTAAATATTTGTTACTTTCCGCGTCATTATGTTTTTGGTATATAAGATATATATAGACCTATTGTAAAATTAGATGTAAATTATCCATAATTTTACACACTAACACAGCAAATATTTATTTTATCTCATGTACAGCATCTAAATAAGTTAATCAATAATAACTGTTGCTTCTATTATACTACATATGTATAATTTAACATGGTGGAAAGATTTAGCCAAAATATGGCAGAAAACTGACATTTAACAAAAAGTTATTTTTTCATGTCATTCATTTTCGGTAAAAGATAGCTCAATTTAGATTTCACCAATGTTCTTCTCTATCGAAAACCTTGACAATGATGTATAATATGTCCAAAACAACAGCATTTTTCAAAATCCTCCGACATCCCTATAAAGGTAAACAGCCACACAATGCATGTCATAACGAACGCTTGCGGGTGGCTATGTCCCGAATCTGTCGTTGTCGCATTGATCAATATAGAACTTACATGCAAATTTGACCATTTTCACTGGGAAACTCACCAAAATATGAGCGTCCCCAATATCCATTGGCTTGGGCGATAATAGGGGTGATATGATATACGCTATCACTAATATTATCATGACTGCTATGATAGCATAAAATAACAACATTGTGACCCCTGTATGAGCAATTCTCCAAGTGAGGAAAGCAAATTCTTCTAGTTTATTAAAAGGATAATTTGTTATGATCTTGTTACAAAAGTCAACAAACAAAGTCCTCTGTGTAGGTAGTACACCAATAAATGGCGAACCCGACGAATTACTGAAAAGCTCTGTAACGCCAAATAGACCCAACCAGCTTTCGCGGGGTTTCGTTCTTTCGTGAGCACGTCTTCCGTCAGAATTTTAGTTTAAAGATTTTTTGCATGAGCTACGTACGGGTGTTATGGAATTAATTACGTGTTGTGGTAATCAATGTAGGGCCAGCCGGATGTCACAATACGATGGCAGACGATGAGAAAAGAGATTTACAACAGCATCTGGCCTACATATGGTGGTCGACATCATGTAGCCACGGGAGACCCACGCCGTTCCTCCGTTGGAGAAACGGAGTGGGCCAGCCGGATGTCACAATACGATGGCAGAGGATGAGAAAAGAGATTTACCACAGCAACTGGCCTGCATATGGTGGTCATGTAGCCACGGGAGACCCACGCCGTTCCTCGTGAGTACATGGGTCTGCCGAGGCTGGGTGGTTATGCAGCTACAACATGTGTACCACACGTAGATTTACAGATCCCAGCTAGTGGTCTTTACATTGTGAGACATCCCCTTGGACTGTCAATTGGGTCGTACAAGACAGGGATCGAGTCGCATACTGCCCCCCGGGGGAGGGGGGCGGGTGCACTGCGAACACTCCTAATTGTTATGGTCTCATAACGTACGTACGTGGCCATGACGGCGATGTCTGTGTAATATAATTACTGCACATCGTTTATTTTTGAAATGATCAAAGGAAAAAGTAAATTGAAGCAAAGTTAAATTGTCAACCTACTCGAGCAGCCACGAGATTGTTTGGGCCAATGTTAACCCGTCATGAATGTTTGAAGAAAATGTAAGTTAATTATCTGGGATGCTACTGTGATTTTCGTTTGATGACGAAATATTCATTTTTCATTTCAGCATATTAGGTAGAATTGTTTCCATTGGGGGAAAACATGCGTGTGAGTAACTTTGAACCGCACCTTGGCTTTACCCGCTGGTCTCATTCCGAAGGACACCAGTCTCCGTGAGGTTGTGGTTAACGCACTAAACTAGTGTAAAATAGTGATAAATGAAGGATAATTATTGCGCAGCGCATATTGGGGTTAATTATTTAGTGGATATGCCCGCAACAAATGAAAATAGTTCGCTCTGACAAATGTCGTTCAATGCATAGCGAGTTCAGAGTGACTAACATTGCACGCGGCTATCAACGGCGATGTGGAACTCAGTCCCGACCTCGCTCGTGGCGAACAATACTCCACCTCCGATTTTGAATTGTTTGCGTCGTTGACCAATCCGCCAAGTTTACACCCTAAAATTTCGTACTGTATGGCGGTCAATCGTGCTGCGGTGCGCACCCAAAGATCCATATTGAACAGACCACATTTTCACATCTGCAAGTGTACGCCACGATAGGGGTCGTCATAATGCACCCGTGTGCGGTGTGACGATAAAACACCCAACCAGCGCCCATCAGGAACCGATGCAGTTTGCCTAATCGATCGATTCTGCAAACTGCGTGATGACAACTTCTATCACGAAATAAGCGTGCAGGTGTGACAATATGTGGTTAAATATTTGAATAACAAGTCAGATAATGATATTGCACGTATTACGTTTATTGCAGTAATCGGTTAGCGGTTAATATATATCACTATATACATAACTTAATTCTCATGTGTAACACTTGGTGCTTAGGCCGCATTTAGCAAATAGTCGAAATTGGGCAACATAACTCACTGACCGCAGCGCAAATACAGCTCCCAGCTGGCCGTAAATACAGCTGACGCCAACTCAGCGGGCTGTAAATGCAGATGACGCCACCTCAACCGGCTGTAAATACAGCTGACGCCAACTCAGCCGGCCGTAAATACAGCTGACGCCAACTCAGCCGGCTGTAAATACAGATTACGCCAACCCAGTCAGCCGTAAATACAGCTGACGCCAACTCAGCCGGCCGTAAATACAGATGACGCCAACTCAGCCGGCTGTAAATACAGCTGACGCCAACTCAGCCGGCCGTAAATACAGCTGACGCCAACTCAGCCGGCCGTAAATACAGCTGACGCCAACTCAGTCAGCCGTAAATACAGATGACGCCAACTCAGCCGGCTGTAAATACAGCTGACGCCAACTCAGCCGGCCGTAAATACAGATGACGCCAACCCGGTCAGCCGTAAATACAGCTGACGCCAACTCAGCCGGCCGTAAATACAGATGACGCCAACTCAGCCGGCCGTAAATACAGCTGACGCCAACTTAGCCGGCCGTAAATACAGCTGACGCCAACTCGGTCGGCCGTAAATACAGCTGACGCCAACTCAGCTGGCCGTAAATACAGCTGACGCCAACTCAGCCGGCCGTATATACAGATGACGCCAACTAGCTCAGCCGGCCGTATATACAGATGACGCCAACTCAGCCGGCCGTAAATACAGCTGACGCCAACTCAGCCGGCCGTAAATACAGCTGACACCACCTCAGCCGGCTGTAAATACAGCTGAGGCCAACTCAGCCGGCCGTAAATACAGATGACGCCAACTCAGCCGGCCGTAAATACAGCTGACGCCAACTCAGCCGGCCGTAAATACAGCTGACGCCAACCCAGCCGGCCGTAAATACAGCTGACGCCAACTCAGCCGGCCGTATATACAGATGACGCCAACTCAGCCGGCCGTAAATACAGCTGACGCCAACTAGCTCAGCCGGCCGTAAATACAGCTGACGCCAACTCAGCCGGCCGTATATACAGATGACGCCAACTCAGCCGGCCGTAATTGCAGCTGACGCCAACTTAGCCGGCCGTAAATACAGATGACGCCACATCAACCGGCCGTAAATACAGCTGACGCCAACTCAGCCGAGCCGAGAAAATACCAGTACGACTTCGTGAATGCTTAAACATTACTCTATAACATCTATTCGTACGAGGTAATGGCGGTTCTTTTTTGACGTCGCAGAATAATACAATGGAATGTAAATCACAGGCAAGATAGGCTTTGTGCGGAGAAGACCGACATTAGTGTTATGAGCTAGAATCTTCATTAAAGTCTCGTCTCCCAGTCCTTGAGCATGATCAAATTGACAGCTAGCTATAAGACCTACATATCAATCAGATTCGATCAAGCAGTTAGGGGCGGATCCATGAATTTGAAAAGGGGGGAGGGGCAAACTTGTGACCGGGGGTGGTGGCTCTGACGCAGTTTTTTACGACCGGGGGGGGTGGGTCCACGCCGCCTCAGATAGCGTTCTTCCTGAAAAATGCGTGCTGCGGGGTGGGGGGGGATCCACGCCTCAGATGGCCTAAATTTTGCATTGAAAAACGGTTTTTTCCTTAAAAAGGGGGGGTCCGGACGCCCTGGACACCCTATGGATCCGCCCTTGAGCAGTGTGTCGTTCACCCAATGTTCATTAGTGGTTCCACTATTAGTTGCATATTAGATCCCATATTCACACGTGCGGATATATATACAAATATGAATATATAGTAGCAAGGCCCACATGTTTGTGGCTCCAGGCGACACCCCTCAGATCTAACCATGCAAGGCGGGTTCTCCGATAAACCAACTTCGGCCATTTTTGGGTTGACGATATAATGTAGAATATAGTAATGCGAATTAATAACAATAACAAGGACAACGTCTCCGGGACAATGCGCTTTGCTTTCCAACTTGGGTTACCCATTGTGAAATATGTACCCTGTCAGATGCATAATACAACCTTTGTCTGGATATGTAGATCTACGTCCGGAACATTTTATGTCAAAGCACAATAACTGATTCATAGTCAGTACCAACAACAACAACAACAGTGCTCATTGCAGAGTGTCTAGTATCTATGTGCTAGTATCTAAATATTCTATGGTGAAACACTGGTACGTTTTTTGCAATGACAGCTATTAACAAGTCAGGTAGCTATATATATATATTGTGGGTGTATTTGTTGGGTACCAACTGGAGAGGTGAACCGGTATCTATGTAAAAGAAACCAATTTGGACCAATTTACACGAACTTCCATGCCAAAATTGTATATCTCTATGGAGAAAAGGAGTAACACCAAAACATTTCCCAGAACTCATCGCCGGCCCCGCCAGTTAAGTCTTTGCAAAAATGGCGGATATTTGCGAAGTTATCTTTTGCCCCCCCCCCGGGTACTGTGACGTCACGGATGTACCGCCACGGGCTCGTGCTCCCGAACCAAAGAAACACACCCAGTGCTATGTTGGAACAGCAGCGTGCAATACAAGTGTAAATACCGTTATAGTAGGCATGGATACCATTGCTCCCTGACGCGTCAAGTTAGACATAATGCGTATTTATCATTTTAGTAAAACACCCCATAACCGAGTGTATATATATATATGTATCTATATGAATATAATGATCGATAAATCTGGGCATCTGGGCAAATCTTGAACAAAAACTTTAACAATGAGGAAAGCACCTCATACTGATAATTAACAATAATATATGCTGACATCGAGACAAGTTTCATTCACTGCGTTTCTGCCCCGTGAATAAAGTGAGGCATGCGATAATATGATAATTGGCAAGGTTTTCACCGGTGAAGCTGTACCGGATAATAATTATCCGGACAAAATGCCTGCTTACAGTCATACACGTTAATACTTCGGTTAATACGTCGCTATAGTTGTGCCCCGATATCCATACGTTTGCGTGTTGTCATATATTGATGAACAGAAGTCCTAGATATATGACCTCGTCACTGCCTAAACAGGCTAACCGTATTTTAAAACTTACAAAGACAGCCATTAATAACGCTTTTTGCCATGTTATACATAGAGTTACACAGTCTGTAATCGTATTTATACACTTTCTCTAGTCTTACACATAGAAAGTACAATCTGTCATTTCGCAGAAACAACCATATAATTCTAAATAACGATGCCCACCGAGACGATGTGCAACTTGATCCCAGTTATCGGGTGATCAAGGTGTACATGGCTAATGTATGGCTGTACTAGGCAAACTGGACGACGTAACTTGGTAATCATAATCGCTGGTAACTGCCGTGTTGACAACCTTGACCAAAGTTCCGCCATACTGGCCACATGACGCACGTCATAGACGCGAAAGCTCGTCGACATCTCGCGAATTCGCGTCCACGCTGAGCGGACGGCAGAATGAAATGACGACGTTGCCTACCGTACGTATAGTCTGTACGTCTCTCGCTCCTCAATCTCCACGTACGGAAGGCCGTCTGCCACTCTGAGTACTTACGACAAATAGCTGCAGTTCACAATTAAATGCCTATATGTGTGTATATATGTATATCTATTGTAAAAGGCAAGTGGGCATATCCAAGGACCGTGAGCTAGCCGAGTTCAAGGCGTTCCATTGAGTTCCAGCTGCTCCAAGAATGTGATAATAAGACGCTCCATATCCTTGGATCGTAGTTGGCCAACTTCCATCACTTCTTCGTGGTTCGCCAGAAGGTCTGAGTCGTACTCCATCACACACATGTTGGTGACTAACGAGAGCCCCACGCATTTGATGCCCGCTTGGCGCGCCACAATCACTTCCGGTACGCTGCTCATGCCTGCAAGGGAACGAAAGATACCGTTTCGATTTTCGATGAGTCATCATTGTATACATTTAAAGTTCCTCGCCGCGGAGAAAAGGATTTCACATTTCCACCCGTTAGGCTGTCAGCGGGGGTAAAAGGCTGAAAGGCATTCCAAAAGCAGTGATTCTGCTTTCTGGTTTTCTATTTTGCCTTCATGTGCACCAAAGTGGCCCAAAACACCAACATTTCATACCTTTCGGGACGCGTCCTTCATTTGTGCCAGCGTTAACCATTCATATCCCATAACTCAACTCCCATATTCAGCAGATAGCAAAAATTCATTTTGAATTCTCAGATTTCAAAGGCACATATAAAAGTCATCGTCTCCACTTTTCGTCTCATCGTCTCCACTTTTCGTCTCAAATTTTCCATTAGCTCAACTTCCATGGCCCAAAATTGCTACCTGTGACATCAGCTCCCATTATCTTCATCATCCTGCATTCGGTGACCGTCTCGTAGCAGGGTCCGACCTGCATTACGTAGACACCCTCCTGGATGAAGTCAAAGCTCAGCTTCTTGGCCGCAATCTTCATTATATTGCGGAGGTTCTTGTCGTAAGCATCTGACAGGGCGGTAAATCGGGCCCCGAATCTGGCAAAAGTCCATGTAAGTTAACGTACAATTCATGAAAATATAATGTAGTGTAAAATAAATAGGTAATTGCTGGTTTTAGATGTCATTCTGTATTCGTTATTTCACTACTTATATGCAAGGGTGGGGGATTGCCTTAGAGGTGTTTGTTCTGGGCTAAAGCAGAAGCTGCTGCGCCTTGGTGAGTGGAGGGATTCCAAGCCCCCCCCCCGTTCCCCTCCCCCCCACCCCTCCCCTACCTTCGAGATAACCCAATTCGCGTAAGCAAACATGAATGAACACATTTCAGTAGTCATTTCAGTAGTGTAGGTGCAACGCCCATGGCACACAAAAACAGTTCAAACAACATGATTCTCACGCACGCCACATGTTCAAAGCCCACATTTGAACCCCATGGTACCTGCATCTTGGTCATGTTTCATCTGACCCGGATTTCATTGCCCCAGCAGGTTTCTTGGTCTAAGTTAATTTACTTCATGTACACAGCAGCTGTATCTAACACCCCGGTTTTCTTTGACTTCCTACCTCTCGTCGTGGATGCCGACTAGCGGGTTAATACCGGCCAGGCCAGGCAGGTTTATGTGATCCTTCATGATCATGACGTCACCCACGTGGTAGGTGGGGGTGAGGCCGCCGCTAGCGTTGGTCACCAGCATGACGCGGATCCCCAGCTTCTCCATGATACGGACTCCATACGTCACCTGGGTGATATGGGGCGAGACGACAACGTAAATAGGGGTTACACTGTACCACGCCAAGAGAGGTTACACTGTACCGCGTCAAGAGAGGTTACACTGTGGTCACATGATACGTCAGGCAGACACGTCACGGTGACAACTTGGTGGTGAGGGGAGTCATATTGTTCAATACCAGACAAAGCCATTGCTACAATATTATTAAGAAAAAGTCAGTATTACATACACTACATAATGTACAAAGAACTAAATGCGTTTTTTTTAAGAGGGGGGGTGGGGGGGGGCGTTATCCAAATATGGACACGGCTGCCGCTTTTCACCTCATGAATCATTCGAATCATGAATTGATTATATATATGATAAGGTATATATATATATATTTGCATTAAAAAAACAATATCGCTAGCAACGTTCGGAAGAAGAAACAGCCAAGAAAAATTATCAACGTTGTTCGAAGGTTACGGCAAAAAGTCGAACTCGAAAGATAACGAGCCAATGGGCAGACACAACACATTTACTGTGCGACTCTCAACTGCAAGTCACGTGCGTGCACGGCCTTAACAGCGTTCCTGTTTACAGCCACTGCAGGTCAAACACATGGCCATTTCTCAGGATACGCCATCGCACTGCTCACCACACCAAAGGCCTCAATACCTCATTGGCTAAGAAAGTCTTATTATAGATCACACCATATTCCGAACTTCGGTGCCGAAGAGATTTTACGATACTTCAAAGTACAAACTGTGCAAAAGTTTACCGCCTTGGCTGAGAACCTTTGAAGATGGCCATTTACAGGGTGGAAGTTTTGGGACCACTTAGCGATCTCGACCGTCCACTCCTTGTAACATGTTATTTTTCTGTTATTTTTTCCTAATGTCCTTCTGTTTGCACCTTGGATGTATGGTAGGTGTATGATCACCAGGGGGTCGATGGTCCCCGCGATATAGGAACGGCACTCACCAACTTGTTACAATGTGGCTACAAGCTATCTATAAATATCATAAAAAATACCGTGAGATCAAGTTACTTATCACCCATTTTTGTGCCGTCTTTATCTTATACTTGTGGTCCTAAACACGTCGAGTGGTGTGAGTGATGGCCTTGCATCGGATCACGATAGGCAGGCGGAAGACTGTTATCATCGGCCTAAACAAATATTAGTCACGGAGCGATGTTGTTCGCGAGCACATCGACAAATTCATGGTGTAGTGCGTTCTCGGTCCCATCGACTTTAAAATACAGAAACATTTTCTTGAGAATTGTTTAACATGCTTGAAATGGAATGTTTCAATAAAGATTATGCTATGGAGCCAAGAGAAAAAGAGGTTTGCACGCTGGTGTGTACGTACGCGAAGCCAGCTTACGTACATGCATACCAAAGATATTAGTACACCAATATCTTTGATGCATACTCGCACAAGCTCCGTGGGAAATCGGCCTTGTTTATACGTTCGTAGTTTAAGGTACAATTTCTCCGACGAAGCCTTTACCATTAACGTATCATATTTATGCACCGTATTGCCGGGTGACAGTCTTACCGAGAATGGAACATACCTAGATCGCGGCCTTATACAGACAGCAATGCGTCATACCACCAATTTACAGTGGAAGGCCTATTACATTATATCGTGGCACGGCCATGTGATTTATACATGTATTTAATTTAATAGTATATCAGAATGCGAAGTGAAGGGAAAGTAGGGCAAAATGGAGACGCTAAGCTCTTTTGGTAATTGGAATCAGTAACACAGTAGCAAGAGTTACCACACATTTGTTGAAACATTAAAGATCGTCATCTGACTTTATAAGCAGGTCTTACCAAGGACAAATTACAAAATTAGAATAAAAACAAAATCAAGCCTTCATTGCCCAGTTTTACCCCAGATTTGGGTAACACGGGGTCATTGTTTACTCGGTCATCGCAAGGTTCGCTTAGTGAATAAAAAATGTTTCCCACGTCATTGGGACTTCAAGATAAATGTTTCCCACGTCATTGGGACTTCAAGATCAAGTTGCAAGCATGTTTTGTCATATACCTTCAAGGAGCTGGGAAATTAGATAAAAACTGAAGAAAAAAAATCTTGGTTTATACTCGCGTTCTACCGATTCCCCGCTTCGTGTTGCGCGTGCCAAATGACGTGAGCTGCTGGTATAGAAGCCTTGCGCCCGACGGCAGGTAACTATGGCGATATTACCCCACCCCGGTATGCCCCGCGTCATCATTTAGCCCCATTATTTTCTCCCTAATTTGCCAATGTTTCTCTCGTGAAAATGTACAGCAGACAAACCAAACGGGGCTGGGTCAGACATACAGAGAAAATATGGGGTATCAATCTACGTGAGATGGTCCATTAACCTGCTTTCTCGATGACTCTGAAGTAGTGCCATCGATATCCATCTTCATATTGTCTTAGTTTGCGGCCTTGACCAACTGGGCAGCGACACAAAACGCCTCTATCTATCCGGGGGAGGTTAAAGGCGACTGTCAGGGGGGTAGGGTGGCATCTGAGATCATTGTCCAACCGTAGACCAAAGTTCACCGCCGGGAGTCTGACCCTTGACACATTGCCATGCCCAACCATGACTCACTGCCACCTTCTACCGTGGTCTGTTTACATTGGGGGAGGAACCATGTCTCACTGCCACCTTCTACCCTGGGCTGTTTACATTGGGGGAGGAACCATGTCTCACTGCCACGTTCTACCCTGGGCTGTTTACATTGGGGGAGGAACCATGTCTCACTGCCACCTTCTACCCTGGTCTGTTTACATTGGGGGAGGAACCATGTCTCACTGCCACCTTCTACCCTGGGCTGTTTACATTGAGGGAGGAACCATTATTCACTGCCACCTTCTACCCTGGGCTGTTTACATTGGGGGAGGAGCCATGTCTCACTGCCACCTTCTACCGTGGTCTGTTTACATTGGGAGAGGAACCATGACTCACTGCCACCTTCTACCGTCGTCTGTTTACATTGGGGGAGGAACCATGTCTCACTGCCACCTTCTACCGTCGTCTGTTTACATTGGGGGAGGAACCATGTCTCACTGCCACCTTCTACCGTCGTCTGTTTACATTGGGGGAGGAACCATGTCTCACTGCCACCTTCTATACTGTGGTCTGTTTACATTGAGAGAGGAACCATGTCTCAATGCCACCTTCTTCCGTGGTCTGTTTACATTGAAAGGGGAACCATGTCTCACTGCCACCTTCTACCCTGGGCTGTTTACATTGGGGGAGGAACCATGTCTCACTGCCACCTTCTACCCTGGGCTGTTTACATTGGGGGAGGAACCATGTCTCACTGCCACCTTCTACCCTGGGCTGTTTACATTGGGGGGGGGGGAACCATGTCTCACTGCCACCTTCTACCCTGGGCTGTTTACATTGGGGGAGGAACCATGTCTCACTGCCACCTTCTACCCTGGGCTGTTTACATTGGGAGAGGAACCATGTCTCACTGCCACCTTCTACCGTGGTCTGTTTACATTGAGAGAGGAACCATGTCTCACTGCCACCTTCTACGCAAAGACGCAAAGACAGAACCATGGAACCAGACTACCTGCGCAAGAACCAGGCGCCAAAGGGTGGGTCCATTGCGGAAGGCGTAGCGATATGATTAAGAATATTTAAGAAATATAGCTACACAAAACAGACGACATATTTTTCTTTCGTTTGGGCCATAACAATGACGAATATTTGCTACGACGGGACAACACAGCTGAGAAATTAACGTTTTTGGGCATTTCCTAGGAAGACGAGACATTATGACGTCACACGGATTCTCCCCGGTGACAACGTTGGTGCAACGCTTCAACAGAAAACTTACAAAGTTAAGTCGACCACTTGCTCTCGCCTCCAAAGATTTTAACGTATACCTCCCATAGCCATGTTTAATGAAATGGGGCTCACAGTCTTTAGAGTAAACCTGGAAAGAAATTGACTTATAACTGCCTATACTTCAACATGGAGCACGGGTGTTTGTTTGTCCCCAAAACTGAAGTCTCGCGACCCGAGAACTATATAGTCCTATTGTCCGCCATTCTGAAACATGGCCGCAACAGCTTGCCCCCATGGGTAAAGTCTGCCTTGACACTTTTACCCAAAGTTGACTAGATACACATGCCGGACGAGCGTGTCAAATGTCATGGTCTTACGACAAACGTTTTCGATTAACCGCTGGACTATATGTTCTTCGTGCGGAAGGACAGTAGCTGTAATTAACGTGGGCTGTCCGAGTCCTGCACGTACCTTTGACATAGAGTATCCTTCGTAAGCGTGGAAGCGTCCTTGCATGCACACCACCGCCTTCCCACCTAGCTTGCCGAACACCAACCGCCCGAGGTGTCCCGCCACTGTCAACAGAGTGCGGACGTATTAGTGAGCATGGGGTCCGGCAAAAATACACGCTACATACTATATTAATTAACAAACGATTGTTCCAATCGAATATAACTAACAATAGGACGAATCTTTTTGTTCGCTTGTGGTATGTGGTTGTCTAAATCGTTAATGTCACGTTAATTGAGGGTGTGGTAATTTATTTACCTGTACTGATGGGGAAGTTGGGGATGTCCTTGTAGTGGAACGCCTCTGGCTCTTCTACACGCTCCGCCAGACTCCCGATTCCGGATCCGCAGATGATTCCCACAACCGGTTTGCACTTGGTGCGCTCTCTGAGGAAGGCAAGTGTCTCTGCCATGTCCTCATAGCTGTAGCTGTAATGGGAGAACACAGTCAAATCACACGTCCTCATAGCTGTAGCTGTAATAGGAGAACATTCATATCGTACGTCCTCATAGCTGTAGCTGTAATGGGAGAACACATAGTCAAGTCGCACGTCCTCATAGCTGAGGTAATGGGATAACACATAGTTATGTCACACGTCCTCATAGCTGAGGTAATGGGTGAACACATAGTTATGTCGCACGTCCTCATAGCTGTAATGGGAGAACGCGTAGTTATGTCGCACGTCCTCATAGCTGAGGTAATGTTATGTAACACGTAGCTTTAAACGATATGAAAAGGACTCACGTTAGCACTATTGACATACGTACGACTTATCCAAAGCATCTAGCTAGCCAAGAACGTTAAGTACACAAGGATGTTTTATGGGTTGCCGTATAATGGCCAATACAATAACCATAGGACGCCACTGGTTTGGGAGACACCATTGCAAATAATGCATACGGTCTACCCAGATGTTGGTGTACTACCTTCCTTTCCTGTTGACCTGGCAAACGGTGCTAGAATTAACATGATTTGAACAGGTTCGCATGGAATAGCGTCCCATTGGGTCACATAAACGACAGAACGATTTCTCTAAACTAATTATGAAAAGTATTATGAGCATCCAAAGCAGAGATGAGAAGGGTCATCGCTTCAAGTCAATATTGGTTTGTGCCAGAAATTACGTCATTCAAAATCACAAGATCTTTAATTATTTCCAAAACTATGATTTAGTCAATTGTACGAAAATGTTCCTTTTGAGATCGCAGTCCTCTTTGTGACGTCACTGCAGCTCGACCACATGGTATGGATTGATGTTTTATGCCACAATTGTAAACACAAGGGCCAAACCGGGCGGATGAACTCCTGGGTCAATGAGACGAGATGGTGGAACGACCCCCGGACACACGTGGGATGTGAAACCGCAACCTCTCGACCTACGGCGGCTCCCGCAGGATGGAATGACCCAGCGGTACGCATGACGTCACTGACGTAAAGAGGATTATAGCAGCCAACCGGGCAATCGTGGGATCAACTGCACTCCTATGTGACTGACTAAACGTTCAAACCAGAACTTCTACTTTGTGATACACATCATCAATTCACAGTACGAACTGTTGCGCAATCAATAGAAATAAACGGCTGATAAGACTGCTTTTTAGTTGATTTTTAGAGTTAGTTTTTAGAGTGATGAGGGCAATGAACGGGTTGACGACGTGATGGGGGGCGGGGGTCGTGTGCTTACAGGCATTGGTCGGTGTCGGCGTCGCACGGGCCATGCGTGAGCCCGGTCGGCATACTGGCCATCATCTTGGCAGCGTGGTGATACAGCCAACAGCTACAACTATGTATACACTCTACAGATTCCGATGCGACCGCTATGCTATCGCAGGCAGGATAATAAATAAATCCTCCGTGACGTCACAGTAAAAGGAATTCGATCCTATGTTAGTCGTTGATATCGCTCGATCACGTACGACCGCATCAATCCCACAATACTTCCACATGTACTTAAAATGCTAATAAATTTAGCCTTGGTAGTTTTATTAAGAGATATTTATACTTATGTATAGTAATAGCTCACGCCCCCTCGTGCCGAACGTCAGTTGTGAGTGAGTTCAACATGGTCGGGGGGTGGCTTATGTACCGGGCGCAAGTGGCGGGAGGGGCCGTGCTTTGGGCGGGGGTGGGAGGGTCCGTGCCCGGGATTGGGGGTGGATGGAATCGTGTTATGGGCGGGGGTGGGAGGGGCCGTGTCGGGGCCGGGGGTGGGAGGGAATCGTGTTGTGGGCGGGGGTTAAATGGGCCGTGCCGAGGGTGGGGGGTGGCAGGGATGAGCGTGCCGTGGTCACTAGGGCGTGTCCCGGAGTGCGTGGCTCGGGCGGCCGATTCGAACAAATTTGCGGTTCATCACAGGAACCAAGTGACCTCTCCCCATGTACAACAGAGGTGTCTACAGATAGATACCGTGACCCTCATCTATAACAGGAACCAAGTGACCTCTCCCCACGTACAACAGAGGTGTCTACAGATAGATACCGAGACCCTCATCTATCACAGGAACCAAGTGACCTCTCCCCATGTACAACAGAGGTGTCTACAGATAGATACCGAGACCCTCATCTATCACAGGAACCAAGTGACCTCTCCCCACGTACAACAGAGGTGTCTACAGATAGATACCGTGACCCTCATCTATAACAGGAACCAAGTGACCTCTCCCCACGTACAACAGAGGTGTCTACAGATAGATACCGTGACCCTCATCTATAACAGGAACCAAGTGACCTCTCCCCACGTACAACAGAGGTGTCTACAGATAGATACCGTGACCCTCATCTATCACAGGAACCAAGTGACCTCTCCCCACGTACAACAGAGGTGTCTACAGATAGATACCGAGACCCTCATCTATCACAGGAACCAAGTGACCTCTCCCCATGTACAACAGAGGTGTCTACAGATAGATACCGTGACCCTCATCTATAACAGGAACCAAGTGACCTCTCCCCACGTACAACAGAGGTGTCTACAGATAGATACCGTGACCCTCATCTATAACAGGAACCAAGTGACCTCTCCCCACGTACAACAGAGGTGTCTACAGATAGATACCGAGACCCTCATCTATAACAGGAACCAAGTGACCTCTCCCCACGTACAACAGAGGTGTCTACAGATAGATACCGTGACCCTCATCTATCACAGGAACCAAGTGACCTCTCCCCATGTACAACAGAGGTGTCTACAGATAGATACCGAGACCCTCATCTATCACAGGAACCAAGTGACCTCTCCCCACGTACAACAGAGGTGTCTACAGATAGATACCGTGACCCTCATCTATCACAGGAACCAAGTGACCTCTCCCCATGTACAACAGAGGTGTCTACAGATAGATACCGTGACCCTCATCTATCACAGGAACCAAGTGACCTCTCCCCATGTACAACAGAGGTGTCTACAGACAGATACCGTGACCCTCATCTATCACAGGAACCAAGTGACCTCTCCCCATGTACAACAGAGGTGTCTACAGATAGATACCGTGACCCTCATCTATCACAGGAACCAAGTGACCTCTCCCCACGTACAACAGAGGTGTCTACAGATAGATACCGTGACCCTCATCTATAACAGGAACCAAGTGACCTCTCCCCACGTACAACAGAGGTGTCTACAGATAGATACCGTGACCCTCATCTATCACAGGAACCAAGTGACCTCTCCCCATGTACAACAGAGGTGTCTACAGATAGATACCGTGACCCTCATCTATAACAGGAACCAAGTGACCTCTCCCCACGTACAACAGAGGTGTCTACAGATAGATACCGTGACCCTCATCTATCACAGGAACCAAGTGACCTCTCCCCATGTACAACAGAGGTGTCTACAGATAGATACCGTGACCCTCATCTATCACAGGAACCAAGTGACCTCTCCCCATGTACAACAGAGGTGTCTACAGATAGATACCGTGACCCTCATCTATCACAGGAACCAAGTGACCTCTCCCCATGTACAACAGAGGTGTCTACAGATAGATACCGTGACCCTCATCTATCACAGGAACCAAGTGACCTCTCCCCACGTACAACAGAGGTGTCTACAGATAGATACCGAGACCCTCATCTATCACAGGAACCAAGTGACCTCTCCCCATGTACAACAGAGGTGTCTACAGATAGATACCGTGACCCTCATCTATAACAGGAACCAAGTGACCTCTCCCCATGTACAACAGAGGTGTCTACAGATAGATACCGAGACCCTCATCTATAACAGGAACCAAGTGACCTCTCCCCACGTACAACAGAGGTGTCTACAGATAGATACCGTGACCCTCATCTATCACAGGAACCAAGTGACCTCTCCCCATGTACAACAGAGGTGTCTACAGATAGATACCGTGACCCTCATCTATCACAGGAACCAAGTGACCTCTCCCCATGTACAACAGAGGTGTCTACAGATAGATACCGTGACCCTCATCTATCACAGGAACCAAGTGACCTCTCCCCACGTACAACAGAGGTGTCTACAGATAGATACCGTGACCCTCATCTATCACAGGAACCAAGTGACCTCTCCCCATGTACAACAGAGGTGTCTACAGATAGATACCGTGACCCTCATCTATCACATGAACCAAGTGACCTCTCCCCATGTACAACAGAGGTGTCTACAGATAGATACCGTGACCCTCATCTATCACAGGAACCAAGTGACCTCTCCCCACGTACAACAGAGGTGTCTACAGACAGATACCGTGACCCTCATCTATCACAGGAACCAAGTGACCTCTCCCCATGTACAACAGAGGTGTCTACAGACAGATACCGTGACCCTCATCTATCACAGGAACCAAGTGACCTCTCCCCATGTACAACAGAGGTGTCTACAGATAGATACCGAGACCCTCATCTATCACAGGAACCAAGTGACCTCTCCCCATGTACAACAGAGGTGTCTACAGATAGATACCGTGACCCTCATCTATAACAGGAACCAAGTGACCTCTCCCCATGTACAACAGAGGTGTCTACAGACAGATACCGTGACCCTCATCTATCACAGGAACCAAGTGACCTCTCCCCATGTACAACAGAGGTGTCTACAGACAGATACCGTGACCCTCATCTATCACAGGAACCAAGTGACCTCTCCCCATGTACAACAGAGGTGTCTACAGATAGATACCGAGACCCTCATCTATCACAGGAACCAAGTGACCTCTCCCCACGTACAACAGAGGTGTCTACAGATAGATACCGTGACCCTCATCTATCACAGGAACCAAGTGACCTCTCCCCATGTACAACAGAGGTGTCTACAGATAGATACCGTGACCCTCATCTATCACAGGAACCAAGTGACCTCTCCCCACGTACAACAGAGGTGTCTACAGATAGATACCGTGACCCTCATCTATCACAGGAACCAAGTGACCTCTCCCCACGTACAACAGAGGTGTCTACAGATAGATACCGTGACCCTCATCTATCACAGGAACCAAGTGACCTCTCCCCACGTACAACAGAGGTGTCTACAGATAGATACCGTGACCCTCATCTATCACAGGAACCAAGTGACCTCTCCCCACGTACAACAGAGGTGTCTACAGATAGATACCGAGACCCTCATCTATCACAGGAACCAAGTGACCTCTCCCCACGTACAACAGAGGTGTCTACAGATAGATACCGTGACCCTCATCTATCACAGGAACCAAGTGACCTCTCCCCACGTACAACAGAGGTGTCTACAGATAGATACCGTGACCCTCATCTATCACAGGAACCAAGTGACCTCTCCCCATGTACAACAGAGGTGTCTACAGACAGATACCGTGACCCTCATCTATCACAGGAACCAAGTGACCTCTCCCCATGTACAACAGAGGTGTCTATAGATAGATACCGAGACCCTCATCTATCACAGGAACCAAGTGACCTCTCCCCACGTACAACAGAGGTGTCTACAGATAGATACCGTGACCCTCATCTATCACAGGAACCAAGTGACCTCTCCCCATGTACAACAGAGGTGTCTACAGATAGATACCGTGACCCTCATCTATCACAGGAACCAAGTGACCTCTCCCCACGTACAACAGAGGTGTCTACAGATAGATACCGTGACCCTCATCTATCACAGGAACCAAGTGACCTCTCCCCACGTACAACAGAGGTGTCTACAGATAGATACCGAGACCCTCATCTATCACAGGAACCAAGTGACCTCTCCCCACGTACAACAGAGGTGTCTACAGATAGATACCGTGACCCTCATCTATCACAGGAACCAAGTGACCTCTCCCCACTTACAACAGAGGTGTCTACAGATAGATACCGAGACCCTCATCTATCACAGGAACCAAGTGACCTCTCCCCACGTACAACAGAGGTGTCTACAGATAGATACCGTGACCCTCATCTATCACAGGAACCAAGTGACCTCTCCCCATGTACAACAGAGGTGTCTACAGATAGATACCGAGACCCTCATCTATCACAGGAACCAAGTGACCTCTCCCCACGTACAACAGAGGTGTCTACAGATAGATACCGTGACCCTCATCTATCACAGGAACCAAGTGACCTCTCCCCATGTACAACAGAGGTGTCTACAGACAGATACCGTGACCCTCATCTATCACAGGAACCAAGTGACCTCTCCCCATGTACAACAGAGGTGTCTACAGATAGATACCGTGACCCTCATCTATCACAGGAATCAAGTGACCTCTCCCCACGTACAACAGAGGTGTCTACAGATAGATACCGTGACCCTCATCTATCACAGGAACCAAGTGACCTCTCCCCATGTACAACAGAGGTGTCTACAGACAGATACCGTGACCCTCATCTATCACAGGAACCAAGTGACCTCTCCCCATGTACAACAGAGGTGTCTACAGATAGATACCGTGACCCTCATCTATAACAGGAACCAAGTGACCTCTCCCCACGTACAACAGAGGTGTCTACAGATAGATACCGTGACCCTCATCTATAACAGGAACCAAGTGACCTCTCCCCACGTACAACAGAGGTGTCTACAGATAGATACCGTGACCCTCATCTATCACAGGAACCAAGTGACCTCTCCCCATGTATAACAGAGGTGTCTACAGATAGATACCGTGACCCTCATCTATCACAGGAACCAAGTGACCTCTCCCCATGTACAACAGAGGTGTCTACAGATAGATACCGTGACCCTCATCTATCACAGGAACCAAGTGACCTCTCCCCATGTACAACAGAGGTGTCTACAGATAGATACCGTGACCCTCATCTATCACAGGAACCAAGTGACCTCTCCCCACGTACAACAGAGGTGTCTACAGATAGATACCGAGACCCTCATCTATCACAGGAACCAAGTGACCTCTCCCCATGTACAACAGAGGTGTCTACAGATAGATACCGAGACCCTCATCTATCACAGGAACCAAGTGACCTCTCCCCACGTACAACAGAGGTGTCTACAGATAGATACCGAGACCCTCATCTATAACAGGAACCAAGTGACCTCTCCCCATGTACAACAGAGGTGTCTACAGATAGATATCGAGACCCTCATCTATAACAGGAACCAAGTGACCTCTCCCCATGTACAACAGAGGTGTCTACAGATAGATACCGAGACCCTCATCTATCACAGGAACCAAGTGACCTCTCCCCACGTACAACAGAGGTGTCTACAGACAGATACCGAGACCCTCATCTATAACAGGAACCAAGTGACCTCTCCCCATGTACAACAGAGGTGTCTACAGATAGATATCGAGACCCTCATCTATAACAGGAACCAAGTGACCTCTCCCCATGTACAACAGAGGTGTCTACAGATAGATACCGAGACCCTCATCTATAACAGGAACCAAGTGACCTCTCCCCACGTACAACAGAGGTGTCTACAGATAGATACCGTGACCCTCATCTATCACAGGAACCAAGTGACCTCTCCCCATGTACAACAGAGGTGTCTACAGATAGATACCGTGACCCTCATCTATCACAGGAACCAAGTGACCTCTCCCCACGTACAACAGAGGTGTCTACAGATAGATACCGTGACCCTCATCTATCACAGGAACCAAGTGACCTCTCCCCACGTACAACAGAGGTGTCTACAGATAGATACCGTGACCCTCATCTATCACAGGAACCAAGTGACCTCTCCCCATGTACAACAGAGGTGTCTACAGATAGATACCGTGACCCTCATCTATCACAGGAACCAAGTGACCTCTCCCCACGTACAACAGAGGTGTCTACAGATAGATACCGAGACCCTCATCTATCACAGGAACCAAGCGACCTCTCCCCATGTACAACAGAGGTGTCTACAGATAGATACCGAGACCCTCATCTATCACAGGAACCAAGTGACCTCTCCCCATGTACAACAGAGGTGTCTACAGATATATACCGAGACCCTCATCTATCACAGGAACCAAGCGACCTCTCCCCACGTACAACAGAGGTGTCTACAGATAGATACCGAGACCCTCATCTATCACAGGAACCAAGCGACCTCTCCCCATGTACAACAGAGGTGTCTACAGATAGATACCGAGACCCTCATCTATCACAGGAACCAAGTGACCTCTCCCCATGTACAACAGAGGTGTCTACAGATATATACCGAGACCCTCATCTATCACAGGAACCAAGCGACCTCTCCCCACGTACAACAGAGGTGTCTACAGATAGATACCGAGACCCTCATCTATCACAGGAACCAAGTGACCTCTCCCCACGTACAACAGAGGTGTCTACAGATAGATACCGAGACCCTCATCTATCACAGGAACCAAGCGACCTCTCCCCACGTACAACAGAGGTGTCTACAGATAGATACCGAGACCCTCATCTATCACAGGAACCAAGGGACCTCTCCCCACGTACAACAGAGGTGTCTACAGATAGATACCGTGACCCTCATCTATAACAGGAACCAAGTGACCTCTCCCCATGTACAACAGAGGTGTCTACAGATAGATACCGTGACCCTCATCTATAACAGGAACCAAGTGACCTCTCCCCACGTACAACAGAGGTGTCTACAGATAGATACCGTGACCCTCATCTATCACAGGAACCAAGTGACCTCTCCCCACGTACAACAGAGGTGTCTACAGATAGATACCGAGACCCTCATCTATCACATGAACCAAGTGACCTCTCCCCATGTACAACAGAGGTGTCTACAGATAGATACCGTGACCCTCATCTATCACAGGAACCAAGTGACCTCTCCCCACGTACAACAGAGGTGTCTACAGATAGATACCGAGACCCTCATCTATCACAGGAACCAAGTGACCTCTCCCCACGTACAACAGAGGTGTCTACAGATAGATACCGAGACCCTCATCTATCACATGAACCAAGTGACCTCTCCCCATGTACAACAGAGGTGTCTACAGACAGATACCGTGACCCTCATCTATCACAGGAACCAAGTGACCTCTCCCCATGTACAACAGAGGTGTCTACAGATAGATACCGTGACCCTCATCTATCACAGGAACCAAGTGACCTCTCCCCATGTACAACAGAGGTGTCTACAGACAGATACCGTGACCCTCATCTATCACAGGAACCAAGTGACCTCTCCCCACTTACAACAGAGGTGTCTACAGATAGATACCGTGACCCTCATCTATCACAGGAACCAAGTGACCTCTCCCCATGTACAACAGAGGTGTCTACAGATAGATACCGTGACCCTCATCTATCACAGGAACCAAGTGACCTCTCCCCACGTACAACAGAGGTGTCTACAGATAGATACCGTGACCCTCATCTATCACAGGAACCAAGTGACCTCTCCCCACGTACAACAGAGGTGTCTACAGATAGATACCGTGACCCTCATCTATCACAGGAACCAAGTGACCTCTCCCCACGTACAACAGAGGTGTCTACAGATAGATACCGTGACCCTCATCTATCACAGGAACCAAGTGACCTCTCCCCACGTACAACAGAGGTGTCTACAGATAGATACCGTGACCCTCATCTATCACAGGAACCAAGTGACCTCTCCCCATGTACAACAGAGGTGTCTACAGACAGATACCGTGACCCTCATCTATCACAGGAACCAAGTGACCTCTCCCCACGTACAACAGAGGTGTCTACAGATAGATACCGAGACCCTCATCTATCACAGGAACCAAGTGACCTCTCCCCACGTACAACAGAGGTGTCTACAGATAGATACCGAGACCCTCATCTATCACAGGAACCAAGTGACCTCTCCCCATGTACAACAGAGGTGTCTACAGATAGATACCGTGACCCTCATCTATCACAGGAACCAAGTGACCTCTCCCCATGTACAACAGAGGTGTCTACAGACAGATACCGTGACCCTCATCTATCACAGGAACCAAGTGACCTCTCCCCATGTACAACAGAGGTGTCTACAGATAGATACCGTGACCCTCATCTATCACAGGAACCAAGTGACCTCTCCCCACGTACAACAGAGGTGTCTACAGATAGATACCGTGACCCTCATCTATCACAGGAACCAAGTGACCTCTCCCCATGTACAACAGAGGTGTCTACAGACAGATACCGTGACCCTCATCTATCACAGGAACCAAGTGACCTCTCCCCACGTACAACAGAGGTGTCTACAGATAGATACCGTGACCCTCATCTATCACAGGAACCAAGTGACCTCTCCCCACGTACAACAGAGGTGTCTACAGATAGATACCGTGACCCTCATCTATCACAGGAACCAAGTGACCTCTCCCCATGTACAACAGAGGTGTCTACAGACAGATACCGTGACCCTCATCTATCACAGGAACCAAGTGACCTCTCCCCATGTACAACAGAGGTGTCTACAGACAGATACCGTGACCCTCATCTATCACAGGAACCAAGTGACCTCTCCCCATGTACAACAGAGGTGTCTACAGATAGATACCGAGACCCTCATCTATCACAGGAACCAAGTGACCTCTCCCCATGTACAACAGAGGTGTCTACAGATATATACCGAGACCCTCATCTATCACAGGAACCAAGTGACCTCTCCCCACGTACAACAGAGGTGTCTACAGATAGATACCGTGACCCTCATCTATAACAGGAACCAAGTGACCTCTCCCCACGTACAACAGAGGTGTCTACAGATAGATACCGTGACCCTCATCTATCACAGGAACCAAGTGACCTCTCCCCATGTACAACAGAGGTGTCTACAGATAGATACCGAGACCCTCATCTATCACAGGAACCAAGTGACCTCTCCCCACGTACAACAGAGGTGTCTACAGATAGATACCGTGACCCTCATCTATCACAGGAACCAAGTGACCTCTCCCCATGTACAACAGAGGTGTCTACAGATAGATACCGTGACCCTCATCTATAACAGGAACCAAGTGACCTCTCCCCACGTACAACAGAGGTGTCTACAGATAGATACCGTGACCCTCATCTATCACAGGAACCAAGTGACCTCTCCCCACTTACAACAGAGGTGTCTACAGATAGATACCGTGACCCTCATCTATCACAGGAACCAAGTGACCTCTCCCCATGTACAACAGAGGTGTCTACAGATAGATACCGTGACCCTCATCTATCACAGGAACCAAGTGACCTCTCCCCACTTACAACAGAGGTGTCTACAGATAGATACCGTGACCCTCATCTATCACAGGAACCAAGTGACCTCTCCCCATGTACAACAGAGGTGTCTACAGATAGATACCGTGACCCTCATCTATCACAGGAACCAAGTGACCTCTCCCCACGTACAACAGAGGTGTCTACAGATATATACCGAGACCCTCATCTATCACAGGAACCAAGTGACCTCTCCCCACGTACAACAGAGGTGTCTACAGATAGATACCGTGACCCTCATCTATCACAGGAACCAAGTGACCTCTCCCCATGTACAACAGAGGTGTCTACAGATAGATACCGTGACCCTCATCTATCACAGGAACCAAGTGACCTCTCCCCATGTACAACAGAGGTGTCTACAGATAGATACCGTGACCCTCATCTATCACAGGAACCAAGTGACCTCTCCCCACGTACAACAGAGGTGTCTACAGATAGATACCGAGACCCTCATCTATCACAGGAACCAAGTGACCTCTCCCCACGTACAACAGAGGTGTCTACAGATATATACCGAGACCCTCATCTATCACAGGAACCAAGTGACCTCTCCCCACGTACAACAGAGGTGTCTACAGATAGATACCGTGACCCTCATCTATCACAGGAACCAAGTGACCTCTCCCCATGTACAACAGAGGTGTCTACAGATATATACCGAGACCCTCATCTATCACAGGAACCAAGTGACCTCTCCCCACGTACAACAGAGGTGTCTACAGATATATACCGAGACCCTCATCTATCACAGGAACCAAGTGACCTCTCCCCACGTACAACAGAGGTGTCTACAGATATATACCGAGACCCTCATCTATCACAGGAACCAAGTGACCTCTCCCCACGTACAACAGAGGTGTCTACAGATAGATACCGTGACCCTCATCTATCACAGGAACCAAGTGACCTCTCCCCATGTACAACAGAGGTGTCTACAGATAGATACCGTGACTCTCATCTATCACAGGAACCAAGTGACCTCTCCCCATGTACAACAGAGGTGTCTACAGATAGATACCGTGACCCTCATCTATCACAGGAACCAAGTGACCTCTCCCCACGTACAACAGAGGTGTCTACAGATAGATACCGAGACCCTCATCTATCACAGGAACCAAGTGACCTCTCCCCATGTACAACAGAGGTGTCTACAGATAGATACCGAGACCCTCATCTATCACAGGAACCAAGTGACCTCTCCCCACGTACAACAGAGGTGTCTACAGATAGATACCGTGACCCTCATCTATCACAGGAACCAAGTGACCTCTCCCCATGTACAACAGAGGTGTCTACAGATAGATACCGTGACCCTCATCTATCACAGGAACCAAGTGACCTCTCCCCACGTACAACAGAGGTGTCTACAGATAGATACCGAGACCCTCATCTACACTCTTTTGGTTTAATTAAACGTTCAGGATGGGTTTCCGTGCGCCCCATGTTGTCATGGTATAATGTAGTCGTGCAGTCGCATAATAAATTATCTTTTTTATTTTAGGAGCTAATTTATACTTGCAGTATGTCGTTACTTAAAGGCCAGCTTCTGGGTGAATCAATTCGTCAGATTAGCATCATATACACACGGAGGAGTACATATTAAAGCAATGTGGGTGTTTTTGCATATTATGGCTCACAGATTGGTGTTGCACCTTTAATTCACGAAATCTGTATAAACTTTGGCATCAATTCTGAACGATCAAAGACGTAATTTTCGCGCTAAGTGACGTAGATTCCGGTTAAAATGCTAAAAATAAGTAAAAAGTGATTATGTAAATATCCAGATGAAACGGTATTTTAGAGAAAGATGGTAACAAGTAGGTGTTTTATGTGTTGAATTCCTAATATTTGGAATAGGATTTTCACCTTTTTTGTAAAGGAAATAGTATGACCGCACGTTTGATGCATAGAGCGCACCAGCTCTTCAAACGGGAACCTACATTTACGTCACGAAACGTCAAATGATCGCCTCTGACTATTTCTTGATGCTTTAACGAGTCAACACGGGATAAAGGCCGATACTTGTAATAGTGCTCCCAAATCAAATTAACGGGTATTCTGTTTTGATGACAACATTGAGATATACAGTAATATATTGGGATTAATATATTTGACAGTCCCTTTGGACCTAGGAGCTGGACTTGAACACAACTGGTGATTCATTTGATTCATTCAAGCAATACTCAGTGTGCCGAGACAGGACGCCCGCTTCCCTCATTTTTTATCCCCTATGTCTCGTTTGCAACCTTGTGAAGAATATTCAGTGAGGCTTTCCGCATTTGTGTCTATGTGGGCATTGATGAGTACACGTAGAACCGTAATACCACTGCCAGACAGCCTAATATAATCAGTGTGCCAGACAGTCTAACATAACCAGTGTGCCAGACAGCCTGATATAACCAATGTGCCAGACAGCCTAATATAACCAGTGTGCCAGACAGTCTAATATAACCAGTGTGCCAGACAGCCTAATATAACCAGTGTGCCAGACAGTCTAATATAACCAGTGTGCCCGACAGTCTAACATAACCAGTGTGCCAGACAGTCTAATATAACCAGTGAGCCAGACAGTCTAATATAACCAGTGTGCCGGACAGTCTAATATAACCAGTGTGCCGGACAGTCTAATATAACCAGTGAGCCAGACAATCTAATATAACCAGTGAGCCAGACAGTCTAATATAACCAGTGTGCCAGAGTCTAATATAACCAGTGTGCCGGACAGTCTAATATAACCAGTGAGCCAGACAGTCTAACATAACCAGGGTGCCAGACAGTCTAATATAACCAGTGAGCCAGACAGTCTAATATAACCAGTGTGCCAGAGTCTAATATAACCAGTGTGCCGGACACTCTAATATAACCAGGGTGCCAGACAGTCTAATATAACCAGTGTGCCGGACACTCTAATATAACCAGGGTGCCAGACAGTCTAACATAACCATTGTGCCAGACAGTCTAATATAACCAATGTGCTAGACAATCTAACATAACCAGTGTGCCAGACAGTCTAATATAACCAGTGTGCCGGACAGTCTAATATAACCAGTGTGCCGGACAGTCTAATATAACCAGTGAGCCAGACAGTCTAATATAACCAGTGAGCCAGACAGTCTAATATAACCAGTGTGCCAGAGTCTAATATAACCAGTGTGCCGGACAGTCTAATATAACCAGTGAGCCAGACAGTCTAACATAACCAGGGTGCCAGACAGTCTAATATAACCAGTGAGCCAGACAGTCTAATATAACCAGTGTGCCAGAGTCTAATATAACCAGTGTGCCGGACACTCTAATATAACCAGGGTGCCAGACAGTCTAATATAACCAGTGTGCCGGACACTCTAATATAACCAGGGTGCCAGACAGTCTAACATAACCATTGTGCCAGACAGTCTAATATAACCAATGTGCTAGACAATCTAACATAACCAGTGTGCCAGACAGTCTAATATAACCAATGTGCCAGATAGTGTGCCAAACAGGCTGATACAATCAGTTTACCAACCTTAAGCAATACTACACTTGCATAACCCCCACAAGTTTACACAATACACGCGGGGCTCGAGTTAACAAAAAGCCGTGGGATTGGGAACGCACCCAAGAATGTCTTAACCTTATTAAGTTGTCACAGCTACTGGAGGGATACGTCGCCACGCCTTCTCTCGCAACGGGGCAACTTAAACTGCTCATTGTGTTCCCCCATAAAAATACGCTTACTTATTGAATATTATAAGGTCTGGACACATATAAAATGGGACGGGGGTGAACTGGATATTGAGCTTGGACAAAGCCGCTGCATATTTGCTCTTCAAATTTCAATTTGCTGCGCAGACAAGCTTTGCACGAGCCGAGCGCCCGCTGTTCGAGGTGTTTGTGTTTCGGCTCAGTGCGATCGGCCGATGCTCCTGTCCATATAAGAAGCTCGGGGTTCATTCATCAGACATTTCCCAGCAAACACTTCACTGGCAACAAAGCCTGGGCACTTTCGAACATCAGCTCAGCGCATTGTTTCGGAGTAGAAGCTGGTTTATAAGGACTTCCTGAATGGTATTGAGCGGGGCGTTATGAAGAGTGTCGGTTTGTCAAAGACCAAGGTCAGGGCTGCAGCGTTCCCACGTGGACGCTCTGGTCAGCGTTCTGCAGGCACTTCAAACCACTTCTCAAGACCTTCTCACATGACTTGTAAAGATTCTTAAAGAAGTACTTATGTTAGGTCTCAAAGTTATTTCGTAATTATCAATAGTTATATTCACCTGTAGTTTTTCGCACTTGACGCAAAAGTGTGCACCAAGGTCGAGAGCGGGCGACACCCAGCAGATTCTTCCAGAACTACAGTTTAAATTATAGTTTCCTACATCCTTAGCTAGGTTCCCACACCAATGGATTAATTACCATGTCACATTAATATTAACTGCTAGTTCTTGTATTTCATGCGTGACAAACAAATATATCTGGTTGAAATCATCAATACTGAACGACGCCAAATCATTTAAAATGTGCATGCGCATAGTTTAAAGAATATTCAAAATATATTAAAAACCATATTGTTGACACATATCCTTACGATTGTAAGATACCTCACTGTTATACCTGCCACGTGCAATAGTCCTGAAATACCTCACTGTTATACCTGCCACGTGCAATAGTCCTGACATACCTGCCACGTGCAATAGTCCTGAAATACCTCACTGTTATACCTGCCACGTGCAATAGTCCTGAAATACCTCACTGTTATACCTGCCACGTGCAATAGTCCTGAAATACCTCACTGTTATACCTGCCACGTGCAATAGTCCTGAAATACCTCACTGTTATACCTATACCACGTTATACCACGTGCAATAGTCCTGATATATCTTTAATAACTAGGGACACTATTGTGTAATAGTGTTTTTGTAGCCCTCCTGCGTTTTTTTTACCGCACAACATTGTTTGTGGTGGTGGGCCCGAATATTAAGTTTAATATGCCGCAATTTTCTTTTTCTTCTATCAAATATTTAGGTGGCTCCAACGCCAGCAACCCAGCTTGGTTTTTATTTGGAGTCTCCCAAACCAAGTGTGTACTTTTCTATTCACCTATTTATTTTAGTTTTTTCCTTGACTTGTATTTCAGCCAGATTTGTGTACACTTGGTTTTAATAAATGATATTTGACTTGACTTGCCTGTATACAATTTCAGAGATTCAATATTTGCGTAGAAAGGCAAACATATGATAGTTCTGCATTTTATGGCCTATTCTATGGCCTACTTTGGTTACAACCATTGATTCACCAAAAGTTAATTATGTAGCACAATTAGGTTTTACTATGTTTTCAACATGAAATAAGACAATGTATGAAGCATTTCCTTCGACCAATCTTTTTATTCTACTCCCCATTATATTGAAGACATATGCCTTTTGAAGCATTTTCTCATTGGCCGCCATGTTACATGTAAATTTAAGGAAGCTCGGTAACAAGCTTTTAGTACTTGTAAGTAGATCGATGAACAAGCACTATGGAGAGATGAAATCGATATTAAAGCTCACTTAAATAGGTTCACTTCATGATGTTACCAGGGTAGACACTGCGATGTTACAAGGGTAGACACTACGATGCTCCAAGGGTAGACACCACGATGTTACAAGGGTAGACACTGCGACGTTACAAGGGTAGACACTACGATGCTCCAAGCGTAGACACCACGATGTTACAAGGGTAGACACTGCGACGTTACAAGGGTAGACACTACGATGCTCCAAGGATAGACACTACGATGCTACAAGGGTAGACACTACGATGTCTGAAGGGTGGACATTACGATGTTACAAGGGTAGACACTAGGATGTTTGAAGGGTAGACACTAAGATGTCTAAAGGGTAGACACTAGAATGTCTGCAGGGCAGACACTAGGATGTCTGAAGGGCAGACACTACGATGTTTGAAGGGTAGACACTACGATGTTTGAAGGGTAGACACTAAGATGTCTAAAGGGTAGACACTAGAATGTCTGAAGGGTAGACACTAGGATGTCTAAAGGGTAGACACTAGAATGTCTGAAGGGTAGACACTAGGATGTCTAAAGGGTAGACACTAGGATGTTACAAGGGGAGACACTATGATGTCTGAAGGGTAGACACTAGGATGTTACAAGGGTAGACACTAGGATGTTACAAGCGTAGACACTACGATGTTACCAGGGTAGACACTGCGATGTTACAAGGGTAGACACTACGATGCTCCAAGGGTAGACACCACGATGTTACAAGGGTAGACACTGCGACGTTACAAGGGTAGACACTACGATGCTCCAAGGGTAGACACTAGGATGCTACAAGGGTAGACACTACGATGTCCGAAGGGTGGACATTACGATGTTACAAGGGTAGACACTACGATGTCTGAAGGACAGACACTAGGATATCTGAAGGGTAGACATTACGATGTTACAAGGGTAGACACTACGATGTCTGAAGGGCAGACACTAGGATATCTGAAGGGTATACATTTCGATGTTACAAGGGTTGACACTACGATGTCTAAGGGGCAGACACTAGGATGTCTGAATGGCAGACACTTGGATGTCTAAAGGGTATACACTCGGATGTCTGAGGGGCAGACACTAGGATGTCTGAAGGGCAGACACTAGGATGTCTGAAGGGTAGACACGAGGATATCTGAAGGGCAGACACTAGGATGTCTGAAGGGTAGACACGAGGATGTCTGAAGGGTAGATGTAACGCGGTGTCAGTCATTGTCCAAGTTTTTACTCATTTATCGTGTGTGGCAATACCATTTAATGCTCTATAGTTTACAATGATACTTTTTTGTCGCAACTGGGCCGAAGTGGAAGTCGGTGAACAGTGTCGACTACGCGGTGCATGGTTTGGTGAGGCACGGCATTCTGCAGGCGCCTTCGGGGACCTTTTCTAATTTGTCAGCGATATTACAAACCTTATTACAGAGGGTACGACGCCAACGGAAACTACAGGGGAATACCGTGATCATGATATAAATTTATTTTTAACCCCTGTACGCAGATAGATCGACCGCGTTTTAGATTATTAATTCTAATATTATTTGCAGCCAGCAGTAGAATGATTAGTTGTAGTTGCGGTAGTGGTTGAAGTAGCAGCAGTGGCAGCGGTGGTAAATATTTTGTTCCCATTACATTATTCAAGTACATTGTTAATTGCGGTCCCCCAACTTTAATTAATTTTACTGTTGTGTATACAACACGTGACGTATGGACACAATACTTGTTATCGTCCTCGCCGGCACATTGCTGGAAGGGGGGGTGGGGGGTAATGGGTATATAGTCTGATGATACAGAAAAGGAATTAACACTTTGCCGTCTGCTTTCAGTAGCACAACCCGTTCCTGCTTTTCTATGACACTCCTGAACATTTGCCCTTCAAGTTACTTCTAGTGGTGATGGGTGGGGAAAATATTTTTCCAAACATTAACCGATGTATTTAATTTCGACAAGCACTTCACTGCAAGCACGGCCCGGGCAACCTTGAAGTAAATTATCATTCTTTGATCCGATAAGAGTAACATGGAATTTTCCGTCGGAGAAGTTGACACATACAAGCCCACTTGACCGTATTGGCCGACCAGCCCATTCATCCCCGCCCCCCCCCCCCCACCCCCCCTCGCCGCCACTTCCTCCAGCCCCCCCCCCCCCCACCCTCTCTACACCCCCTCGCCTTGCTTTTGTTAAATATACAGACGTCTTTTTTTAAATCGTGTCAGTGGCAGATCACACCCATGACAGGGCATACAATGTCTGACGAAAGGCCTCAGTGTGAACGAATACGTTGGCCTGAACTAAACTGTGGTCAGTCGGCAAAAAAAGGAGAGAAAGGCCGCGTCGAGATTTCGAGTGGACTTCGGTATTCGAAACAGTTTCATTGGGCCGCCGTGTCTCCTCTGACAGGTTGCTGTCCACATCGCATGCTGTCTGGCCCACTGCCAGCGTCGTGTCTGTTATGAAGCGTCTTCGCAACGAGTGCATTCCGTGACGCATTTTCTGCGTAACTGCTGCACTTGAAGATGTGAGACGCCCCCATCGAGCCGCGCCATTTATATTCATGGGCGAACCCGTTTGGTGAGTGGCTGCGCCGACAACACCTCCAGACACACCCCCGCCACACCTTCAGTTTCCGAGCCGCTGATTGGCTGGAGGTTGAGATAGCATGGTTCGCTTGACAGCAGCCCCTCATACCATCAAGGTGTTTGTGAGGTCAAGTTTTTTGTTGTTACGCGGCAAAATCTAGCACACTCCAGATAACTTACCGGCTTCGGTCAGCTTTTACCATGTTTACAACCCCTAATTCTTCAAATGAAAATGAAAAGGACATGTATAAAGGAATACAAACCATGGATAAAGCGCATATAGCGACCCTAACAACGAAAATAATGTTCTAATCCACATCCCCTCTTTCATTTTCCCTCACCCCACCCCTCTCGTGATGGGTCGGGTAAAGGGTCGGGTGATGGGTCGGGTAATGGGTCGGGTGATGGGTCGGGTGATGGGTCGGGTGATGGGTCGGGTGATGGGTCGGGTGATGGGTCAGGTGATGGGTCGGGTGATGGGTCGGGGGATGGGTCGGGTAATGGGTCGGGTGATGGGTCGGGTAATGGGTCGGGTGATGGGTCGGGTGATGGGTCGGATGATGGGTCGGGTGATGGGCCGGGTGATGGGTCGGGTGATGGGTCGGGTGATGGGTCGGGTGATGGGTCGGGTGATGGGTCGGGTGATGGGTCGGGTGATGAGTCGGGTGATGGGTCAGGTGATGGGTCGGGTGATGGGTCGGGTAATGGGTCGGGTGATGGGTCGGGTGATGGGTCGGGTGATGGGTCGGGTGATGGGTCGGGTGATGGGTCGGGTGATGGGTCGGGTGATGGGTCGGGTGATGGGTCGGGTAATGGGTCGGGTGATGAGTCGGGTGATGGGTCAGGTGATGGGTCGGGTGATGGGTCGGGTAATGGGTCGGGTGATGGGTCGGGTGATGGGTCGGGTGATGGGTCGGGTGATGGGTCGGGTAATGGGTCGGGTGATGAGTCGGGTGATGGGTCAGGTGATGGGTCGGGTAATGGGTCGGGTGATGGGTCGGGTAATGGGTCGGGTAATGGATCGGGTGATGGGTCAGGTGATGGGTCGGGTGATGGGTCGGGTGATGGGTCGGGTGATGGGTCGGGTGATGGGTCGGGTGATGGATCAGGTGATGGGTCGGGTGATGGATCAGGTGATGGGTCGGGTGATGGGTCGGGTGATGGGTCAGGTGATGGGTCGGGTAATTGGTCGGATGATGGGCCGGGTAATGGGTCGGGTAATGGGTCAGGTGATGGGTCGGGTAATGGGTCGGGTAATGGGTCGAGTGATGGGTCGGTTGATGGGTCGGGTGATGGGCCTAGTTAAGGTCTGACCGGTGATCGCCAAACGATGGTCGTCACAGCCCACTGAGCATAGTTATAAGCCGCAGGAACTCATATTCTTCCCACGGTACAAAAACATCATCAAGCCAAAAAGAGTTTCCAGGTCAACCCACAGGCGTGAGGCGACTGTCTAGTCAGACACAAAAACAGTCCTCTTCATTTATACACTTTTAAAATCCATGTTCCGCCAATTCACTGCAAACCGATGCAAAATTGTGAACTTTGTGTTTCATTCTTCCACGTTAGGGCCAACCACAGTTTCAACATAGCTCACATATTACTCAAGCCAACCATTTACTACATGATCCGTTTCGCAGGCTCTTAACAAGGGAGATGGGCCCGAGGTGTCGCCCTTACAACTGTCACTCGGTGACGGATAAGAGGAGCTGGTCTCGTGCAGGTAGAACACGTGTACCGGACAACTCACCTGATGGTGTTGGAGAAGAAGGGTTTCACGGGTTTCACCCCGTTCTGGCCGTGGTGTGGGGCTGTGCCGTTCATCCTGGTAGTCATCGCTATATCTTCGTCTTGTCAGTCACAAGCGCCAACGGTGAAAGCGACTTGCTTGCTCGTTTACCTGTCGAAAGCTTGTTAATTTCACAACACGTCACAACAAACAAACAGCCCCTTCGCGCGCCGTTAGTCGATCTGATTAAGTCGGTATTTGGGGGTAGCGTCCGGGGCGAATGAAGGCCGTGTGTCGACTGCCAGACGTTCGTTCATACGTACACTGTTATAGTTTGTGTGTACGACGGGGACCTTATTCTCAACCGGTGACTCCTTAAGTACCTATATCATTAGAGGAGCGAGATGGAGGTGGATGCGGGGTGGGGGGGGGGGGGGTGGCGGCGTACGTCACCACGGGGTTGATGCGGGTTTGGCCGCACGCTGGCCATACACGCAACCCCATGGGTGACTGGCTGGCTGGCTGCCACCCCGCTTATCACCACCACCATCACAGCCCGGGTACTAAAACCCCACTCTGCCAGCAGAGGGAGCTCGTTCCTCACATCACCTATGCCCCACGAAACCGCCAACCCTACGGTTAGGGCCCCATAGGAGGGCCCCTGAGGGGGGGTAGCCATGTCGCGTGTCGATTTTAAGAAAACGGTCCATGTCGCGTGTCGATTTTAAGAAAAGGTCCATGTCGCATGTCGATTTTAAGAAAAGGTCCATGTCGCATGTCGATTTTAAGAAAAGTTCCATGTCGCGTGTCGCTAAGTCTTATGTCGCATGTCGATTCTAAGACAACCCCAATGTCGCGTTGTCGATTTTAAAAATCGCCGTGTCGCCGTGTCGAAAAAGCCCCTATGCCCAATTGCAGATATATCTTCGATTAGATTCAATTCAATTTTTGCCTATGAAGGATAATTATGATGGTACGTACATAGCTATCTTCATGATTTGTGCCGTTCACCAGGTGCGACATTCACGCGGACCCCGGATGGTCCAAATATCTGCGCCGATTACTCCTGCCGCATATCCGAACTCACCCTATAGCTTCAGCGAAACGCCTTCTGCCGGGAGATGCTGCACCCCTACCTCAACCTCAACGTCCCAGCCAACAGTGTTAGCACCGCCCGCATTTGAAATCACAACGTGCTTCATGACATGAGCTTACTCAACAAATGTGCAGATCTGTTCACACCATTTGGTTCACCGAGGTTATAATTGTGGAAAAGCACAAAGGATGGGGCTGGTTGCTACAAGCAGGGCGCGCAGTTGGCGCAAGTGCCCCCAGGCAAGCCCGCTTCTCTAGGGGCACAACGGTAACAATGTTAAAATCCTTCGACGTTAGTAGGGAATCGACTGTAGCTTTTATTATAATGCGGGCGCGTACAATAATAGTGCTAACGTATTATATATACCTTGTTCTATCATCTGAGATCAAAAAAGTGTGTCGACACTAGGTTGTTTCGATTATATTTTCGCGAAGAAATGTTGGAGCACACAACTGTTCCCGACCAGCCATCCGCCATATTTGTTTTTGGCGGATGTCGGTACCTGTGAATGCGAGTTGGTTCCTCCTCTCCGTTAGCATATGACTCTCCGCTAGAGGGCCTTGTCAGTCGCTCACTTTGAACTTAACGACAACAGCAGCGCCCTTTCACAGGTCATTGACTGTTACAAAGTTTGGGACCCAGGCTACATATGGTTCAAATGGTGGCGGGATTCGCCAGGTGGCGCTGCATATACATGGCGGTTGGTAGGGAAAAGTCGCATGCTCCAACATTTGTTCGCGAAAATATGACTGGAACAATCTAGTGTTGACACACTTTCTTGATGTCAGAAGATAGAACAAGGTATATAGAATACGTAAGCACTATTATTGTACGCGCCCGCATTATAATAAAAGCTACAGTCGATTCCCTACTAACGTCGAAGGATTTTAACATTGTTACCGTTGTGCCCCTAGAGAAGCGGGCTTGCCTGGGGGCACTTGCGCCAAGGCGCGCAGGTGTCAGTACCTCTGTTTCATTTGTAACCCCCATCGGTTTTGCAACTTGTGAACAACTCTCGGTTGTGAGACAGAGTATTAGCCACAGACCCACCTGCCCGCCGGATGGGCGGGCAGTTGCAATTTTGGCGGGCAGATTTTCAGCTCACAGTTTCATATGAACACTTTTTTACACAAGGAATTGATAGTCTCTACTTACACAACGTAAATCATTATGGGACTGTTCGAAGAAGGCACTTCTTAAATATTCGGAAAAATGTCGCCGGAATGATGAAACTTTTTTAACATGGGGAGTCCCGTAGGTTTTTTTTCCGTCAAATCTAGAACCGGAAGTAAGATAGGAACATAATATTTTTATGTTACAGACGAACAGGTACCCCATTTGCCACATAATGACGCCATTTGCTCGTTTTTGTCATTTTTTCAGCTTTTTGTCTATTTTTTCAATGTACCGGATCTGACATCATCGTGACGCCATATGAAGCATACGACAAATATCAGATTTTACAGAAATTATTCTGATACATATTTTTATGACCACCTAGAATCCCAGAGCGATATCTTCAACCTAAATAGGTCAATTCACAGAAAAAACTGTTCAAAGTCATTTCTTTCGTTTCTTGAAAAACATAAAGCGTCATTTTGCTCGAAAATTAGTAAGACGCATACAAAAGTGAACAAGGCACGAAATATGCGTAATATGGTGAAGCACATTCTGAAACCTTCCGGGCGTTTCTGATCCTAATAACGTATTTTCAACCTCGCCCTTTGACCGAGGCAGGAACGTCGCATAGTCCTCCAGTATCGGTTGGCGAGGTTTGACGGCGATAGCGACACACACACAGAATAATCGAACCCAGTACCGTGAAGACGATTTTCGTCATAATAACACAAAACAACAAGATGATCTGTTAGTTGTACGTCTAAAACATATGTTTGCCGAAGCGTGCTTGATACATCAAGTTGCTATAGAAGCCTAAGTGGAACGCCTGATATTGTATTATAAAGTTAAGACACACGGTTTAGACGGATTTTCAAAAAATATCAAACACTTTTTGCTCAATAATTAAGTATTTTTTGGTTTGTCGCTCGGTAAGAGGGATCTTTTATTAATATCTCGGTAGGACTCTTGCATTTGCATACATTTAAGTTGTCGTCTTCTTGCATATCTTTGTGACGTTTTAGTGATGTTTTAGTTGTTTGTTACCTACCAGACCACGGAGTGACGTAGCAGAACACAGTAGACTGGAGCCGAACGCTCTGCCTACTAAGTTCTAAGTCCAAATGCGGGCGGCATGAAAAAAAAAAAAAAACTGAATTACGTCCATTAACAATAATTTATGATGACGTTGTACATAGGGGTCCTCCCAGGTGTAGGGGTTATAGCGCACTGAACCGCAGCGTCTTCATAGCGCGTTCATGTCCTGGGTTCTAATTCAGGCCTAGGCACCTAATCATCGGGGCATGTTTCATTTATCATAGGTCGTCTCGGGAGGTTTCTGGCCCCAATTTAGCCCTCTTGTGCACAAAAACGGTCCTTCCAGAGACATGCCACGTACTGCAGTTACCGTCACTACTTCTCGATGCCGCCTCTTAGCTTATATATCGCCTAGTTTAGAACTACTTAGCATGCAACCCTCCCGCATAACTTGGTTTTAATGGACCCTGGTCCACACCATCCATGTTTTCATGCTTGTATCTGATGATACGTTCAAGCCTGCATTTTTGTGTTACAGACCTGACTAGGTGCCAGTATTCTGTATGTATGCCATAGTATAAACTATGAAGCGGCCGACATTTCATGAACTAGACTTTGGTGTATGGTACATCGACGTGTCCCCGGGGGGGGGGGGGCCCAGGGGGCATATGCCGCCCTTTCAAACCCTAAAGTATATCTGTGCCCACCCTTTTCAAATTTTGTGCCCACCCCCCGCCCCCCCCCACCGGTCGTCAAAAGAATGACCTGCGGTCGCAATTTTGTTCAGCCCCCCTCCCGCTCGGTCGCAAAATTTCATCAGTGTGCCCCCCCCCCCCCCCACCCCCTCGGTCGCAAGATTTCAGTGTGCCACCGCCTCCGGATCGTGAATTACTTACATGGTGCCCCCCCCCCCCCCCTTTCAAGGATTCCTGCACACGCCCCTGTACTAGCCAGCTATATAACTCTCCTATGTGCCATTATATATTAAGTCTATTCAGCTATACCGTTAGCGTCTTTCTTATACAGACGTATAGTGTAATAAACTACAACGCTGCACTGAAGGCATCTTTCCTACAGATCATTATAATATAATTATCTTGCCTACAACACTGCAATGTAGGCATCTTTCCTACAGATCAGTATGGCGTAATTATCTTGCTTACAACGCTATAATGTAGCCATCTTTCCTACAGATCAGTATGGTAATTATTGTTTACTGTCTCTTACTTCTATCGCTATGCGGTACGTCTCTTTCTTACAGAGATATACTGCATCTTACTTCTATCGCTATGCGGTAGGTCTCTTTCTTACAGAGGTATACTGTATCTTACTTCTATCGCTATGCGGTACGTCACTTTCTTACAGAGGTATACTGTATCTTACTTCTATCGCTATATGATAACTCTTACAGAGGCCGGTATACTGTATTTTACTTCTATCGCTATACGGTACGTCACTTTCTTACAGAGGTATACTGTATCTTACTTCTATGGCTATACGGTAACTCTAACAGTGGTATACTGTATATTACTTCTATCGCTATACGGTAACTCTTACATAGGTATACTGTATCTTACTTTTATCGCTATGCGGTAGGTCTCTTTCATACAGAGGTAGACTGTGTCTTAAGTCTATCGTTATGCGGTACGTCTCTTTCCTACAGAGGTATACTGTTGCTTACTTCTATCGCTATACGGTACGTCACTTTCTTACAGAGGTATACTGTATCTTACTTCTATCGCTATACGGTACCTCTTACAGAAGTATACTGTATCTTACTTCTATCGCTATACGGTAACTCTTACATAGGTATACTGTATCTTACTTCTATCGCTAAACGGTAACTCTCTTACAGAGGTATACTGTATCTTACTTCTATCGCTATACGTTACGTCTCTTTCTTACAGAGGTACACTGTATTTTACTTCTATCGCTATAGGTACATCTCTTTCTTACAGAGGTATATTGTGTCTTACTTCCATTGCTATACGGTAACTCTCTTACAGAGGTATACTGTATCTTACTTCTATCGCTATGCGGTACGTCTCTTTCTTACAGAGGTATACTGTATCTTACTTCTATCGCTAAACGGTAACTCACTTACAGAGATATACTGTATCTTACTTCTATCGCTATGCGGTACGTCTCTTTCTTACAGAGGTATACTGTATCTTACTTCTATCGCTAAACGGTAACTCACTTACAGAGGTTTACTGTATCTTACTTCTATCGCTATACGGTATGTCTCTTTCTTACAGAGATATACTGTATCTTACTTCTATCGCTATACGGCACGTCTCTTTCTTACAGAGGTATACTGTATCTTACTTCTATCGCTATACGGTAACTCTTACATAGGTATACTGTATCTTACTTCTATCGCTAAACGGTTACTCTCTTACATAGGTATACTGTATCTTACTTCTATCGCTATGCGGTAGGTCTCTTTCTTACAGAGGTAGACTGTGTCTTAAGTCTATCGTTATGCGGTACGTCTCTTTCCTACAGAGGTATACTGTAGCTTACTTCTATCGTTATACGGTACGTCACTTTCTTACAGAGGTATACTGTATCTTACTTCTATCGCTATACGGTAACTCTTACAGAGGTATACTGTGTCTTACTTCTATCGCTATACGGTACGTCACTTTCTTACAGAGGTATACTGTATCTTACTCCTATGGCTATACGGTAACTCTTACTGAGTTATAATGTATCTTACTTCTATCGCTATACGGTAACTCTTGCATATGTTCACTGTATCTTACTTCTATCGCTATACGGTAACTCTCTTACAGAGGTATACTGTATCTTACTTCTATCGCTATACGGTACGTCTCTTTCTTACAGAGGTATACTGTATCTTACTTCTATCGCTATGCGGTATGTCCCTTTCTTACAGAGGTATACTGTATCTTACTTCTATCACTATACGGTACGTCTCTTTCTTACAGAGGTATACTGTATCTTACTTCTATCGCTATACGGTCACTCTCTTACAGAGGTATACTGTATCTTACTTCTATCGCTATGCGGTACGTCTCTTTCTTACAGAGGTATACTGTATCTTACTTCTATCGCAATACGGTACGTCTCTTTCTTACAGAGGTATACTGTATCTTACTTCTATCGCTATACGGTACGTCTCTTTCTTACAGAGGTATACTGTATCTTACTTCTATCGCTATGCGGTATGTCCCTTTCTTACAGAGGTATACTGTATCTTACTTCTATCACTATACGGTACGTCTCTTTCTTACAGAGGTATACTGTATCTTACTTCTATCGCTATACGGTCACTCTCTTACAGAGGTATACTGTATCTTACTTCTATCGCTATGCGGTACGTCTCTTTCTTACAGAGGTATACTGTATCTTACTTCTATCACTATACGGTACGTCTCTTTCTTACATGTATCTTACTTCTATTGCTGAACGGTATGTCAGTTTCTTACAGAGGTATACTGCATCTTACTTCTATCACTATACGGTACGTCTCTTTCTTACATGTATCTTACTTCTATCGCTGAACGGTATGTCAGTTTCTTACAGAGGTATTTACATCGTTATGCGGCAAGTGATTCCCACAAACCTGCAACTAATTGTCACGCCGAGTACAACCATAAGAACTTTTCGTATAGTATACATATGTAACTTTCATTTTCACAGGACTGCACTGCAGTATAGCTACATGTATATACACAAATATGTTACAGAGCTATACATTTAAAAAAATGTAAATTTCTAACAATACTATACCGTAACAGTCTTTGTTGCACAGTAGTGAATATCTTTCTTACAAATGTATAAGTACAATCTCAATTCTTTATTCAGTCTACGACATTTAGATACATGCGTGTTGCCATGTAGCAAATAATACAGAAAGAGAAGTGCTGCAAACCATCTTTCTTACAGAGCTATGTACTGCAACCATCTTTCTTACAGATCATTTATTACAAAGGTGTTTGTACTTTTCAAACAGAGGTATCCTGTATTTTTAATGCACGTATCGGTTTCTTCTGTTGTGCGTCCATCTTCCAAGTATCGTTCCACGAAGTGCAATAATTGCTGTGAATGTTAGACGTGAGCGATATGTGAGTTTAACTGAAACAGAGAATTCACTCCAACGCGAGAGACACTCAGAGCCGACATTTAATTGTCACACAAATCGACGACAAATTAACGGGGTTTTGCGACAATGTCGTTGCGCCACTTGTCAGCTGTACATAGTCAAGCAGGACGCATCACGTGACCTGCCCCGAGATGTGGCCCCATACCCAGCCTACATGTGTTTATTTGGGGTATGAAACGATTAGACACTTAACACCATTCCAGACAGGCTGTATGTAGCACACGGCGACCCAGGTCCTCACCCAGGCCATGTGATGCCGACTTAGGTCGGATCTATATCCCGGGGGGGTGGGGGGGGGGGCACTATGCCTATCGTTAGGTGTATACAAATGTGCCGCCCAAATGACCCTTTTTTCTCTCGATCCCCGGAGCAGAAATCCGTAATTTCTCTCGAATTGCCCATTTGAGACTGTAGTTGAGACTGTAGTTGTCTGTCTCAATGATTAAAAAATCGCCCACTTTTCTCTCGTTCACAATATGCGCTCTAGGGCGGCATGCACAACACCCTCATCTCTGTAGTAATGTAGTGCCCCCACCCCCTTCGGGATCTATATATGTATCAAATTCAAGTGGAGAAAGCTAAGCTCCACTTAAGAATGAGTTACACGAACTTGAAGCTCCGAAGTGGGTCATGTGGTAATGTTGTAAATGCCCCGCGCTGCTTGACATGTCCTAATTTGTCTTCGTCGTCGACAACAAAACCTACATCTGCCGGCAAAGCCCGCGAGTGTCCGTTGGTCCGTGTAGGATGACAACCTGTCGGCCCTTACCCACCCGCGGTTTTTGAGGTTGAATGGCCGTTTTTTGCGCAAACCGCACTCCATTTTTGGGTCGTACTTTCTTCCATGTAAGGGCGAACCATTGTTTTAGCATAGCTCACGTATTACTCACGCCTAACGTTTACTACAATAATACATTTCGTGGGTTTTAACATGGAGGATGGACCCATTTTTGCAGTTGATATCCTTTTATTGTGACCTACCGGGGTAACCCTCTACTCTTGGCGAAGAAGGACATGGGATATTTATCCTGCCATAACACAGACATGGCCACAGCGGGGCGCGAACCACCGATCCCCTCTCAAGCTCACTGAGGTATCGGGCCAGTACGCGGGATCACCGTGGCGCCATCTTTTCTCCACCTTGCGAGCATGTTTTTTTCTCGATATCTCAATATTAATCTAATGTAAATAACAGCAAATAAATTAAGGAAATATCAGGACTTTGCCCCTTTTTTTTGGGGGGGGGGGGGGTAATTCTCGAAATTCCTCAAGTGACAACGTTTGAGTTTACATGGAGTGAACGAGTGGGACGATTCCAGCTCACATTGCAAACAAACCGCCTGATGACCTATCAATGTTATTGTATTATTTTCCAAAGCATATCACAAAGTAATCTTTGCGCAAAAATCAAGATATTTGATTGTATTTTATATAATTTTTTGAAAAAATGTGCTTGAAAAACAAAAAAACATAAATTTGGATATCGGGTGAAGATATTCAATCTCATTAAAACATTAAAAACAAAACGAGCCTGAAGACATAATTTTTGTGGCTGCGATGTGGTAAGTATATAGATCTAGCAAGTTACGTTTGGTAAACAAAAATTACGTTAAATATTATTATTAATTCAGCTGTCTTGTCTATTACCTATTGCCTGAGTACATATTGTTGGGTCATGAGGACCCCATACTTCTGTAGGTACCCAAGTGCGGCTGACTGAGCCTTACCGATTACCGCTTACTGGGTCACACACACGTGACTTAATCCCTTGATTAATTAGGTCAAAAATAACGCTGCTTTTCCGATTCATGTAATACCCAAGTGTCTATACTCCAAGTAGAATTTTCCGTCCCGTCTGTAGTTCACAATAAAATTTAGAAGTGACCGCCAGCCAGGATTTCGCTGCTTAACCAGGAGACAGCCCTTATTGGAGGTATGTCCGCGATTGACCAATCAGGAGGCGATACTCTAATTATATTCAAACCGCAAATGACGCCTCCTGTGTGAGCAAAACTAGAGCGCGTGATCAAATCATGAGTTTTTCACGGAAACAATCGTTGCAAAAAATATGGTCTACTGCGCGGCTTGGAAACTGGCGCAATTCCACCGTAAATCGCGGCCCTGATCTCTAGTTTCACGATTTTCCCCTGAAGGGTACCTCCACTGTGAAGTTCCCTCGGCGATATAACTTAGTTCTAACGTAAGGCGGCGCCACATGAAGGGTCACAATGTAAGTCACTTGCTCCGGCAAAATGGCGCGCTGCTCCACATCGATGGGGGCGAGTTGGCTTACTTTTTTCTCCTTACCAGTCGGCCAAAACGAAGCGTTAACACTAGCTAAATTAATTTTTAGATGTAAACTTTCGGTGCAGATCGCAATTCGATTAGGCTGGAACCCCCGCTTTAAAGATTGAAAGCATAACTAAAGGTTTTTAAAGGTCGAAATAAGTGTGAAAGGCTGTAAAATCCACTGGTGACGTCACTCCCTTGTCCTCACATTATTTTTCTGTAATGTAGTGTGCAAGTTTCATGGGGCTGTGGATTTTACATAAGTTAACGAAAGTCCTCTGAAACCACATTACCGGATAACAATGGGTCCTCGGGCTTTACCCTTGGACTTCATTATAATATCGTATCGTCGTGTTCCTTGGACACTTACTTACACTTAAGTTTCACCCGGGATCCCAGAATTCTGTACGGCTTTATTTAGTGCAACAACTGGCAATGACGCTGAAATCCTGGGAACAAAGATGTAATCTCCATATATCACGCAAAGTGGACAACACAGCAATATCTCCAGGTATTGTTTATTTACAAGTTTGTACAAAAAAGCTGATTTATATACCATTTTACACAACCGCTACATGCTGATACAAACACTCATTACCATATACACCTGCATTGTACGGTGTGGCGCTGCTGCCGCTACTAATAGTCACTTCCACGCTGTATTTCATGCATATTTCAAGTTGTACGATGGCAGGACGCAAGATATATTCTATACACATCCGATTTGAGCGTGCTGCCAAATAAAACGACCTGGGCATATGATGAAGAGATTAAAAACACATCTAACGCTCCGTCTCGTGTTCTGTTTCCCGCGGTCGCTCAGCCACACGTGGTCTGGGCAAACCTTGATCCCCTCTCCCAGAACTTGCCCTCGTGGAAAATGTATTTAAAGCAAATCATCATTGCGGAAGAAGGTTGGTTGTATATTCAGGACGCTCTAACCACTTTTCATTGCGGAAGAAGGTTGGGTGATGGCCCTGAGGGGGCAGGGCCGTGGGGCACTTTTGCAAAAAGGGGATGCGCTTCTAAACTGTACGCTGCAAAATGTCCCCTGATGATGTTCTCCAATACTACGAGTAGTAGGTTACACACACAGACTCCAGTTATTTCCAAACATAATGGTAACAGTTCAAACTAAATTTTGGAAGGGTCCCAACAGAAGAACGGCTCCACCAAGCGAGTAAGACTGAGTGACAATTACAATTAAAGGGTGGGGAGTCACCAATTAACGGCGGAAGTTCTAGGAGTTTAAACGAGTTCTCGCGAGGGCTGAGGGTAACGGAAGTTGCCACAGAAGGGAGACGTCCACTTCACAGAGTTTTTTTTTGGGGCCACATGGTTCTTGAGGAGAGCCTACATTTAGTCGTGATACCAAACAATATCGAGATCTCGCCAGTACCATAGCGTAGACACGAGATCTAGTTAGTGCCATGGCGTACACACACGAGATCTCGCCAGTGCCATATCGCAGACACGTGATCTCGTCAGTGCCATGGCGTACACACACGAGATCTCGTCAGTGCCATGGTGTACACACACAAGGGCCCGTAAGCATAAAAGCGCCAGGGCGAAAAAAAACGGCCCCAAACCCGTAAATTGCCCCGATTTCGCCCTGATTCAGGGCACTTTAAAAAACATGTCCTGTTTCAGGGCCAAAACAGGGCGGAATTAGGGCGTATTTAGGGCCATTTATCTAAACTGACCATTTGGGGCGAAAAAGCCGAGCAGGGCGAAATTGGGGTAAAATCAGGGGCAACTTACAGGTTTGGGGCCGTTTTTATCGCCCTGCGGCTTTATACTTACCGCCAGGGCAGGAAAATGGCCCTGGCTGGGGCATTTTTTTCGCCCTGAAATCGCCCCGTTTTGGTCTCGTTATACTTCCGGGTCAAGATCTCGTCAGCTTCATGGCGTAGACACAAGAGATCTCGTCAGTACCATGGCATACACACACGAGATCTTGTCAGCTTCATGGCGTAGACACACGAGATCTCGTCAGGTCCATGGCATACACATACGTGATCTTACCGACACCAGTGAAGATGTACACACACATGCATACACACAACACCGAGTAAAATCAGTTTGAACACCTCACCACATTTTTATTCGCATTTTTTTCATTCGTGACACGATGATGAAATGAAATGATATTTACAGATGATGACAGACATAATGAGGACTAAGAACGGAAGGACTACGAAATTAACGGAAGGTCCCTAGAATGAGTACTGTCGCATGTCAGTCGCTGGGGAGAGGAGAGGGGGTGTCGGTATAACACGTTTATCTTTTAATCACGGGGGGTGGGGGGGATACTCGTTAAGACGTGAGATGGGGATTGAGGGGGGGGGGGGCGGCGGCGTGAGGCGAGACCAAATCATGGTTGGAAGACTATGTTTAAGCAGAGTGACACTATAGCACAGATTGTCCATGGCGACAATAGCAATATTTCTATGTGGCTGTTTGGCAGACAACCCACCACAAAACACCGAAGGCACACAATGCATCTATGATGGATTCTGTGACACCCCCAGACACGCTGAACTTACACACAGTAACCCGGGCATGAAGATTACCCCCTCCCCCCCCCCCCCTCCCTCTCCCCCACAACCCAGCCATCGACGCACCTACGTCAGACACAGCACAAATGCACTACAAAGCAGTTTACACGCTATAAACCGCTTGATATGTTAGAAAGCCCAGCGCCACGGCACGCCGCGCCTGTCAGTCAGCGGCTACAGCGTCACATCAGCAATATCACTGCAGGCCCCTCCCCACCCACACCCCCACTTACAGGGGGGGGGGGGTGTGATCCCGGTGGAGGGGGGGGGGAGGGCGGTGACCTCTCAAGATCACGCGACACAGGTCATGGTCACTGACAGGCTTGGCCAGTGGAGCCCCCGGCCACCGTGTCCATGTGTTTTGATTGCTCTTCACAAAGCACCTTCTGTCAGCGCACGTTTGACAGGTCGTCCATAGATTACATTCACAGTTCTCGCATCCGCCCTGTCGAGTGGGTATTATGCTTCCATAGCTCGTTCATGGTGATACGGCTAAAATAATCAGACACCTTACGGCACAGAGAGGGGAAGCGGCGGGTGGGGGGGGGGGGGCGTGAGAGTCCGCTCCTCTCGCTGGACAACAGAGCGTTAGTACTAATGGGAATATGGGTATTTTACGGGTACGGTGCACTAATCAGCAGCCGTTGACGGGTAGATGGGTAGCCTCCGCCGATACAGCTTCTCTAAACGCATCTACTGATGCCCGGTGGTCCATCCATTGGGGGTGGGTATAGGCCAGGGACAGACACCAGTCAACAGAGGCACGGTAACGGGCGGTACCTTCAGCATACACCGGTGTTTAGACCGCATACACTGGTGTACACATGTGGTACCTTCAGTACAACAGGTGTTTAGACCGCATACACTGGCTTACAGATGTGGTACCTTTAGTACAACAGGTGTTTATACCGCATACACTGGTGTACAGATGTGGTACCTTTAGTACAAGTGTTTAGAACGCATACACTGGTTTACAGATGTGGTGCCTTTAGTACAAGTGTTTAGACCGCATACACTGGTTTACAGATGTGGTACCTTGAGTACAACAGGTGTTTAGACCGCATACGCTGGTGTACAGATGTGGTACCTTCAGTACAAGTGTTTAGACCGCATACACTGGTGTACAGATGTGGTACCTTCAGTACAACAGGTGTTTAGACCGCACACACTGGTGTACAGATGTGGTACCTTCAGTACAAGTGTTTAGACCGCACACACTGGTGTACAGATGAGGTACCTTTAGTACAAGCGTTTAGACCGCATACACTGGTGTACAGATGTGGTACCTTCATTACAATAGATGTCTAGACCGCATACGCTGGTGTACAGATGTGGTACCTTCATTACAACAGATGTTTAGACCGCATACACTGGTGTACAGATGTGGTACCTTCATTACAACAGATGTTTAGACCGCATACACTGGTGTACAGATGTGGTACCTTCATTACAACAGATGTTTAGACCGCATACACTGGTGTACAGATGTGGTACCTTCATTACAACAGGTGTTTAGACCGCATGGAGCGCCCCCTGTACACATCTGAGGAGACTATTGCCACTAGTACCCGTATGTACGCCTTATTCTGTCAATATTGCACACGACGCTTCCTTTGATCCGTCAACTAGACCATATCTTACAGTCGCATGTCATTGCCGACAAAGATAAATGGATAAATTTATCTCTCTGTAGCTATAGAATACATGCAATCACTGTACTTAACCTGCTTCGTTCTCACGGCTCAAGGTGCCACGGATCATTTTTTTCTTTTATACAAACTTTATTTATTTAACGAGGCTATCAATAGGCTACAGATGTAAATGACCTCGGACCATTGTAGACGGTAACCCATACACTGACGCATAGGTCACGGATTGTGCACACATACACGTCACGGATTGTGCACACATACACGTCACGGATTGTACACACACACGTCACAGGCTCCTCACACACACACATACGTCATCCACTGCTTACACACATGTCATCCCCTGGTTACACACGCATATGTCATCCACTGCGTACACACACACATACGTCATCCACTGCTTACACACACACATACGTCATTCACTGCTTACACACACACCTACGTCAATCGCACGTTTACATACACTCGCACACCTACAAATCACCCAGTGCATCCTGCCAGCCCCCCCAACACCCCCCCCCCCCCACCACCACCACCCCCGGGAGGGGGCACGGGTTGCCGCGGCTACACCCCAGGCATCTTGCCGTAGGTGAGGAACTGGAGCTTGCGCAGTCGCGGCTTGCGTCGCTTGGGCTTGTGTTTGTTTTTGTAGATGTGGTTGACGAGGAAGACTAGGACGAGGGCCATGCCCAGGAAGGCGATGGTCGGAAAAACGGGGCCCGTCTGGTACAGTCCCCTGTTGGGGCCACGCGCAAGCCCCTCCCACCCGCCACCAGCGCCATCTGGCGAGTCGGGCGCGGGCAGGAGGCCGTCGCCAGGGGCCGCTGCGTGCGCGAGGGGGAGGTCGCCGCCCATCGCCCCGCCGTGCACAGATAGCAGCTTCTGGTGCTGGTAGAGGTTACTGCAAGGAGAGAGGTAGAGGTTACTGCAAGGAGAGAGGTAGAGGTCACTGATAGGAGAGAGATAGAGGTTACGGATAGAACAGAGGTAGAGGTTACCGCAAGGAGAGAGGTAGAGGTTATAGCAAGGAGAGAGCTAGAGGTTACTGCAAGGAGAGAGCTAGAGGTTACTGCAAGGAGAGAGGTAGAGGTTACTGCAAGGAGAGAGGTAGAGGTTACTGCAAGGAGAGAGGTAGAGGTTACTGCAAGGAGAGAGGTAGAGGTTACTGCAAGGAGAGAGGTAGAGGTTACAGCAAGGAGAGAGGTAGAGGTTACTGCAAGGAGAGAGGTAGAGGTTACAGCAAGGAGAGAGGTAGAGGTTACTGCAAGGAGAGAGGTAGAGGTTACTGCATGGAGAGAGGTAGAGGTTACTGCGAGGAGAGAGGTAGAGGTTACAGCAAGGAGAGAGGAAGAGGTTACTGCAAGGAGAGAGGTAGAGGTTACAGCAAGGAGAGCGGTAGAGGTTACTGCAAGGAGAGAGGTAGAGGTTACAGCAAGGAGAGAGGTAGAGGTTACAGCAAGGAGAGAGGTAGATGTTACTGCAAGGAGAGAGGTAGAGGTTACAGCAAGGAGAGAGGTAGAGGTCACTGATAGAAGAGAGGTAGATGTTACAGCAAGGAGAGAGGTAGAGGTTACAGCAAAGAGAGAGGTAGAGGTTACTGCGAGGAGAGAGGTAGAGGTTACAGCAAGGAGAGAGGTAGAGGTTACAGCAAAGAGAGAGGTAGAGGTTACTGCGAGGAGAGAGGTAGAGGTTACAGCAAAGAGAGAGGTAGAGGTTACTGCGAGGAGAGAGGTAGAGGTTACAGCAAGGAGAGAGGTAGATGTTACTGCAAGGAGAGAGGTAGAGGTTACAGCAAGGAGAGAGGTAGAGGTCACTGATAGAAGAGAGGTAGATGTTACAGCAAGGAGAGAGGTAGAGGTTACAGCAAAGAGAGAGGTAGAGGTTACTGCGAGGAGAGAGGTAGAGGTTACAGCAAGGAGAGAGGTAGAGGTTACAGCAAAGAGAGAGGTAGAGGTTACTGCGAGGAGAGAGGTAGAGGTTACAGCAAAGAGAGAGGTAGAGGTTACTGCGAGGAGAGAGGTAGAGGTTACAGCAAGGAGAGGGGTAGAGATTACAGCAAGGAGAGAGGTAGAGGTTACTGCAAGGAGAGAGGTAGAGGTTACAGCAAGGAGAGAGGTAGAGATTACAGCAAGGAGAGAGCTAGAGGTTACTGCAAGGAGAGAGGTAGAGGTTACAGCAAGGAGAGAGGTAGAGGTTACAGCAAGGAGAGAGGTAGAGGTCACAGCAAGGACAGTGGTAGAGGTTACTGCAAGGAGAGAGGTAGAGGTTACAGCAAGGAGAGAGGTTATGTCCGTCAACGTGGGCCACATGTGTACCCAGACAGGTGGCAAACACAACACTCTCGTCACACTTGGTCACCCTGCCGCTGACATGGACAGCAGCCCGAGGAACATGGACACAGAACACCAGCAGTGCGCCAAGGTCAACGCACTAAGGGACATAGATATGGCACACGCTGTCTTCTTACATTATTTGGTCTTATGTTGGATGATATAGGAATAGGAGGCAATGCAACATAGAGGCTTTAACTGGACAACAAGACGTCAATTTAAAGCTGGCATATTACTGGGAAGGCTCCACTTTTACAAAAAATGCGCAGTAAACATCAAGTTATTTTCTGACGTTGGCTGAATTCGCGACGTTAAGTAATAATATTGTGAATCTGCCGCGTCAAGGCATCGAGTTAGTAATAGTCACACCAACAACGTCTACCTGTCCTGTCTTTGGGTTAGTAATAGTCACACCAACAACGTCTACCTGTCCTGTCTTTGGGTTAGTAATAGTCACACCAACAACGTCTACCTGTCCTGTCTTTGGGTTAGTAATAGTCACACCAACAACGTCTACCTGTCCTGTCTTTGGGTTAGTGATAGTCACACCAACAACGTCTACCTGTCCTGTCTTTGGGTTAGTAATAGTCACACCAACAACGTCTACCTGTCCTGTCTTTGGGTTAGTGATAGTCACACCAACAACGTCTACCTGTCCTGTCTTTGGGTTAGTAATAGTCACACCAATAATGTCTACCTGTCCTGTCTTTGGGTTAGTAATAGTCACACCAACAATGCCTACTGTCTTTAGGGGGTTACGGAGGGCACGTCGGTGAAATCAACAGCGAACACATACAAGCGTAACTTCACATTCTACACATGTAGGTTAAGGCACTAAGGGTAGAGCGGAGCCAGTTTGCGAGAGCCCTAACCAACTGAGCTATCGAGGCGGCCCCTGATCACTGCTGTAACGGCCAAGTATTTTCGATGTTTATTTTCTGCCAGTAAAGTTTAATAACATACAATTAGTATTTTATGGATCACTCAAGCACAAACTATACGCCTCGAGCTGAGGGGTGAGGAGGTGTTAATCCATTGCTCCCTCGGTTATTGTAACCGCCGTGTGAGTAACAGTTATAGAAAACCAACTCCACAAACTCGTGAGTGACAATTTCCGACATAACAACGTTAATATTACCTTTGAATGGTCATTAAACAGACACTGGCTAGCTAGGTAGGCCGGTCCTACAGGTCAAAAAAGAAGACAGAAAGTCAAAAAAAAACTATCAGTAAAGGGAAAGGTAAACACTTGTCACTGTTGCCAATCGTACGTTTTAGACACTCTTTCCGCCACTCAAAAATACAGACACAAGTCAGGCCTCAAGTGTTTACAACGACCGGTTACCGGACGCCTCAAATTATAGAGTCAAGAGGGCCGCAACAGACTTTAACCGTAAGTTATTGCGCTTTAGAAAACAAGCCTGACATTTGAATCTCGTTATGTAACCATGTATTTATAACATTGTCTTCAATCCAGGCTAAAGTGGCCAGCCAGTCGCAATATATTAGCACTGATTAAACAAACACACCATAGAGAGCTGGGCAGTGACTCACAGGGCGGCTACAATAGAGAGCTGGGCTGTGAATCACAGGGCGGCTACAATAGAGAGCTGGGCAGTGACTCACATGGTGGCTACAATAGAGAGCTGGGCAGTGACTCACATGGTGGCTACAATAGAGCTGGGCAGTGACTCACAGGGCGGCTACAATAGAGCTGGGCAGTGACTCACATGGTGGCTACAATAGAGAGCTGGGCAGTGACTCACAGGGCGGCTACAACAGAGCTGGGCAGTGACTCACAGGGCGGCTACAATAGAGAGCTGGGCAGTGACTCACAGGGCGGCTACAATAGAGAGCCGGGCAGTGACTCACAGGGCGGCTACAATAAAGAGCTAGGCAGTGACTCACAGGGCGGCTACAATAGAGAGCTGGGCAGTGACTCACAGGGCGGCTACAATAGAGAGCTGGGCAGTGACTCACAGGGCGGCTACAATAGAGAGCTAGGCAGTGACTCACAGGGCGGCTACAATAGAGAGCTGGGCAGTGACTCACAGGGCGGCTACAATAGAGCTGGGCAGTGACTCACATGGTGGCTACAATAGAGAGCTGGGCAGTGACTCACAGGGCGGCTACAACAGAGCTGGGCAGTGACTCACAGGGCGGCTACAATAGAGAGCTGGGCAGTGACTCACAGGGCGGCTACAATAGAGAGCTGGGCAGTGACTCACAGGGCGGCTACAATAGAAAGCTAGGCAGTGACTCACAGGGCGGCTACAATAGAGAGCTGGGCAGTGACTCACAGGGCGGCTACAATAGAGAGCTGGGCAGTGACTCACAGGGCGGCTACAATAGAGAGCTGGGCAGTGACTCACAGGGCGGCTACAATAGAGAGTTGGGCAGTGACTCACAGGGCGGCTACAATAGAGAGCTAGGCAGTGACTCACAGGGTGGCTACAATAGAGAGCTGGGCAGTGACTCACAGGGCGGCTACAATAGAGAGCTAGACAGTGACTCACAGGGCGGCTACAATAGAGAGCTAGACAGTGACTCACAGGGCGGCTACAATAGGGAGCTGGGCAGGGACTCACAGGGCGGCTACAATAGAGAGCTGGGCAGTGACTCACAGGGCGGCTACAATAGAGAGCTAGACAGTGACTCACAGGGCGGCTACAATAGGGAGCTGGGCAGGGACTCACAGGGCGGCTACAATAGAGAGTTGGGCAGTGACTCACAGGGCGGCTACAATAGAGAGCTAGACAGTGACTCACAGGGCGGCTACAATAGGGAGCTGGGCAGTGACTCACAGGGCGGCTACAATAGAGAGCTGGGCAGTGACTCACAGGGCGGCTACAATAGAGAGCTGGGCAGTGACTCACAGGGCGGCTACAATAGAGAGCTGGGCAGTGACTCTCAGGGCGGCTACAATAGAGAGCTGGGCAGTGACTCACAGGGCGGCTACAATAGAGAGCTAGGCAGTGACTCACAGGGCGGCTACAATAGAGAGCTGGACAGTGACTCACAGGGCGGCTACAATAGAGCTAGGCAGTGACTCACAGGGCGGCTACAATGGGGAGCTGGGCAGTGACTCACAGGGCGGCTACAATAGAAAGCTAGGCAGTGACTCAAAGGGCGGTTACAACAGAGAGCTGGGCAGTGACTCACAGGGCGCCTACAACAGGGAGCTGGGCAGTGATTCACAGGGCGGCTACAATAGAGAGCTGGGCAGTGACTCACAGGGCGGCTACAATAGAGAGCTAGGCAGTGACTCACAGGGCGGCTACAATAGAGAGCTGGGCAGTGACTCACAGGGCGGCTACAATAGAGAGCTAGGCAGTGACTCACAGGGCGGCTACAATAGAGAGCTAGGCAGTGACTCACAGGGCGGCTACAATAGAGAGCTGGGCAGTGACTCACAGGGCGGCTACAATAGGGAGCTGGGCAGTGACTCAGAAGGCGGCTACAATAGAGAGCTAGGCAGTGACTCACAGGGCGGCTACAATAGAGAGCTGGGCAGTGACTCACATGGCGGCTGCAATAGGGAGCTGGGCAGTGACTCACAGGGCGGTTACAACAGAGAGCTGGGCAGTGACTCACAGGGCGGCTACAACAGGGAGCTGGGCTGTGACTCACAGAGCGGCTACAACAGAGAGCTGGGCAGTGACTCACAGGGCGGCTACAATAGAGAGCTGGGCAGTGACTCACAGGGCGGCTACAATAGAGAGCTGGGCAGTGACTCAAAGGGCGGCTATAATAGGGAGCTGGGCAGTGACTCACAGAGCGGCTACAACAGAGAGCTGGGCAGTGACTCACAGAGCGGCTACAACAGGGAGCTGGGCTGTGACTCACAGAGCGGCTACAACAGAGAGCTGGGCAGTGACTCACAGGGCGGCTACAATAGAGAGCTGGGCAGTCACTCACAGGGCGGCTACAATAGAGAGCTGGGCAGTGACTCACAGAGCGGCTACAACAGAGAGCTGGGCAGTGACTCACAGAGCGGCTACAACAGAGAGCTGGGCAGTGACTCACAGAGCGGCTACAACAGGGAGCTGGGCTGTGACTCACAGAGCGGCTACAACAGGGAGCTGGGCAGTGACTCACAGGGCGGCTACAACAGGGAGCTGGGCTGTGACTCACAGAGCGGCTACAACAGAGAGCTGGGCAGTGACTCACAGAGCGGCTACAACAGAGAGCTAGACAGTGACTCACAGAGCGGCTACAACAGGGAGCTGGGCTGTGACTCACAGAGCGGCTACAACAGAGAGCTGGGCAGTGACTCACGTTGGCGCGGAGATGTTGAGCGGGTTGGGCGTGGCCCAGGCCAGGTGAGGGCAGGCGGGTAGCGGGCGGGGTCGAGGGGTCCCCAAGTGACTCTCCAACACCTTCGAGTACTGATGAAGGTGGCTACCTACAATGTCATTGCAGAGATAATCAAATCACTAATAACTGCGAGCTCGTAACCGAACTAATTATTCAACGACTGCTCGTCAGTTTACGAGCAACGAAATAAAATGATTAGTATATTGCTGTCTTCGAAAAGAAACGTATTTCTATCCATTAGTAATAAGTCGATGTTAGCCATAATTATTGATTCGAATAGTTTTCTCATCAATTCAACATTTTTCTTTGTCCTTCGGCGCAGCATACAAGATTTACATTTTAAGAGCAATCGTTACTTGACTATAGTGGAAGGACCCTAGGACTAGTTGCTGTTGTCGAGGACGTGTTTCGCCCACTGCTTACCTTCCATGCGCTCCGGAAGCTCGACGCTGTTCAGAACGAGGCTGGCTCGCCTCTCCTCTATCACAGGCGGAATGTGTCCGTGGGAAGTGTATTCCAACAACGCCTCCAACAGCCAGAAACAATCTGAGGACAGATATAGGTCACATGTCAAAGGTCACATTCGATGAACACAGTGTACTCCAACAGCACCTCCAACAGCCCAAAACAGTCTGAGGACAGATACAGGTCACAGGTCAATAGTTACACACAATGAACACAGTTCACTCAAACAGCCAGAAACAATCTGAGGGCAGATACAGGTCACAGGTCAAAGGTTACACACGATGAACACAGTGTACTCCAACAGCCAGAAACAGTCTGAGGACAGATATAGGTCACAGGTCAAAGGTCACACACGATGAACACAGTGTACTCCAACAGCCAGAAACAGTCTGAGGACAGATATAGGTCACAGGTCAAAGGTCACACACGATGAACACAGTGTACTCTAACAGCGCCTGCAACAGCCAGAAACAATCCAAGGACAGAAAAAGTACTGTAAACGAGCACTTCGATCATAGGTCCGGTAAGGACAAGCAGAAAGCAATCAATAGACACAGTGCAGGTGATGTACTGTAAAACGCAGTGCGCACATACATGTTTACGTCATGACGTCAAAACAATAACAGCTGCATTATTATCAAAAAGACCAGAAAAGTGTACAACCAGGTTACAGCCAGGCTGCGGGAAGAGCCTCTGATGAGAATGCGACGGGGGTATCATGGCACAGCCAGACAGTCGCGGCGTTGGTGTGGTGTGGGAAGAGCCTCTGACGGGAGTGCGGCGGGGGTATCATGGCACAGCCAGACAGTCGCGGCGTTGGTGTGGTGTGGGACGCGCCTCTGATGGGAGTGCGGCGGGGGTATCATGGCACAGCCTGACAGTCGCGGCGTTGGTGAGGTGTGGGACGCGCCTCTGATGGGAGTGCGGCGGGGGTATCATGGCACAGCCTGACAGTCGCGGCGTCGGTGTGGTGTGGGACGCGCCTCTGATAGGAGTGCGGCGGGGGTATCATGGCACAGCCAGACAGTCGCGGCGTTGGTGTGGTGTGGGAAGAGCCTCTGATAGGAGTGCGGCGGGGGTATTATGGCACAGCCAGACAGTCGCGGCGTTGGTGAGGTGTGGGACGCGCCTCTGATGGGAATGCGGCGGGGGTATCATGGCACAGCCAGACAGTCGCGGCGTTGGTGAGGTGTGGGACGCGCCTCTGATGGGAATGCGGCGGGGGTATCATGGCACAGCCAGACAGTCGCGGCGTTGGTGTGGTGTGAGACGCGCCTCTGATGGGAGTGCGGCGGGGGTATCATGGCACAGCCAGACAGTCGCGGCGTTTGTGAGGTGTGGGACGCGCCTCTGATGGGAATGCGGCGGGGGTATCATGGCACAGCCAGACAGTCGCGGCGTTTGTGAGGTGTGGGACGCGCCTCTGATGGGAATGCGGCGGGGGTATCATGACACAGCCAGACAGTCGCGGCGTTTGTGAGGTGTGGGACGCGCCTCTGATGGGAATGCGGCGGGGGTATCATGGCACAGCCAGACAGTCGCGGCGTTGGTGAGGTGTGGGACGCGCCTCTGATGGGAATGCGGCGGGGGTATCATGGCACAGCCAGACAGTCGCGGCGTTTGTGAGGTGTGGGACGCGCACGTACCTTTCTGTAGGTGGCTGTTGTCGAGGCAGTTGGAGTCCCCGTAGAGGACGACGCGGCCGGGCTTGGCGCCGGCGCTGTCGTTGTGGCCCTTGGTCTGGTAGAGGCCCAGGATGGGCACCTGTAGGGCGTTGTGCACCTCGCTTTTGATCACCTCGTGTCCCTGGTCCTTCAGGTCCTCGCTCAGCACTACGCCGTCCGCCGGGAACCGCGCCAGGCTGGTGCCAGAGGCGTAATACACTGTGGCAAGCAGGAAACAAGGTAATCAAGCGCCGATGCGCCACCAAGCGGGGGACCCAGGCGGTAGCCAGGGTCATGCGTCTAAGGACTCGGGTGTGGCCATGGTTCAGATATAAACGGACAAATTGTAACTCGCAGTACTTAAAATAGACAGGGTTTATTTTAGCCAAAAGTGTAAGATATGGCCTACTATATAATTTACAGCAATACGGCCTTCAATAGGAATACTATATAGATGGAGGTGCATATGTTTGGAAAGGAGACATTAACAGCCACGTGGCTGAGACTCACTTTCATAGTCCCCGATCTTGAAGTCTCCTTCGAACACTTCGTCACTGGAATAGACATAGATAATCATTGAACAGGACATTAAGCAAAGAACTACATGCCTAACAAAGGAACAACTATTGCACCAATAATAGTCACAGAGTGGTTTATGTGTCACCCGTCAGATGATTGCTCACAAAGGTAATTACTGGAGCAAATGTTACTTTGATTTTTACTTGTGTCATACTGAAACAATGAACTACGGAGATCGGTTCGTGGCCATAACATAACAGCCATCTCATCACCACGAATAAAACACCAAAAATATCACCTGAAGGCCATCTCCCAGGGGGCCAGGACGTCGTTCAGCGCTGGTATGTTGGCCCCGCCCGTGTCAGGCATCCACCATTGCCTGCAATATACACAGTTTACAACATTAAGTTTATACTATTCAGTATACTTTATTGACATTGTTGTTTTATACTTACCAAGGTGCGATACTGCTTACCGGGATAAAATATATTAGTATGAACTAGGTCTAAATTTATCGGTTTTAACGGCACTATGGCACTGTATGGTTATGTCACGCCATATGAGTATATGAAGATATATCTTGAACAGTCTAGCTACCGTTACTTATACTTATTATATGCCCAACTTCTATACCGCGTCACTGTATGAATTCTTTGGAGTTGAACACCACATTTGCGTACAGACAGTACCAGTCGGCGAAGACGATCAGTGACAGTCCGTTGTCCACGTCTCGCTTCAGCTTGGCTACCCCCCCCCCCCCCACCAACCCCTGCTTCCCCCACCCACCCCCTCTCCCCACCACCGTACCTGGTATTCTCGTCGTAGAACTTGACTTTCTTCATGACGGTGACGTTGTACCAGTCGGCGAAGACGATCAGTGAGAGTCCGTTGTCCACGTCTCGCTTCAGCTTGGCTACCTCCTCTGGGAAGTACTCCTCTTCCGAGTCCACTAACAGCAACGTCCCTGCAGCCATCAAGAGCAATCCGTGCTTTAGGACGCGTGTTGTGCACACAAGGGGTAAACCGGCGAAGCTATCGCCCGGGTTGCTTGTATATTCAGAACACTTTAACCGCTTTTGGTCATATCGCGTCAATGGGAGAAGGAAGGGAGAGTGGAGCCATGTCCCCGGGGGTAACCCCCTACTCTTTGCGAAGAAGGACATGGGATCTTTATCATGCGACCACACAGACATGGCCACAGCGGGGCTCGAACCATCGAACCAAGCGCCGTTAGTCTATCAGGTGGCCAGAGGACTCAAGGCGAGCGCTCTAACCCACTGAGCTACCGGGCCGGCCCCAGGTATCTCCCGGGATAATGCAGGTTGAACGGATAAATATGCCTCAGATTAAGGTTCCTGGCCCCGGATTGGAACCCATGACCTATTGACTAGCGGTCGAGTGCGCGAACCATAGAACTAGGTCCCCGAGACCACAGCCATTAAGGGAGGACTGGCTGGTTTAAAGCCATTAAGGGAGGACTGGCTGGTTTAAAGCCATTAAGGGATGACTGGCTGGTTTAAAGCCATTAAGGGAGGACTGGCTGGTTTAAAGCCATTAAGGGAGGACTGGCTGGTTTAAAGCCATTAAGGGAGGACTGGCTGGTTTAAAGCCATTAAGGGAGGACTGGCTGGTTTAAAGCCATTAAGGGAGGACTGGCTGGTTTAAAGCCATTAAGGGAGGACTGGCTGGTTTAAAGCCATTAAGGAAGGACTGGCTGGTTTAAAGCCATTAGGGGAGGACTGGCTGGTTTAAAGCCATTAAGGGAGGACTGGCTGGTTAAAAGCCATTAAGGGAGGACTGGCTGGTTTAAAGCCATTAAGGGAGGACTGGCTGGTTTAAAGCCATTAAGGGAGGACTGGCTGGTTTAAAGCCATTAAGGGAGGACTGGCTGGTTTAAAGCCATTAAGGGAGGACTGGCTGATTTAAAGCCATTAAGGGAGGACTGGCTGGTTTAAAGCCATTAAGGGAGGACTGGCTGGTTTACAGCTGTTCATGCAGCAATTTGGGCCATTTTAAGTCTTTCAGGTTGAAATCGTTTACTGAGGTCCTTAATGTATAAAGACTATATCATAGAATCCAATAATTTTGGAGATATTTCCTGTCAGACTCGTACAGGTAGGTGTGCAGAAAAATGCCGTTCTTGTGTTCTACGTCATCAAACTAAGGACATTATTCACGCTTTTTGCAAGATAAATATGACCATGTCTACATTTCTTAAAGAGGTGAATTGAACACCGAAACACTTCGAACAATGCGTCCAGCTCATCTCCACGAAACAATCTGAAATTCATTATTCAGAGATTTCTGTATAAGAGTAACATAGGACGCCGGACGTAAGAAGTAGGGCGGTTTGACCTCTAAGGTCATATCACAACAATGGAAAGGGTCAAGGCAGAGAGGAGCCAAGTCCCCGGGAGAAACACCCTACTATTGGCGCAGAAACACCCTACTATTGGCGCAAACACCCTACTATTGGCGCAGAAACACCCCACTATTGGCGCAGAAACACCCTACTATTGGCGCAGAAACATCCTACTATTGGCGCAGAAACACCCTACTATTGGCGCAGAAACACCCTACTATTGGCGCAGAAACACCCTACTATTGGCGCAGAAACACCCCACTATTGGCGCAGAAACACCCTACTATTGGCGCAAACACCCTACTATTGGCGCAGAAACACCCCACTATTGGCGCAGAAACACCCTACTATTGGCGCAGAAACACCCTACTATTGGCGCAGAAACACCCTACTATTGGCGCAGAAACACCCTACTATTGGCGCAGAAACACCCTACTATTGGCGCAGAAACACCCTACTATTGGCGCAGAAACACCCCACTATTGGCGCAGAAACACCCTACTATTGGCGCAAACACCCTACTATTGGCGCAGAAACACCCCACTATTGGCGCAGAAACACCCTACTATTGGCGCAGAAACACCCTACTATTGGCGCAAACACCCTACTATTGGCGCAGAAACACCCCACTATTGGCGCAGAAACACCCTACTATTGGCGCAGAAACACCCTACTATTGGCGCAGAAACACCCCACTATTGGCGCAGAAACACCCTACTATTGGCGCAAACACCCTACTATTGGCGCAGAAACACCCCACTATTGGCGCAGAAACACCCTACTATTGGCGCAGAAACACCCTACTATTGGCGCAAACACCCTACTATTGGCGCAGAAACACCCCACTATTGGCGAAGAAACACCCTACTATTGGCGCAGAAACACCCTACTATTGGCGCAGAAACACCCTACTATTGGCGCAGAAACACCCCACTATTGGCGCAGAAACACCCTACTATTGGCGCAAACACCCTACTATTGGCGCAGAAACACCCCACTATTGGCGCAGAAACACCCTACTATTGGCGCAGAAACACCCTACTATTCGCGCAAACACCCTACTATTGGCGCAGAAACACCCCACTATTGGCGCAGAAACACCCTACTATTGGCGCAGAAACACCCTACTATTGGCGCAGAAACACCCTACTATTGGCGCAGAAACACCCCACTATTGGCGCAGAAACACCCCACTATTGGCGCAGAAACACCCTACTATTGGCGCAGAAACACCCTACTATTGGCGCAGAAACACCCCACTATTGGCGCAGAAACACCCCACTATTGGCGCAGAAACACCCTACTATTGGCGCAGAAACACCCCACTATTGGCGCAGAAACACCCCACTATTGGCGCAGAAACACCCTACTATTGGCGCAGAAACACCCCACTATTGGCGCAGAAACACCCTACTATTGGCGCAGAAACACCCTACTATTGGCGCAGAAACACCCCACTATTGGCGCAGAAACACCCTACTATTGGCGCAGAAACACCCCACTATTGGCGCAGAAACACCCCACTATTGGCGCAGAAACACCCTACTATTGGCGCAGAAACACCCCACTATTGGCGCAGAAACACCCTACTATTGGCGCAGAAACACCCCACTATTGGCGCAGAAACACCCCACTATTGGCGCAGAAACACCCTACTATTGGCGCAGAAACACCCCACTATTGGCGCAGAAAGGCATGGAATCTTTATCCTGCCCAAGTATAGACATGCACAGGCGGGATTCGAGCCAATATACCACATTCTATTATTCTTCAGTGTGCTTGAATGATACTAAGGGATATTTCATGGCTAATGCAAATTCATTAGATCTAATATTAATATTTGCTTTGCTCAGCTTTGACTAAATTCACATATGCATCTTTCCCATTTCATTGTCCTTCACAGATCGTAGCATAACTTGATATCGTTACTGAAGGAGCCTGAGGAGGTCCGCCAGGCCCCTTACCACTGCAGTAGTCCTACTTACCGTACTGCTTGGCGTCGAAACAGGTGAACGGTGAACCTGTCGGAGAGACAAGGACAACAATTACAGCCGTCATGCGTAAATATCAAAGTTCGAGTCTAAGGCCATTTTTGTAATTTTAAAAATGCGTCCGTTACTCTCACCGAAGCCAATCTAACGAGTGGTTACAACCAATTATACAGCCGCTCAACTAGTTTAACTGCAGCCAAGATACCTAACTACTGAGTCGTCAGGCCTCTGTTACCATTATACGATGGTAATACAGGTTATAGGGGAGCCCCGCTCGGGGGTTATTCCCCAGTCTGTGTGGAGAACCTGTTTGAGTTCCTTATCTCGAGTACTCACCCAGCACCTCCACGTAGAAGCCCTTACTCCGCAGGTGTTGGTACATGTCCCTGAAGTTGGTGTGAATGTGGTCGCCGTTCCTGTAGCAATGTGAATACACTGAGTCAATAATCGACACCGGGGCAGCGGTTCATTTTCAGTCATAGTGGGAAGTCTCAAATGGTACGCGTGAGCTATACTTGAGCTATTCTGACACTGGTTGGCGCCAGAATACCAAGAAGAATGTCCCGCTGGTGAGTCTGGCGCATTAGAACCAACGGAAAGGTTTATTGTCGTAATAAAGTAATACGTGAGTTATACTGAGAATGGTTCGTCATGGCATGGAACAAAATGAAACGTGGTATTCTTGGCCAGTTGTGTGCAGATGAAGAGCAAAGCAGACAAGTAATCTCCCAGGACAAGGACATAAGGTTGGATGAAACATGCCCCGGTTGCGCGGGCACTGGTGGCCATGGCGACCAGCAGGAGGGGGGGGGCGGACTCACCAATCGAGGGGGTCGTTCTTCATGCGGAGGTTGTCCCTGGGGAAGTAGCCCGGGGGGTAGCGGAGGTTGTGGTACTGGTCCCAGAGGACCCGCTTGTTGCGTGGCGGCGTGGGGATGATCTTCACCCTGATGGGCAGCTTGATGGTCGACACCCGGGGCTCGCGCTCGTCCTCCTGTCACCATGACAACCAAAACACCCATGTCAGGCATCCGCCATCTTAGAAACACCGTCACTGGCGCAAAGAACTCCAGGAAAGATGTTGGTTATAGATACCATTTCGCACATATCCACTATGTTAGTAAGAGTTAATAGAGTTTCTGGCGTAAAGAATTTTGTAAGCGCGTTTTTGGGTGTAGGTTTTCTCATAGATGTCACTATTTATCCAGGTATGGTATAAAATGTCATAAAACATATATTCTTTTTTTTAAAAGGAAGAAATATTGAAAACATAGTTTCATTGTTTAAATAATCTGTCATGCGATGACGCCATCTGGACGTTGCACAAAGAAGAGAATAATACCCGAAATGCATTGCACATGTAGCGGGGCCTCACGACGGAATAATCGGAACTCCGATTTGCGAGGTCACCTGTGGTCATTAAGCTGCCCTTTACCCTGTCGTTATTACCTCTGGCGGTGACTCGATGACGACGGTGACCTGGCCCTGGGCGATGCCCTCCCAGGTCGAGGCCTGCTTGGACACGGTCACGGACACGGCCAGGTACCCGGACCAGGGCCACAGGGTGGGCGAGTACTGGAAGGCCACCTCCACGTGGTCGCCAAACTGAGGCGTGAATGGCTGCCACATCGGCTAAAACCATGGCAACACATAAAAGAGTTTATTATGGGCACAGCTCAGTGTAAAGCTGATTACGCTATAACCATGGCAACACGAGTTAATAATGGACACAGCTCAATGTAAAGCGTCTTTCAAGAGTTATATGTAGGGTACACAAATACATACAAACTAGACACCAAAAAGTATGAAGCCCATCAAGGAAGTTGTCTTTATGAGAATCTCGATTACCTGACGTTACATGGTAGGCTGTAACGTCAATATCTTCTGTTTTCTCAAAGCAAGATTAATACGGCAGTGTGACCATCCTCCCTAAGAATGAAATAGTTCATTATGGGTTGAACTATTGATCGAAGCTGTACCCCGAGCTACGCACCTTGTCTTTGATCCGACCGGTGACTCCCATGCCGTTCAGGATGGTGATCTGAAGTAATGTTATCAGTTAAGGACTCTTTCAATACCATTAAACGACTAATTCACTTCCACTAAAAGACTGGTTCACTGACTGAATAAATTATTTTCAGTAAATAAGAAATAGTAGCCCCATTTAATTGGTCATAAAAGGGCCATAAATTACATTTCAATTAGACGAGTAATACCAGTTTCATTTATGTAGTAATAATTCAAAGTAAACAAGTAGTAAGTCCTATTTAATTAGTCATAATAGTCACATTAAATAAGTAATGATAGTCCAACATGATTAATCATAGGAGCGTCATTAAAAAAAACATGACCAATATTAATTTGATTCTGTACGTGACGTCACATGACTTTAAACGAGTGGTTTCATTGCGTCTGCGCGTGACTCACGTTGACGACCGTTGGCATGCCGCCATAGTAGATGGGCTGGCTGCAGTAGGGCCACATGTAGGGAGACTCCGTCAGGTCGATGTAGCTCGGGTGGAGGCTGCCACAGCAAAACACGACAATTAGAATCAATAGACACAGCAAAACACGACAATTAGAATCAATAGACACAGCAAAACAGGATAATTAGAATGAATAGACACAGCAAAACAGGATAATTAGAATGAATAGACACCCCAAACAAGCCAAGCATAATCTGAGTATTGCGTCAATGGGGATGATCAAGGTCAGAGTGAAGCCATGTCCCCGGGGGTAACCGCCTAGTCAGTGTTAATGCCAGATAGTCGTATGCTGCTTAAAATAGACATTGGGGCAGTGGGGACCCCAAAGCCCTGGCTCCGATACTATGGCTGACCCCATGGCTGACCCCAAGGCTGAACCTACGGCTGACCTCATGGCAGACCCAATGAGTGACCCCATGGCTGACCCCAAAGCTGACCCCAAGACCGACCGTTGACCGCATGTCTGACCCCATGGTTGACCGCTGACCCCATGGCTGACCGCTGACCCCAAGGCTGACCCCATGGCTGACCCCATGGCTGACCCCATGGTTGACCCCATGGCTGACCCCATGGCTGACCGCTGACCCCAAGACTGACCCCATGGCTGACACTCACCTGGCTTGAGGTTTGTAGTTGCGCAGGGTCTGGTAGGCTTTGATTAGGTCCAGCTTGCCCTGACCCTGCTCGAACATGTTGATGGCCGGTAGGCGGCGCGCCGACGCCATCAGCGCCTGCTTCATGCTGGCCGGGTTGATCACGTGGTTCCGGTTAAGCACGGCACTACAGTGTGAAGAAGTATTGACTAGTTTATACCAAAATGTCGTAAGACTGAGTGAATGGATAACATCACAAAGTATAAGGATGGTAAGCACATGGATGACGTGGCCGGGATAGACGCGTGACGTCCCTAACAACTTCGACTTATAGAGGTATAAGCGCGTTCCTCGTACGTTCACTTACATGCTCTATATTTAACATACACGGGCGGCTATGAGATGTTAACGATATAGCGCCTGAGAGTGATACCCACCTCATGAGGAGTGTGACGGCGCCGGCCACCACGGGGGATGCGACACTGGTACCAGACAGCGACCGACAGCCCCCTCTGTAACACAACCACCGAGGTTAATATGCATGCAACCGCGAACATTATACGTATTATTATTATTATTATTATTATTATTTTTAATATTAAGAAACACGCGCACATTTACAGTTCACACACTTCATTATCAGTTCAAACAGGCAGACTCTGTCATCCAATACATGTTAAGACCTTAAAAGTATTTATGTGAGTATATCGATAAAATATGGCGAAAAATGTAAAATATGGAGATAAATTGATTGACGACATATTTTAATGTAATTTACAGAATGAAGGTCAAGATCACATACTTCAAGGCCGATCCCCGCACTGAAGACCCGTATGTGACAATGTCGGGTTTAACCCGTCCATAGCCCCCGGGCAGCTCCTGTAAACAAACCAACATCGTGTAGAGTTGACACAAAGAAATTACACCACACCATTCAAACATGTTTCACTTTCTTAAAATTGTGCGTGCAAAGTTTTTGACGCAAGTGCTTCGAACATCGGTTGTTTCTTATATTCCTTTGTGTTCACTTGGGCAAAACCGGAGTTAACACGATTGGCGTTTTATGCCACGTTTGTGTACACATGGAACAAACCGGGTCAACATACGACCCGCATGGTCGGTTGGGTTGAACACTTTAACCTATGAAGGCAACATCACGTCACAGGGCAGACTCAAGGGTAGAGCGGAGCCATGACCCCGAGGGGCGGGGGGGTACCCTCTACTCTATTCGAAGTAGGACAATCTTTATCCTACACGAATATAAAAGATGGCTGGCCCGGCAGAGCTCACTCGATAAAGCCCAGCACCCTATCCGCCAGACCATTCATGAGGCTACATCAAGCGTTGACAGGAAGCAGTTCTACGCACCCAAGTCGTCATCCCTCTGGAGGAGAACTTGGCTATCTGGTGGTCGAAGTTGATGCCCCCGACTCCAATGACGTCCATTTGATCGGCGGGGTTGTTCAGAGTCCTGCGCAGGACGACAACGTACATTGCAATGTGATGGAACGGCACACGTTACTGGCAACATGAGATGGTTACTCGATAATGATAACTTACAATATATATATAACATGCATAATGAAAAATAATACACACAAGTGGAATCGATATCTGATATGTTGTAATTATCTAATCAGTATACATGTATATATAACAAATACTGAAAACAACTCGATGAAAATGCAGCTTTTAATGCAGAAATATTAGAAAGATTTCGATTTCGAAAATGTCAAAACATTACTAAAATGTCTCCCAGAAAGCATAGCTACATTGTATATGACGGGTGCAATGCCTTTAGTGATATTCTGTGGCAACGCATTTGGATAGATTGCACAGGTCTCGCTCAACTTGAGGTGAACACATGTCACGGTGACGTCACAACGCAGGTACCGTACTCACCCGTAAAGTGGCCCATCATTGCCAATGGCGGACACTAAGACAACCTTGTTGGCTGTCAGTTCCCAAACCTGCAGAGGTAAAAGTTTTCCTTAAAGTGACATAATCGCAAACATAATCTGTAATATACATAGCTGGCAGAATCACTTATATTTCAAGAAAATTTCCCATATAGCTATTTTCACGGAGTCTCCTCATATATTCGTCGTGGATATGTCCTAAGACAAGTCATTTTTTGGTTAACCAGGTGTAATGTGTCGAGAATGAAACAAGAGCGATCCAGCTAAACCCAGGCATGATATCTCACGTTGTCTACAAAGGGGTGGTCCATAAAGTCAGGGCCCGAGTTAACAGGATATCTCACCTTGTCAACAAAGGGGTGGTCCATAAAGTCAGGGCCCGGGTTAACAGGATATCTCACCTTGTCTACAAAGGGGTGGTTCATAAAGTCAGGGCCCGAGTTAACAGGATATCTCACCTTGTCTACAAAGGGGTGGTTCATAAAGTCAGGGCCCGAGTTAACAGGATATCTCACCTTGTCTACCAAAGGGTGGTCCATAAAGTCAGGGCCCGAGTTAACAGGATATCTCACCTTGTCTACAAAGGGGTGGTCCATAAAGTCAGGGCCCGAGTTAACAGGATATCTCACCTTGTCTACAAAGGGGTGGTCCATAAAGTCAGGGCCCGAGTTAACAGGATATCTCACCTTGTCTACAAAGGGGTGGTCCATAAAGTCAGGGCCCGAGTTAACAGGATATCTCACCTTGTCTACAAAGGGGTGGTCCATAAAGTCAGGGCCCGAGTTAACAGGATATCTCACCTTGTCTACAAAGGGGTGGTCCATAAAGTCAGGGCCCGAGTTAACAGGATATCTCACCTTGTCTACAAAGGGGTGGTCCATAAAGTCAGGGCCCGAGTTAACAGGATATCTCACCTTGTCAACAAAGGGGTGGTCCATAAAGTCAGGGCCCGGGTTAACAGGATATCTCACCTTGTCTACAAAGGGGTGGTTCATAAAGTCAGGGCCCGAGTTAACAGGATATCTCACCTTGTCTACCAAGGGGTGGTCCTTAAAGTCAGGGCCCGAGTTAACAGGATATCTCACCTTGTCTACAAAGGGGTGGTTCATAAAGTCAGGGCCCGAGTTAACAGGATATCTCACCTTGTCTACAAAGGGGTGGTCCATAAAGTCAGGGCCCGGGTTAACAGGATATCTCACCTTGTCTACAAAGGGGTGGTTCATAAAGTCAGGGCCCGAGTTAACAGGATATCTCACCTTGTCTACAAAGGGGTGGTCCATAAAGTCAGGGCCCGAGTTAACAGGATATCTCACCTTGTCTACCAAGGGGTGGTCCTTAAAGTCAGGGCCCGAGTTAACAGGATATCTCACCTTGTCTACAAAGGGGTGGTCCATAAAGTCAGGGCCCGAGTTAACAGGATATCTCACCTTGTCTACAAAGGGGTGGTCCATAAAGTCAGGGCCCCCGATGCTCAGGTTCAGCACGTTGATCTTCTTGAGGATGGCGTAGTTGAAGGCATCCAGGAACCAGGAGGTATAAGACACCTGCGGGGGTAAGTCACGTCTTACAATTAATCCACAACCTGGATTCATACTTGGCCTTAACACAAGGCGTAATACTACGTCCATAGATCACAACGTGACTGTCGATTCCGTTTAATTGACCACTTCATAAAAATTTTCTTAAAGGGAAACATAAAACATTGTACCGCGAACGGCGACAAGAAATATCGCTACAGTCAATTCAAATTCCATTTAATCATCATTTCATACGACAATGTTTTATGGATACCCCAAAAATTGCTAATTTCGTCGCATGGTTCTACATGATATTGAAATATTATTCTTGGACTATTAAACTGTTCTGACCCACGCTAAATATTTCTTACGGATATTGATATAAAGATCGCATAAGCACACAAAGAGGAATTCATCTTAAACAGAAAATATACCTGTACAACTACAATATTGACAGTACCTTGCGTTCCTGGATATATTAACCCTTACCTGGTTATTTGTGAAGACCCTGAAGACATAGATATCAGCATCGGGAGCAAATCCCATGCATTCTTTGTTGCTGGAAATAACTCCGGCCACAAAGGTTCCGTGACCCAGACCTAGAAAAAGAGATCAAACAGGGCTTGTATCACTAACGTCATTAACGAAAATGTTCCCAGAAAGTTCAGGAGTGATTTAACATTGTATCAGGTTTTGATTCTGGCTAATGTCAGCTAGCTCAGCTAACCACGCTATGCGTCTGCTGAATGAGACATACTCCTTTCCAGGAACCAGAGTATAAGTCACATGGACACTACATAGCTATGAGCAGCGCTGCTCCAACTGAGGTATTGCATTGAACAAATTAGCTTCTTCAGAAACGATGCACATGCTATAATATCTGCTGTTCATTTCGCTAAACTTTTCGAACAGGGACAACTACGACAACGTCAAGCCGCCTGGATAGAGTCAGGCTTCAAACAGCAACGTATTTATTGTATACGGCCTCTTATTACATTACGGATCGGACTGATGTGTCAGTGCCATGATGCCAGATGGCAGCGAGGGGGTTACCCCGTGGCCGAGTGGGCCATGATGCCAGGTGGCAGCGAGGGGGTCACCCCGTGGCCGAGTGGGCCATGATGCCAGATGGCAGCGAGGGGGTCACCCCGGGGGCGAGTGGGCCATGATGCCAGGTGGCAGCGAGGGGGTCACCCCGTGGCCGAGTGGGCCATGATGCCAGATGGCAGCGAGGGGGTCACCCCGTGGCCGAGTGGGCCATGATGCCAGGTGGCAGCGAGGGGGTCACCCCGTGGCCGAGTGGGCCATGATGCCAGGTGGCAGCGAGGGGGTCACCCCGTGGCCGAGTGGGCCATGATGCCAGGTGGCAGCGAGGGGGTCCCCCCGTGGCCGAGTGGGTCATGATGCCAGGTGGCAGCGAGGGGGTCATCCCGGAGCCGAGTGGGCCATGATGCCAGGTGGCAGCGAGGGGGTCCCCCCGTGGCCGAGTGGGCCATGATGCCAGGTGGCAGCGAGGGGGTCACCCCGTGGCCGAGTGGGCCATGATGCCAGGTGGCAGCGAGGGGGTCACCCCGTGGCCGAGTGGGCCATGATGCCAGGTGGCAGCGAGGGGGTCACCCCGTGGCCGAGTGGATAGCGAGCTCGGTTATCGTAGAGTGAGATCTGCCCGCCCAGCCCAAGCGGCGCATATGTCTATATTTGTGCAGGATACAGATCCCAGGTCTCTTTTCGCGAAGAGTAGAGGGTTACTCCAGGAGACATGGCTCCTCCTTGCCTTGACCCTTCCCCTTGTCGCGATATGACCTACGGAGGTCAAAGCGTCTCACGTAACCCAGGCAACCGCCGGGCGGCAGCCACTGACCATCATCCAGCGTCTTCTCATTGGTCCAGTTGGTGCGGTCCTTGATGCGCCCCTTCTTGAAGTGAGGGTGGTCTTCAGCCAGTCCTGTGTCAAAGATGGCCACCTTAACCCCGGCCCCGGTGTACCCCATACCCCACAGGTACTCGGCCTGTAGCGCACTGGTTATCTGAAACACACAACGGCAGCAAATCACCCACTGAAGACACTTTACCTTAGACACCATTAACTACAAGCCCATTATTCACTGAACACCCATTTAAAGGGTTAACGAATGTATCATACACAATTAAGTTCATTGTGTTGACTATCATTAGTACATTCCCTGACTGCATCAGCGTCCACCGAACACTCATTAACATTATTTCACTATAAACTATTGACAAAGTTATCTTCAAATCAGTGTATTCAACATTACATTCATTGCTAAATATCCCACAATGACAGCCGTTCTACTTTTACATAGACAGTTTATCCCATAATATCAGCGAATATGGTTAAAGACACAACAAAAATATAAATTCGGGGGTAGCTTACCTGTCTGGCAGGCACGGCCCTTAATAGCTTTCTCCCATTGTACTTGCCAGGCGAATGCCAAAAGGCTGCACTCTAATGTAAAAAAAAGTACATCGATGTGAAAAAAACCACCAAAAAAGAGACACAGAGGCAGATGTAGGCGATGGAAGCAGAAGTCTAATTTTCACGTTAGGAAGTAACGGTCTCAAGTCGCTCTATCTGTATCTCAGTTGGGTCGAGTATATAGCGAGAGAGGTAGTGCCAAGTGGCGCACCAAGGAGAGGCTCTTCCTGTTTCTGGGTCTGGACCCATGGAAGCTCTGGGACCAGTCGGACGGAGGGGAGTCTGCCGACTGCGCATGTCCGCCGCAACTCTCGTCACCATCCGGGCCGCACGCCTTCTCAGCGTCCGTCTCAGCGTCCGTGACGTCATTTCCGTAGTCTTCCTCTCCTGACAAAGAATAGCAACATCCCCTTTATTAGCAATAATAAGAGCACCCTGTTTCAGGAAATAAACAAAAATTCTTGAAGGCTAAATTGGACCAAGAAACCTCCAAATGAAATGGGGTTGGATAAAATTGCCCAGATCCAGTTATCTGGGCTCGAACCCACGACCTGTTGCTCTGTAGCTCAGCCTGTTTACTAGCTGAGTTAGGGAGGCTCTCCCCCTTGCTTTACAGAAAAACAAGTTTCCCATCGTATTTACAGATACGGAAAAACGGCTTGCTTATATGCAACAGGATTTTATATTAATAATCAATATCCGAATAATGCATCAACCAATATCAAAACCAGAGTATGTATTATAAGATTTTCATACCTTTATCCAGTTTAAGCGTTCTTGTGAGCTTTTTATGGGGTACAACTTTTTTGACATTCGGGTGATCGTCCAAGTTATCCAGGCCTCCTTGGAAATTGCCATGAACCTGGAATGAGGAATATGTCAATGTCAAACTTAAAACTTATAGTTGGTGGAAAGAAATAGGAAAGTGGTAGCCACAAAGAGACATCTGCTCACAGTTTTGTACTAGATCTATTAACTCAATGGCGTGCACAACGTTTAAGGCAGGGATACCATCACTGACAATTATTTAGCTGGATTTGGTGTCTTAGGCTACCCCAGCGCACATATTAACTAAATCGAGGCAAGGAACCACTGAGATGAAAAGTATCAAACTCTCATGGCGATTCCCTGGGTTTACTTGTGTACAGAACCGTGTCACTTACAATTGCCTTCTGTCAAATACCAGTTTGAAATACATGTACCGGTATATAAAACAAGTGCTTGCCTTATAGTACTCAGGTTAAGCTTAAACCATATGGTGTCTTCTCGAAGAATACCAAGCCCTCTACATCTATAACAGCCCTGAAAAGCTATTAGCCTGACCCGAATGACATCGAAGTCGCTTGGGTATGTGCTGAGGACATTGTCACGAGGTAGTATGACCCAGGACACAACCCCAGCTTCCTTCATGGCAGCACTGATGAACCCAGTCCTCGCCCTCTCCGTGTAGTATGCATTAAAGGCAACGATGAACTCTGTGAAAGAAACGTTAAGCCAGTATGTTATATTTAAAACAGACTACCGGTTTTTGCAAATGACAGCAATACTAAACCAATTTTGAAGAAGTAGATTTGTAAACTTGTAAAGCTGCATACAAAGTTGATGTCATACATTTAATCATATCTCGGTCAAGGGAGAAACAGGGCAATATATTTCTTTTACCAGCTATGCAATGGCAGCTGGCAATATTTTTTTAATCAATAACTGACAGTATAGAGCTATGATCAGGAAAATAATAAGGGCAAAGACATTGTACATAATATCACGTCAACCATTCTACACTGCTCACCATTTTCGACGATGCTGCTTGAGAAATCAACCTGAAGATGTAGAGGTCCTTGTGTTGTGATATTGGTGCACTCATCAGATGGGTGTAATTTGTCTATGCTGTCCTCTTGCACTTGTCCTAACGGCTGCATACTGATAGCATCATTGTGGAAATCGTTGCTGTGGCTGGCTTCGTCCTCAGGTATCCCAAGGAACTTTGTTAGTGACACAGGCCCGTTTTGTAACTCTGTGCCCAGACATATCAGAAACACATTGTGCAGCAAGACGTGCAGAAGCAAGTATTTCCTTGCTTTTAATAACTTCATATCTTCTGTATAGATGCTAAAGTATTATCAAGTGCTGAACCCTATTAAAATATTTCTGTAACAATGTCCGCATCATGTCAGTTGCGCATTAATGAACATCAAATACAAGACTGAATAACTCCTGCAAGTATCCTCCTCTCATTATTCATCCTGGAATGTAGAAGTCTAGACGTGTTGTTTCAGTGGGTGTAGTCCATTCTTTCTAGCCTTTTTTTGTTATATGATCTGAAATTAAATCAGAAGTTCGTGAAAAATGTCCTTTCAGGATAAAATACAAATAGATATAACGGGAAAACCAGCTGATTGTAAGACGTTTCCATAATGCAATCGTATAGTTGAAAAAAATGTTGTACTTACATATATACATACTTTTGAAATTCATTGAGTTATAAAATGGAAATGATATCAATCAGCCTGCTCATATTGATTAAATAGAGAGATGATTTGATTGTATGAAAAACAGTTGGTTAATCATATCATCTTCAGGTTCAGGACCATCAGTTTCTCCCCCTGATGCAAATGGTGGTAGGGCTGCTAGGAGGCATTGTCATTGCAAACATATAACAAAAGCAACTTGGTGTTGACACACTTGCTTGGTGTTAGAAGATAGAATATGTAGTTCCATACATGTTACGTAGTCTGCTCTGATATGGGTCCAGTCACTGAACTATGTTAGATCCCCTTGCAATCACTTTTCCTTGGCAGGATCCAAACCAAAATGTGATTGGGAGTTTACACAGCCATAAAAGTACCTTTTCGCATCGGTATTGAGCCATCAACTATATATTTACATTAAAGGGAAATGCCGGGCCCATATCATTTACATTTCCAGTTAAACTATAGGGAATTAACTAAACATTACACAGAATATATCTTTTTTTAATCATACATTAGTGAAGTTTCAAGCACTTTGCACGACCACCCAACTTGCCATGGGCTCCCGCCTCAGTGCACTGATGATGACGTCGCCGGCGATGAAGCGACCAGTAGGTTTAGACGACTACTACCACTGGAAGCTATAATAATTACTGGCGAGTCGGATGAAGAAGTTGAAGTAACACCAAATTTACACCAACTGCTGATTTAATCGGGGACCAGTTGTACACTATACTACCTCTATACTTCACAGTCTTCTGTAGATAATTCGTTCTGGCCTTATTCAGCCATATACGACAAAGGTACAATATTCAGCTTTCGAAACAGCGGATCTGTATGAGCATTTCTTTCTACACCAGTAATAATTCTAACAGCTCTTTTTTGCAGCACAACAAGTGGCCAAAGATAAGATTGACAAGCAATTCCCCATTCGTTCATGAGCATAAAGAATGTATGGATGGATAAATGAGAAGTAGAGCGTACGGAGGGTTTCAGTTTTAAAATACTTCCGAGCTTTAGTAATTACGCCTAAGCCTTGTGCGATTTTTCCTTTTATATATGCTATGTATTCCTTCCATGTTAGATTACTATCGATAAACACCCCTAGAAATTTCGTTTTTGTGACTTTTGTAATACATTGACCCATTATCTCAACATTGGTGGAAGCTATAACTTTCTTACGGGTTGATGTAAATACCATGTACTTTGTTTTATTTACATTCAGTGTAAGTTTATTTAAACGTAACCAACGCACAATGAAATCTAATTCCCTATTTAAAAGGGTTGTCATATCACCTAATTTTGTCCCTGTAATGAGAAAATTTGAATCATCGGCGAAAAGAATGCAAAACAATGTTTTACTCACTGAGGCTAGGTCATTTATATATAAAAGAAACAGGAGTGGTCCCAGTGTGGATACTTGTGGTACTCCACAAGTAATTTTATGTCTAGAGGAGGTAGCCCCATTATACTCTACATATTGTACTCAATCAGTAAGGTAATTTTTTATCCAGTTTAACACCACTCCTCGTACACCATATTTTTCTAACTTAGTAAAGAGTATTTCATGGTTTACTGTATCAAAAGCTTTTGAGAAGTCAAGAAACACATCTAAAGCATATTCACCTTTATCTATTTCTGTTGCAATTTTATCCATAAATACTATGAGAGCAGACGTTGTGGAGTGCTGAGTTCTAAATCCGAACTGGTTATCGTGCAACAAACAGTATCTGTTAATAAACGTCGTTAATCTGTTATGCACCAGTTTTTCAAACACTTTTGAGAACGTCGAAAGAATAGATATCGGTCTGTAGTTGTTGAATTTGTTTTTGTCTCCTTCCTTATATATGGGTATCACTTTCGATATTTTCAATTCTTTTGGAAATCGACCCTCTGATAATGACAAGTTTAAAATATGTATCAGGGGTTCTTCTAAAATTGAATATGTACTCTTAATGATTTTAGATCCTATGTAATCCCATCCAGGTGAGTTTTCTTTCAGCGACCACACTATGTCATGTAGTTCTTCTTTAATCACTGGTTCAAGAAACAGGCTCGCACCATTCGTTTGCTTAATGTAGCTGCAGGGTGAATGATCCTGGATATGAGGAATACTCTTGCATAAGGTTGAACCTATATTAGCAAAAAACTTGTTAAATCCATTCGCAATACTGTCTCTATCTGTAACCACTGAGTTATTGATTACAAATTTATTTTGGACATGCTTTCTTTTGGTGTGATTTATTACTTCTTTAATCACATTCCACGATTTATAGGAGTTACCACGGTATTGCAAGATCAGATTTTCGAAGTGGTCCTGTTCTGCATTTCTGAGGATTCTTAGTAGACTATTTTTGTAGACTTTGTATTCTTCCTTAATCTTTTCTTCTTTTGTCTTCGTGTATCTAAGGAAAAGTTTATTTTTAACCTTGATTGACGCTTTTAGGCCAGATGTCAACCACGGTTTTCTTTTCTTATAGTTAGACGTGATTTTGTTTATTGGGAAGGTTTCATTAAATAAACTACATATACGACCATGCAGGGCTGAAAAGGCTTCCTGAGTGTCTTTCATATCAAGCATCGTCGACCAATCTGTTTCAGCTAACCTCTACTTGAATATCTCTAAGTTTTTCACGTTGACACATCTCGTCAGCCTTGCATTCACCTGGGTGTACATGATATCCTTGCATGATATATAAAAAATTGGAAAATGATCGGTTACATCAGTGTATATGATACCTGGAATGGAATTAACTACCTGGATATCGTAAGTGAAAATATTGTTGATTAGGGTTGCTGATGTTTTTATTATATGTGTCGGTTTGCAAACAATGAATAACTGAACATTATATTTGCAAAGTCGGAGGTTTCCTTATAAGTTAAGCTTATATAAGCTTGTCAAACAACTGAAAACCAATATTATAGTACAGAACGTCTGGGAAGTTCAGGTTTCATCCAGTGAGACTTCTCCCCCACATCCTATTCATCCCATAAGTATAAGTTGACGATGAGATACCATAGGCTACCAAGCGTGAAATTGTTCAGTGGTCTGTAAAAATATTGATTTATGCAGTCATCTTGCCTAAATAAGTGTCCACACGCTTCCATTTATATCAAGGAAGAAATCTACTAGGCTATTTCAAAATATGGCTGACAAGTGAGTGTTTTAGTCAAGATGGGAAAATAGGTTCAAGGAACAGCAAATAAGTGCGATGAGTTGAGACTACTTATCGGGCAACTGTCTAATAACAGTAACATCAGGTTTTCAGGCTAGATGTCTGCCCGGAGTAACAAGACAGGGTCCTTTTCCGTAGTCACATATGAGGCCTACCCCCCCTTCCCCTCCACAATTCCAATCATCAAAAACAACTGATGAACTGTCAAAGTGGGACTAAGCTTATATCTGATTGTACATGCACGCATTACGTTATGATAGCGAGCGTAGCGAGCTCTTTAGATAACACACACGTAAAAAACTGACAAATTCTGTATCTCAATCCCATACTGTAAAGCGCGAAAAAAAATCAACAGGAAGTCGACCCCCAGTGGTGTGACATGCGCATGCGTTTAAATGCATTCTGGGAAATTTCATGTTTTTGTTTTTTTTCTAAAACTTATATGCAGCTCAAACCCCCACATTCACAAAAGAATGTACATAATTGGTAGATAATTTACATACAAAAACAACATAATTCCAACTGATGAAACGCTGATCATAGCGACCACATGCATGTTTCCTCCTCTCTCCTGACAGAGGGCGCTCAACACGCGCGCGCGATGCATTCGCTTGGTGGCAGCACAAGTCGAACGCGCCGACGGCAGTTTCAGATCTGTCAGCAGTTTACCAGGCTTCGTTGATGTTACAAAAAAATTCACGTTTAGTCTAGCTTTTGTCAATTTATATCAAGGTTGGTGATACATTAAAGTGCTAAGGTAACTTATTTGTGTAATATTTAGATCTAGCCTAGGAGTTAGATCTATTTGACAGTTCATCAGGCGCCAGTGTAGGATCCATAGAACAGTTTTGACCCTGACCAGGGCAGGGGACCATTTGACTCTTTTAGCTAATGTTTACTGAGCCTTTCAGTAACATAGACTTCTAATTGACTAATATAGATCTAGCTGGAAGTTAAGTTAATGTAAGTTCCCTAGATTTAGTTTAAGTTGGATCTAGGCTTTAAACAATTTGAGCCAAAAATTGCTTCGTTAACGCGTTACATGTTTATAGATCTAAGCTTAGACCTGGGGGCTTTTTATCCTGAAAGCAACTCAATTTTCCTGGATGCTGCAATATTATCCAGATCTAGATCTGTTAGGTCTACAATCTAGTTCAGCTTTTGTAAATATAGATCAAGGTTGGTGATCCAAAAGGTGCTAGATCTAACGTCACATTTAGGCTATAATCATATGACTTTCACCACTTATTTGTGTCACATTTAATTAACTGGGTTATTTGACAGTTCATCAGGCGTCCGTGCAGGATCCGTCAAGAAATTTGTACTGGTTCCTGGACAAGCTAAGGGAACCATTTGATTGGGACAACCGTCTTTTAGCCTTTCATTAAAATAGACTTCTAATACAGATCTAGCTGGAAATTAATGTAAGACTTACTAAGGTTAAGTTGGATCAAAGCTTTAAAAAAAAATTGAGGCAAAAATTGCTGTTGTTTGGCGGATTTTTAACAAAACTTTTAATTAAGCTTAGTCTACATCTAGAGATAAGTTAGATCTATTAAGATCTTCGAACATCTATCCATTGGCATTCTTTAATATAAGCTTACTTTAAAAAGTAACCTTACTCTAATGATCGAATCAAAGCAACATCTGTGTTCATTCAAACGGGTTGTTTGAAAGTACATTAGGCGTCCGTGTAGGATCCGTCAAATAACTAACTTCTAGTATAGATTAGCTATTTAAGCATTGACGCATAGTTAAAGTGACCCAGAGGGAACTTGAAATCAGTTTAGTATCAATTGAGGCTAAACTTAGATTCATTGCGCCTCCTGCAAAAGTGGGTACAGCAGAGCAACCATTACCCCCTGACCACTCCATTCAACCTCGGTACCCTCGTCAAATGACGCGATGGACTTTGCCAACGTGACCTAGATTTTGAACCAATCAGGCAGCAGTTGGATGACCTTTACATTTGCGCGACTGACAAGAAAACGATAAAAACAACATCGTCTGCTCTATTAAATAGCATGGCAGGTCATGGGTTGTGAGGATAGGAATCGAACTGCAGATCGGATAAACAATTGCTCAGACAGGCCCCAGTTTATAGGTAAGGAATATGCATAGATTTCGTCCTCAACTCGTAGAGTAAACTAATAATTCGCAAATTTCGATGTTCGGACAGTTTCCGTTTTGACTATAGAAGGTAATATACAAAGCTGGATCCTTTAGCTGGATCCAAGCTTTAAACAATTTGGCGCAAAAAGTGCTTTTTTTTTGTTTATAACAAACTCTTCAGTTAAGATTAGCCTACATCTAGAGATAAGTTATCAAGATCTTCGAAAATCTATCCATTAGCATTCTTCATTATATTTAAAAAGTAGTACAGTAGTCCAATTATCAAATCAAAACAAGTTGTGCTTCCCTTCTTTAGTACATCTACTTCAAAACTAAAAGCTTCTATCACAGCTGCGTGTCATTTGGGATCTCTGTCTATCGTAGACTACTTCTAGCTGGTTTTGCTGCGTTGAATAATGGCGGACCACACTTACATAAAAAAATATTCACAGTACTTTGCTTCACACTGGGTAACCGTAACACAACCCAGTCAACCAGTCGTCCAGTTTCAAATTCTAGAGATCTTGAGCATAATTACTCACGCTCATTACATGAGCTGAGTCCTGAAGTTACAAATCCAAATCAGGGAGCAGGAAGGCAGGAACATAACTATTGCCGGCCACATCTATCTGACCATGGCACTCCACCTACACTAAGCAATGATCCCTCCCCAAAAAACACAACACTTTTAAACTTTGAGAACAAACATTTTCGGTCAGTCAATGTACCAGGGGATGGAAATTGATTTTTTCATTGCCTTAGCCTATATTTAGATGGCAATTTTTCTCGAACAAAACTTTACAGATCACAAATAAAGCAACCTAGGGTAATAGGAACCTAAATCATGACAGATTCTGTCAGGGGCAGGTCACTTGACTACAAATCAAATGTACTATACTAGACTATTAGATCTACTTTTTCAGTACCAAAACTTTGATATTAAATATACAAAATAGCATAATATGTAAAACTTCACCTTTAAAAAGAACAAGTCAAAACTAAGGTTATGAGAAACAGTTTAGCCCAGTTATCATCAGTGGGGGTCCAAAAAATTGCTTCACAACAAAGTCAAAGTCTACGCTCGCCTTCTAGGTTTGACCTACAACATATTAAAAGCTACAGTTGACTCCCTACTAAGACAAAACGTCAGGCAGTGCATTTAAATTTCACATCTCAGAAACACGAGGCAGTATAAATTGGAATCAAGACAAAGACAAGTCAGTAAATGTTCACATGTCAGACATTTTCACATTTTACGAAAACAAACAAGCTCGAAGATATGCACTCTTAGTTGCACTAACTCAGGCCCAGGTCACAGGCCGCCGGTTAACAATAAATATATTGATGCGTCGAAGTCTCATGAAGCCTTACACGTATATCCCTGGTGGATGAATCAATTTCGTTACCTAAATAATTTCGAGAAACTTTAAATCTTTTGGCTCAGTTGGGACTCCTCGGAAGTTCGGAACCATCTTTGGTCAAAATCCACAGTTGCAAGCCTTCCTCTGATTGGCCTTAGTGTTGCAAACTAAACGCTGAAATACTTTTGGCCAGAGGACTACTCGATCATCATTGCAAGAGAGCCATACACTTCGCAATTATATGCCATCTTGGAAAAATCGAGACTGGCGCATAGAGTTATGGGAAATATTTTGGTGTTATCTTGACTTTTTCCATGGAGATAAATACCATATATCCACGTTATTGGCAAGGAATGTATAACATTAATGAGCATTTACTATTTCATGTTTAAATGTCTACAAAATACGTTGTCAGGCGATGACGCCATTTTGACATCTTACAAAGACCAAAATAATACCCAGAATGCATTGCACATGTAGTGGCGCCTCACGGTGGCAAAATTGGAACTAGTATTAGCGAAGTGATCTATCTGCCTTCGACTCGTGGGCGAAGCTTGCGTGGCGCCAGTGTTGATCATTTTTAACGACCGGCCTGGAAAACGGTAAGCAAAGGATGTTGCACGGCTATACTAGCTTTAGGTTTTGAATAGCACCACATTTTTTATGTGGAGTCCCTTTCAAAAACTCCCGGTGTAAAGTGTCTTAACTACTGCTTACTGCAATCTACAAACTTTATACTTAATCCCGGCGCTTTTCTGAAGTCGAACGCCGATAAAATGTGCACTAACATGTGAAAACTAAGCGGTTGGCCCGAAAAGACAGTCGTTCGCGAAAAGACATTTTTGCGAAAGCCACAGACGCTGGTTCAGCTTAATTTTTTGCTGTGCTATACTTTATAATACTTAATGATAATTAGGAAGAACAAACATCCAATTAGTCTATATCAACTTAACTGTGTGCATGAGCCAACGGCTTCTGTTAGCGTATTTTCACAAGTGTATCATAGCGCAACCGTGACTGAGCCAATTTAGCATACCAATCCCCAGCCTTTTGTTAACACCTTGCCCATGGCTCACTGCTTCTGTAATCTGCATGAAAGAAGCTGTTATTTGGAATGGCCAGGTATATCCTTGTTGGGCATGGCATGGCTTCTCACAATTGATGTTAACCGAAGCCAGTTTTTATTGATGATATCACGTTGGTATCTGGCCTTTTATTGGTTAAACATGTCATTTCGCACAGAGATAGTCGTCCGCGAAAAGACATTTTTGATGAAAGCTAAAGACGCGGGTCCAGAAGAGGAAGCTGTTATTTGGAATGGTCAGGTATATACTGGTTGGGCATGGCATGGCTTCTCACAATTGATGTTAACCGAAGCCAGTTTTTATTGCTGATATCACTTTGGTATCTGGCATGGGCCAATGGCCAAACCACTTCTGCAGACTTCGTTTCACAAGTGTATCATAGCGCAACCATGACTTTTCACGAAAAGTGTTTTTGCAAAAGCGGGAAACATGGGTCCAGTTCGGCAAACCCCAGGCTTTCTCTTTGCATCTTGTCCCTGTGATAGTGTTAAGCAATGGCTAACTGATTCTGTAATCTACATGAAGTAAGCAGTTATTTGGATTGGATTGGGTATATTGGCTATTTTATCTTCAGTTTGACTCTTTATTTTGCATATGTCCTTAACACCATAAAAACGTTGACTACGGCGTGCATGCGGACGGACGTGTCAACTTGAGCTCTGGCAAATCTTACAATCTGGAAGGATCTGAGACACTGGAGACCATAGATATAGTTGCAGCGTTTAGATCCCATTGCCAAGCAACGAAGGTGCTAAAATGGGCATCGAAATAGCAGTCTGGAGGGCAAGAATTGGACTTTATACATGTAAAGGAACACATGCCCGAAGGCAACTAAAGGCCATTGTTGTAGGCCGTGCAGGCCGTACTGTACTCCGACTACTGTTGCTCGGCCTGGTGCTGTGTGTAAGCGGGGCTACCCCACATGGAACGAAATTTGCTCACAGCTCGAGGCATGTGGTGCATTCAGCCGGAACGAGCACAACAACAGCGCGCACTGAGCCCATGGTAAATCATCTGTATCGACCACATAGGTGCAACACGGCGCGACACTTGGTGGGTCAACAGGCAAATCAAGTGCAGTACAAGCATATCCAAATAAATGCGGGGGACTTCGATTCCCGACAACACCTTGAACTGAAACAAAGCATGGATATGTCTTTTCTTATGGTTATTCTATTGTGTGCTGGTGACATTGAGTTAAACCCAGGACCACCGAAACACACTCGCCAGACACAGCTGCAGCAAGCTGAAAGCGGCCAGTTAAATGTACAAGCAGACGAACAACCTACCTTGTCGGACATTCTGCATGAGATACGTAAGTCGAAAGAAGAAACGGAGAAATGCGTGCGCACATGCAAGGAAGAATTAGCAGCACAAATCAAGGATCTGTACAACAAAAACGAACAGTTGCAGGATAGACTTGACGAGCTTGCTAAGGAAAACAGAAAGCTGGAAGACAGGCTGGATGGTCTAGAAAACAGATCAAGGAGGAAAAACGTTGTTATAACTGGCCTGGAGGAGGGTGCGCACGAGACGTGGGAGCGGAGCGAGGCGATCGTCAAGGAGTTCTTTAACGACAAGTTAAAACTAGACCATGACATCGACGTCGAACGCGCTCACAGAATGGGTCAGAAACGAACTGAAAGAAACCGAACAATGATAGTGTGCCTCTCAAAGTTCAAAGACAAGACGCAGGTCCTGGATGCAGCAAGGCATGTTAAGCCTCGTGGGATCTATGTGATGGAGGACTTTGCGAAATCAACACGAGACGCGAGAGCCAACCTTCGGATTCCCATGACCGAAGCCAGGCAGAAAGGCCTCCGCGCTCATCTCAGTTTGGATAAGTTGATAATTACAAAGGATCAAGGAGACAGAAATGTATACTGTGATAAACACGGAACAGTCACTGCCATCCGAACCTCCTTCCCATACGAAGCCCTGTCTGCAAACACAGAGCAACGCTGAGATTTCGGCCGGGCCCTAGCTCCAGATTCCGCCCAAGCTGCGCTCTCTCTGAAAGCCGCTGTCTCTCCGCAAGCCGCTGACTCTCGGCAAGCCGCTGACTCTCCGCAAGTTGCTGTCTCGCCGCAAGCTGCTATCTCGCCGCAAGCCGCTATCTCGCCGCAGACTGCTATCTCGCCGCAAGCCGCTGACTCTCCGCAAGCCGCTGACTCTCCGCAAGTTGCTGTCTCGCCGCAAGCTGCAGTCTCGCAGCAAGCCGCTGTCTCGCAGCAAGCTGCTATCTCGCCGCAAACTGCAGTCTCTCCGCACGCTGCAGTCTCACCGCAAGCTGCTGTACCATCGCAAGCTGCTGTCTCGCCGCAAGCTGCTGTCTCGCAGCAAGCTGCAGTCTCACCGCAAGCTGCCGTCTCACCGCAAGCAGCCGTCTCACCGCAAGCTGCTGTCTCGCCGCAAGCTTCTGTCTCATCGCAAGCTGCTGTCTCTTCCTTCGTCCAAGACATCGACTACCTCCGAGATGCTCACCTCGTCCAAGCGATGGATTACTCCCAAACTGACGATGCCCCCAGTCAGTCAGGACCATCCGCATACCTTAAGATATGTTCATGGAATCCCGACGGCTTGTTACGTTTGTTGAACGAAGGGTATAATATAAATCCATTACTAAACGGTTTTGATATTGTAGCTATAAACGAAACGTGGGCTGTCGATGAAAGTACCTTAGACAATATGATTGATACTCCAAATTTTATATACGAAGCGATTAATGCAAGGCGATATAGCAAACACGGTAGAGCCGGCGGGGGAACGATTGTATTTTATAGATCATCCTTTGCTGTTGGAGTGGAACGAGTATTTGACAATTTTCTATATGGTGTAATACTAAGAGTGAAATCTTCCGTATCAAAGCTTAAGAATGATACTGTGTTTGTCTGTACGTACTTACCCCCCGAAGGTGCTGCTGATTATTTACACCAATCACATGAACAAAATGGCGTTGAAATACTGTACGAACAGATTATCGATATCAAAGCGAGGTACCCACTTGATAAGGTTGTCATCATGGGAGACTTGAACTCGAGAATAGGATTGGAAAACGATTACATTGATGATACTGTGAAACATATTGCAAACATGGAGTGGTATAAAAGTGACGACTTCGACATCCCACGTGCATCAAAAGACCAAGGTGTAAATAATTTCGGCCGGTCGTTACTTAAATTATGTATAGCGCTAGATCTCCACATATTAAATGGTCGATGCAAAGGTGATGCATACGGTGAAATTACAAACATAACAGAAAGTGGTTGCAGTGTCGTAGATTATATTATTGCCCCAAGTGATATGTTTAGTTCAATAGTCAAGTTCGAAGTGTTGAAACCAGATTTTCACTGTGTAACTAATCATCTCCCAGTAAGTTGCATGTTTCGATATGACTTGTTAGATATGGAAGACTGTGTAACTGGAGTGTGCATAACAACGGGTCGAAAGTCTCACGATATATTTAAATGGAATGCCGATCTCTCTCAAGAGTTTAGTTTGCATGTTTTAGAGTCTCTAGACAGTGAGTTTGAAAGCATATTTAATGAACATTGCAATTCAAATGACACAGACGAGCTGGTCAAACTGTTAGTTAATACTCTGCAGCTCAGTGGTATTGCGATGCGCAGACCAGCCAGGCGTAAAATGCGAGTAAGCGTACAGCAGAGTCCGCCTGAATGGTGGGATGCAGACTGCAGTCGAGCAAAGCAACAGAAACTAGATATGCTGGACCTCTTTCGCGTTTCAAATTCGCAAGAGCATTTCAATGAATATAAGGGTGCTCGAAGAATCTTTAAAAACCTTTGTAAAAGTAAAAAGCTACTACATGCACGGATCTTACAGCAGTCATTGATAGATAGCTGTACCGATTGTACTACCTTTTGGCGTTGTATCCAGCGATTGCACAGTAACCATGGTAACAGTAGGAGTAGTTCTAATATAAAACCTGAGGAGTGGAAGGAATACTTCGCAAATCTATTAAATGTCACGGCTGCGAAATCAGATTCTGTTTTTTTGGAAGAGGTGTTATCCACCCTAGCTGATCACGACAATGTATGTATTAAGTGTGACGTTGAACAGGTTGAGAGTTTGGAAAGAGATCATCTGAATAGAGCTTTTGATGCTGAGGAAATACTAGGTTGTATACGACATTTGCCCAACGGCAAAGCTGCCGGTTACGACGGAATACCGAATGAAATGTTGAAAGGGGTTGCCGAACTGTTGTTACCATATCTTGTTCGTCTGTTTAATCTGATACTGGACACGGGGAAGTTTCCGAGAGATTGGTGTAAGGCCCTCATATTGCCAGTACATAAGAAAGGATCACTGTCTGACATGGGTAATTATAGAGGTATATCCTTATTGTCTGCCCTCAGTAAGCTATTCACAAAATAAATCAACGAGAGATTAACTGTACGGGTCGACCAGAACGAGTTACGGTCAGAAGAGCAGGCGGGATATAGAAAAGGATATTCGACTTGTGATCAAATATTTGTCTTGCAGTCTATAATTCAAAAGTATGTAACGAAAGAGAAAGGCAGGTGTTATATCCTATTTATTGATTTTTCAAAGGCGTTCGACAGCATGCCCCATAGTCTGTTATGGTTTAGTCTACTAGGTAAAGGTATTCCTGGAAATGTAATGACGGTTATTCGTGATATGTACGCTAACTTAAAATCGTGTATTAAGACACAATCTAGTTTGACAGACTATTTTCAGTGTAAAATCGGAACGCGACAGGGCTGTATGTTAAGTCCCTTGCTGTTTGCTTTATATATAGAGGAATATTTATCCATGCTATCAGACTCTAACTGCCCAGGTATCTATGTGAGCAACGATGCCCCAAACATAATATCACTCATGTTTGCCGATGATTTAGCAAACTGCGCGGATACCGTAGGACGTCTCCAGCAAACGATAAATATGTTAGAGGCATATTGTAAGAAGTGGAGTTTAAAAGTAAACATGAACAAAACGCAAGTGATGGTATTTCGGAGAGGAGGAATAGTTAAAGCAAACGAGCGATGGTTTTTCGATGGTGAACGGTTGAAAGTTGTATCGTCGTATAAATATTTAGGGTTGGTATTGACTAGCACACTTAGATGGTCGAAAGCTGTTTCTACACTGACTGGTCAAGCCAACAGAGCATTGGCCTCTATCTACAAGCTTGATAAGAAACTTAACGGTCTACCTATAAAAGCAGCATTTACTCTATTTGATCGAATCATTGTGCCAATTCTCACGTATGGAGCCGAAATCTGGGGTTATCAAGAGTATAAGGAAATCGAGAAAGTCCAAGTTAGATTTTGTAAGAGATTATTGGGACTACCCAAGTTAACATCGGACGCCGCCGCATTAGGTGAATGTGGCAGGTTACCCTTAGCAAAAAATTATAATGTTAAGTGTATTAAGTACTGGTTAAAGATATTACGGATGCCAAATAGTAGGTATGTCAAAAGCTGTTATAACATGCTTAAAGAATTTGACAATCAAAGTAGATCATCCTGGGCTAGCTCAGTGAAAGAAAGAAATCAAAATATGATTTTAATGATGTATGGATTAACCATCAGTTTATGACGAAAGTGTATTTATTGCTGAGCTAAACCAGAGATTAGAAAACTGTTTTATTGAAGAATGGCATATGAAGGTTAGAGATCAAAATCGCCTTAGTGTGTTTTGTACATTTAAGGACCAACTCTTTTTTGAAGTATATTTACTGAGTGTAAATGTTGCCAAACTTAGAAAGTCTCTTTCGCGTTTTAGATGTTCAGCTCATAAACTCTCTATTGAATTAGGTCGCCGTGATGGAACATTACTTGAAAACAGAATTTGTAAACACTGTGCTGTAAGAAATGTCCTTGTTATAGAAGATGAATACCACGTGTTATTGTGTTGCCCGAAGTTTATGGATATCAGACATTTATATATAGACAACGCTTTTTGGAATCCCCCAACATACGAGAACTTTATTATGTTGATGTCAAGTGTAGATATGTTTACCCTAAGAAAATTAGCGATGTTTGTGCACACCCTAGAAAAACGTGTCAGCGCGCAGCTGTAAATTCAAAACACGGAAAATGTTATTATTTGTTGACAAATGTATATACGTTCATTGTTATGTCCCATGGGCCTGAAGGCCTTTTGACAAAATAAACTACCCACCTACCTACCTACCTACCTACCATATGTCCAATTAGGTCAGCAGCATCAACTTGATGGGCGTATCCACTGTCGACAAGACAGTGCAGCGTTTGATGGACTAAGTGCTGTCACATCAAACATTATTAACTTACAAGTTGTAGGTCTCAAGTGTTGAATTCAAGAGGTGTGAAAGCGGGAAGGCCGCTAATAATCAAATCATCAAAGGGTGCAGGTGTCGTTCACACCTCTTTGTAAAAATAACACGACGCCAACTCAATGGCTGTCGGCAACAACACTGACGCTAAATCTTAGACGACGCGCCGAAAAAAGGCTTTTACTATTCTTCAAACTGTCCCAATTTTATCTGCAAACCTCTCAAATAGTCTTACTTATCATGATGCATCTACATGAATTGCTTATTTTGCGATACCTAACGCATTTATATATATTGTCGTCTAACTGGAAGTCGTCCAACTGGAGGTACCAAAATGGGGTGTCGTCCAAGTGGAAGTCGTCCAACTGGAAGCACACCGTGGTGTATGGTAAGTGTGGCTGAAACTTTACCGACTGTCTACTTAACTCATTTGCGTTACCTATTCAACGTGATATGACAGATCTGTCAAAAAATCCTGCGAACAGCAAATTATGAACAGTATCATTACTTTGTATGTGGCTACCATTGTATTGCCTTTAACAGGGTTCCAGAAATATTAAGCTAACAAAAAACAAGTGTTAAGTATACCAGTATAGGTAAATGTTATTCATGCATATTATCGAACCAGCATGATATTTTAAACAGCTTTGCCATTGAGTCTACTTTGATTTAATTCAGGGGGTACTCGCAGCAACCCGACTACCACTTGCGCCACAAATTCAGAGGTGGTGAAGAAGTGGCTGCGATTTGCTGGGGAGCGGGATGGCGGGCGACGAGAGCGTGACACAGCTGGCAAACGCAAGAATCAGGAATGAGTGGGAGCGACCGCATCTACGAGCGACCACCTCTATGAGCGGCCATGCACCTGTATGAGCGGTCGCGAGCGATTTTTTCAGACATTACGCGTCTGTAGCAGTGCTGTGGGCCAGGTGTTAATAAGGCCGAAGACAGATTGTCTCAAAATAGCGTTTATTCAACACAGCCTCGGGGCTGGGGCTGGACAGGTGGCGAGCCCTAAATATACACCTGTAACGAATTAATTAGATTATAGTGACGTGACATATAACAATACAATTAATAATAGTAGTCGTTTCTCGATGGCTGATTACTAATAAAATATGAGAAACATCAGACAGCTTAAATATAACAATTCACACATTCTCACACCTGATTCAAATCATACATCATGCCGTATCTTAGTTAGGACATTCAGTATCTAGAAAATATTGCAGATTAAGCAGATTAATTAAAAGCGTGGCTCCGTTAACTTCAGTCAACTTTAATACACAATCCACACATTCTAACACTCGATTCGCATTATATATCATGTGATCTCTCAGTTATAATTGGGACATTTAGTACGTAAGACAATATTAATGATTCAAACAGATCATAAATAAAAGTATACCTGTGGCTTGATTAAGTTGCCGTCTCAGTAAACCACCAAGATTTGTAGAACAGCGTCAGAGCTGTCTACTAATGCTACCTCGTTGGCAGCAAACAAAGGAATGACGAAATGAGTAATTGCGCGCCAACCGATGGGCATGCGCGATAGTACATACATGGTAAACCCACCGACAGGCGTCGCCACCGTGAATATAACATTCTCCCGCCACAGGTAACTTGGCATTACAATATAAATATAATACTTAACGTTTATGGTCAAACAGTTAACCCGTCCACATGTATACCTATTAAGAATTCAATATCGGTAGAACGTCGGCAGCGCACATTGGCCTACTGTTGGCCTATGATTGGGCCATCGTTGGCAGCCAATGTTGGCCCAAGGTTGGCAGATGGTTGGGCCATTGTTGGCAGACAACGTTGAAACAATCATTCCCCAATGAGCACCCACTCGTTGGCCCAATGTTCTTTGCCAACATTGCGCCAACATTGCCGACAACGTTGTTTCACGGTTGGCAGATGGTTGCCATGCTGGCTGGGTAAAGGACTATCTCCAGGACAAGGTTGGCGTCAAGACCGAGATACGAAACAAGATAATCCACTCAGTGTTTGGCACGAACGGCATAATCAACTCCGATTCAGAAACAGTGTTCAACATGCGTGTCCTCTGTACAGAACAGTTGATCTCAGACAACATACCACAAGCGAGCGCTTACTTCATGGATCGACTTCTTCCCCTGCTGAAGGAAAATCTTGTGACCAGTTTGCATTGCGGCACTCCGTCTACATGGACCAACAACAACTGCGAAAACATGAACCATATACTTAAGCAAGAAGGTGAATGGAAGCCAAGACCTCTTCTAGAGCTCATCGACCTTCTACACCGTGTTGTGGACATACAGTACCAACAGTTCGAACAGAGTGTTGTTGGTCTTGGCGACTTCGACCTGTGTGAGCAGTTTCAGCGATTTGCTGTCCCCATGGAGGTGTGGGCATCTCGCACCAAGGAACAGCGGGACCGCCACATGGCACTCTTTATGAAAGCGTTGAAACTCCCAGACCCCAAGAGCGTTTGCTCCAATGATGGCAAATTATTGGTCACTGCACCAAACGGAGGCAGAAAACCAAACCAGCGCCAAAGGAAACGAGCTGCAAGGACAACTTCGGTCGTGTGATAGCTGTGTTTGCGCGAAAACAACAGACAGGCCACAGCTGCATCCAGCTTCAATTGCTCAATGTTTTATATGTTTGGATATGTATATAGGCCTTATTTCTTTAAGCAATAAATGAATGCTGCTGAATCAATGAAATCTTAGGTCTTTTCTTTGCACAACGTACTAAGTTATTCAGGTGCAACCATATCATAGTGCAACCATGCAACCTACACCTCACTAACAAGCAAGCACCCAATCTATGAAAATCTAGCTTATCTGAGCACTTTGTAACGAAAAGAAAATCTTGTGGTACAAGGCACAAAGTATTTGTAGCTGTTTATTATTTATCTAAGAAATAACCTCTCATTCTCCTGTCTTTTCGCGAAAATGCCGTCTTTTCGCGAAAAGACACTTCTTTTCGCGAAAAGACGTGTCTTTTCGCTATAAGGGCCAACCCAAAACTAAGTTCAGTTTGTGTACGCCACCATGCTTGTTTTGTACATTGAAAAGTGTTGTCCTATTTAAAACCTTTTCTTTGGTTTTGATGGTGGTTTTGATGTCAGAGCCAATTCAGTATCAGATAACATTCAGCTCTGCTGACCATTGTCGGGGGTTGGCACCAGGGCGTTGGGCACACCATTTCTTTGGGCGCGACAGAAGTCAAGTGAGAGGCAGAGAGGAAATCTGCATGGATGAAAACGCCAGAATAAATCATCTAGGACAGTACCACCCCGGGTGGCAAATAGGACAGCACCCGGGTGTCTAACGAAGTCCCACCCCGAGTGGCTGACGCGAGAGTCCCACCCCGGGTGACTGACGGGACAGTCCCATCCCTGGTGACTGACGGGTAGGTCCCACCCCAGGTGGCTGACGGAAGTCCCACCCCGGGTGGTTGACGAAACAGTCCCATCCCTGGTGACTGACGGTTCTGTCCCACCCCAGGCGGCTGACGGAAGTCCCACTCCGTGTGGTTGACCAAACAGTCCCACCCCGAGTGGCTGACTGGACAGTCCCACCCCGGGTGGCTGACGGGAGAGTCCCACCCCGGGTGGTTGACGGGAGAGTCCCACCCCGGGTGACTGACCGGACGTTCCCACTCCGGGTGGCTGACGGGACAGTCCCACCCCGGGTGACTGACCGGACGTTCCCACTCCGGGTAGCTGACGGGATAGTCCCAATCCGGGTGGGTGACGAAACAGTCCCACCCCGAGTGGCTGACTGGACAGTCCCACCCCGGGTGACTGACGGGGCGGTCCCACCCCAGGGGGCTCACGAGACAGTCCCACTCCGAGTGGCTGACGAGTCCTATCCCGAGTGACTGACGAAGTCCCACCCTGTTTGCTGACGGGACAGTCCCACCGCGAGTGTCCGGCGGGATGCTCCCTGCCCGAGTGGCTGACGGGACAGTCCAACCCCGGATGGCTGACGAGACAGTCCCACCCCGAGTGGCTGATGAGACAGTCCCACCCCGAGTGGCTGACGGGACACTCCCTCCCCGAGTGGCTGACGAGACAGTCCCATATCCCGCGTGGTTGACGGGACAGATCCACCATGGGTGGCTGACAGAAGTCCTACCCCGAGTTGCTGGCGGGAGAGTCCCACCCCGGGTGGCTGACCAAACAGTCCCAGCCCGGGTGGCTGACCAAACAGTCCCACCCCGGGTGACTGACGGAACGGTCCCACCCCAGGGGGCTGACCAAAGAGTCCCACCCCGGGTGGCTGACCAAACAGTCCCAGCCCGGGTGGCTGACCAAACAGTCCCACCCCGGGTGACTGACGGAACGGTCCCACCCCAGGGGGCTCACGAGACAGTCCCACTCCGAGTGGCTGACGAGTCCCATCCCGAGTGACTGACGAAGTCCCACCCTGGTTGCTGACGGGACAGTCCCACCGCGAGTGTCCGGCGGGATGCTCCCTGCCCGAGTGGCTGACGGGACAGTCCAACCCCGGATGGCTGACGAGACAGTCCCACCCCGAGTGGCTGACGAGACAGTCCCACCCCGAGTGGCTGACGGGACACTCCCTCCCCGAGTGGCTGACGAGACAGTCCCATATCCCGCGTGGTTGACGGGACAGTTCCACCATGGGTGGCTGACAGAAGTCCTACCCCGAGTTGCTGGCGGGAAAGTTCCACCCCGGGTGGCTGACCAAACAGTCCCAGCCCGGGTGGCTGACCAAACAGTCCCACCCCGGGTGACTGACGGAACGGTCCCACCCCAGGGAGCTCACGAGACAGTCCCACTCCGAGTGGCTGACGTGTCCCACCCCAAGCGACTGACGAAGTCCCACCCCGAGTGGCTGACGTGTCCCACCCCGAGTGACTGACGAAGTCCCACCCCGAGTGGCTGACGGGACACTCCCTCCCCGAGTGGCTGACGAGACAGTTCCATATCCCGCGTGGTTGACGGGACAGATCCACCCCGGGTGGCTGACCAAACAGTCCCACCCCGGGTGGCTGACCAAACAGTCCCACCCCGGGTGGCTGACCAAACAGTCCCACCCCGGGTGACTGACCAAACAGTCCCACCCCGGGTGGCTGACCAAACAGTCCCACCCCGGGTGGCTGACCAAACAGTCCCACCCCGGGTGGCTGACCAAACAGTCCCACCCCTTAGAATCGACATGCGACATAAGACTTAGCGACACGCGACATGGACATTTTCTTAAAATCGACACGCGACATGGACCTTTTCTTAAAATCGACAGGCGACATGGCTACCCCCCTCATGGGCCCTAGTGGTTGACGGAACAGTTGCCCCTGGGCAGTTATCCCGGGTGATTGACGTAATTATTTAGCACTTAATATATTGCCTTCATCTCTGTAACCGCTTAGGAGTTATATATGGGTAAGAGCAAGATAGAATTAAGTATTCGCCTAACGTTATGTGATGTTATCATTCGGTTCCAGTTGCCAGTTTTAGCTTTGTTTCTATATGCGGCCGGATCACCTCGCAGCCGGGTGAATTTTGCTACAACTGCAACTGCGATGTTGAGCATCGAAATCGCGAACGACCAAAATATGAGTCATCGTTCGGTCGGCTCGAAACTTTTCAGTATTTTGGAATCGAGTCACGTGACAAAACATGGTGTGCAAGTTGGAAGATATGTGGATATGTAACTTCGTTAAATAAGAAAAACAACTGCTTTCTGTATGTTTCTTGTCTTACTTTTTGCATCATAGAGTAAAGCCATTTATTAACAATTGACTGAGTTGCATGTTTGGACCTATGAATGGTTTATTTGTGGTAAGATTTGTAAGTTTTAGACAAGGAGCAACTCATCAAGTGCATGAACTTGATGAAGTGCCTTTACTTAAGTTGAGGCTTGACATGTTTGATATGAATTGTTATTGTGAACACGGGTGAATGGGATAGAGTGTTGCTGTAGTTTGCTGGGTGTATACTCGGAACAGCCAAACTGCGAAACGGCCGAGCCGCTCTCACCACCCCCTACCATGGGTGGAGGGGGGGGGGGGTCGTCGAGCCGCCCGCCAGCGGATTAGTCTGCGCCTCGACGATTGGCTTGGTGTCGGCTTCGGCATCGGCTGGGGGAGGGGGGGGGGAGGGTCTGATTCGGGGTGGGTGAAGCTGGCGATTAGTGTCAATTGGTGTGGAGGGGTGGGGATGGGACCAATATTTACTGATTTTTTAGGAGAAATCTTCACGGCCAGGCCACTAAAGTAATCATTAAATTACGTCATCAGGGTAGTCCTCAGCAGGTGGTCCAGCAGCATCGCAATTCAGGCAGGCCCAAGCGTAGCCATACATAACCATTACAAGCAGAGAGCTGTGTAAGGTCATACCAACAAGCGCACGTTTGCTGTGCAAAACGGCACATGACATCGCCACAAGTATAATAAGCATCCCTTCCGCCAACTCGAAATACTTAATATCTTCTTCATACTTATTTCTTATGTGGGGTAGGTCTTATAAAGGCTAAACTCACGCACAGACTGTACAATTCCGATTCCTTTGCAAGCTTTTTATTTCATATCACTCTGTCTGCCATGACAGTTCTCGCGATGTTCTCATTATGCCTGCCGGATGCTACTGTGCGGTCTGAAATTGGTCGTTGAATTTTTTCGCTTCGTCATGGCCTCTTTGTCGGCGCGAGATTTGAAACATATATAACTAATTAAAACATATATAACATCCATCAAAATAGGATATCAATATTTATGCTACACATTATCACAGGTATGCATATATGACATATTATTACGATAATAACTAATTAATTCATCAACATTATACAATTGTTTATAGATGAAGTGTCTTAGAAAAATATTTTTCTCCAGAAATGTGAGTATAAAAAAATTAGACCCATATCAATATGTTATTTCATTTTCTTTTCATATTAGACATCTTTAAACGGCCACAGCATGTATACATAGACCAACAAATTGTACATAATTTGGGATGGGCCAGCAATAAGTTTCCTTATTTACACCATTGTAGCAGTTTTCTCACAAATTAGCTTGTATATATATATCTAACCTGTTGTAGCCGTGTCCTCTTTTGGAAAATTCATTGTCACAAATAGAGCAAGTTCTATTAGTGACCGTATTAGAGGGCATTTTAGATGTAAACAAAGTCTTACTGGTATATCATTGAGAAGTATGTGACATCTCGCGTACACCTCCATATTTTTATGTGTCATGTGACCTAAACGAGAACTGTTATGGCAGACAAAGTGATGTGAAATAAAAAGCTTGGAAAGGAATCGGAATTGTACAGTCTGTGCATGAGTTTAGCCTTTATAAGACCTACCCCACATTAGAAATAAGAATGAAGAAGATATTAAGTATTTTGAGTTAGCGGAAGGGATGCTTGTGGTAATTTCATGTGCCGTTTTGCACAGCAAACATGTGCTTGTTGGTATGACCTTACACAGCTCTCTGCTTGTAATGGTCATGTATGGCTAGCCCAAGCGATGTGTCCTAAACGGTACACGTCACTGACACGCCGGTGCCGCAGACACGATGCTGCCACCATTGGCAGCCATCACACTGTAGGCCTTCTTGTCGCGGATGAACAGGAGCGTCGCAAGAGATGCATAAGTCTGCCATGTTTCAGACAAGGAATGATAGCCCCATATGCTGGACGTCCTTTTATACCCATTTTATCCATAACCCTAAAGAAGAAGCCAGGATTTAATTGCATGCCAATGTGACCATGGAGTCAGAATCAGAATTGGGGCCTCGTGAATTAGGATTCACAAAAAGACTGAAAAATGTTTCGGGCCGCGTGGTGTTACTGTTATAAGTTGTTATCAAAGGCCACTGCACATGTGTTGTGGATTCCTATAATACCAATCAAAAATTAAATGGCCATTGAGAAGGTATTGAGAAAGCCACGAAAAACAGGTTGCGTGAAATCGGAATGAATGAAGCTGAGTTTCTGTGTGAAATTTTTTTCGGGCCGCATGCAAATTCTGTGTTATCAATGCTCATTACGGGCCGCGTGATGAACGTTATCCATGCTCGTTACGGGGCCATTGACAATTCCCCAAAATCTAGTGATTACTAAGCCAGCAACACAAAACAAAAGTGACACCAAACACCAGATTAATCCACGCATGCCGGACGCAGCCCCCTCCCCCACCCGATGCCGAAGCCATCAGGGCCGACGCCAAGCCAGACACCCAATCGTCGAGGCGCAGACTAATCCGCTGGCGGCTCGGCTAATTGGCATTCTTTGAAAACAAGTCAACCCAAAAAAATGGTCCAAGGATTTTTCAAAGCAATCTTTTATATACATTTACAAATCATGCCTTTCTGGTATCTGAGGATTCCAATTTAAAGCTCTCAGCCCCTACCACCTCCTCCCCCACCCATACTATTAGCGAGCGTAGCGAGCTCTTTAGATAACACACACGTAAAAAACTGACAAAATCTGTATCTCAATCCCATACTGTAAAGAGCGAAAAAAAAATCAACCGCAAGTCGACCCCCAGTGGGGAAAGCGGAAGCAGAAGATGTGACACATTGTTTACGCATGCGTTAACTGCCTTCTGGGAAACGTCATGTTCATTTTTTTTTTTTTTTAAACTTATGCGCAGCGCACCACACGATATTTAGGAACGAATTACCAACATTGGTACATAATCCACAAGTTACTGGAAAACATAACCAATTGGGATGTGAGCTTTGACCTTATAATCTGTAGATTCTAGGCTCACTTTGACTACAGTCTTTGAACGCTGAACGATGTGACTGAGGAGAGGGGGTTGGGGTTGTAATTAGGGATTGAGGCCTTATGGGAAATGTGGCCTACTGCCTGACCAGAGAACTGGACCATATCTTGCCAGTCATCTCATTCTCAGTTTTTGCATGAATGCTTTTTTTCCCCAGCAATCCCTCAATCACATGATTCCATCATCTCTATATTTCTCATATACAATATCACACTGCTTCTATCTCAGGCTGAACTAAATTCTGTCACAGCCATCCAGATGCACCCTGGTCCCCCTCATACAGGTGGCAATTTTTGCACTCTGTGAGTTGGCCTGGATCCTGGTCATGATACGAAGTTGTGACACATAAATCTGTGAATATGAAACTTCTCATTTCTCATCATTGTTTGAGGTTCTATAATATTTAAAAAACTCATGTTATTTTTATTTAACTTGCATTCACCTAATGAAAATGCCTAGGATATGAGGCAGCAAATGCTATATATATATATGTATATGTAGCAGTTATATTGTTAGTAGTTATATTACATTATCCCCCACATTCTACATAAACAAATAATTCCCCTTCATTATAAGGATGCAAATATTTGGAAAATATGACCAGCTATGGGCTTGAGTAAACCTAGGAAATGTGAAAATGCATAATATTTGATCTGCATTTGTTACTTGACAAAGCCTAATGCCTCTCCCAACATGTTAGCAGTTCAACAGTAGATGACAGATAGAGCTATGGCCATAGCCAGTGACTATAACATTGCTTGAAAGTAATTATGCAGACATCATGTGCATCCAAAGCTAACTTTTGTCTTTTTCATTAAAAAAAAGGCAGCAAATACAGAATGTGAAACTATGATCCCTATGGTTAAACTTTAAATCTCTTCCTGTTTTTTTTCCCAGGAACTTCCATGTCCTGTTAAGCTGGGCTCTGCTGATGGCTCATGATGGCACCGGAGTCCCCAAAGAAAGAAAGAACTAAAAACAACAAAACAAAAACACCTGTCAGCAACCATAATGGGCGTGCTGCTTCAGACAGAGGTTCCAGTGTTCCAGAGCAGGAGACAAAGAAAGATGGCTCCACGTGGCGTGGTGGACACTTGGCGGAAGAAGATTTGTCGCAGCTCAATGGAGATACCATGGTTAAAAGCCAATCCTTCGGTAATCTTCCCTCTGGGGTCACTGCGGGGCCAACTCGAGGGTCGTCGTGGCCTCGGCCCGCCAAAGAGCAGCGCCAGGGTGTGGCTTTGGGGGGCCACGTGGCGCCTCTACTGAGAGGTGCGGGGCCTCGGTACCAGCCTTCCGTAGCTGGCCATGCGGACCTCGGCTTGGGCATCGGAGGCGTCATCCCTGGGCTGCTGCCCGGCTCCGGTGCCGGCCCCGGCGCCAGCCACACGGCGAACGGTGCGGGAGGACGCCTGGCGCACAGAGATTCGCGGGAGGGATTCAACGGTCAACGGAACGGAACTAGTGACCGTGGAGATGGGATGGAGAGCTACTTCAACGAGCATGCCCCTGTTGACATACTGCGCGCGTTGACGGTGAATGACGTCACACAGAGCGGCGGTACACACTCTTCCAGTGGTTATCTTGGTGCGAGGCCGAAGTTGGCTCGGGCGCCTCGTGCAAAGCCTTTGTCAAATGTGGAATCGGATGCAAGTCAAGTGATTAATGACGCGGCGGCTGTCGAGGCGGCAGGTGCGCGACACGTGGCTGAGGACGCGGCATATGCGCGACACGTGGCTGAAGACGTGGCGGGGAGGGAGGCGGCAGTTGCGCGTCACGTGGCTATGGACGAAGGCGTTGACGTCGTCTTGCCCCGTGACGACGCCACGTACGTGCCGGTGGCCGGGTCGTACTACAGCGCCGGGGGCCGCGCCGTCACGTTAGCCGACTACGCCTTTGACGACGGCCTGGACCCCGGAAAGCGGGCCGAGAGCCAGGATAGCTTGTTCAACCACTGCGACGACAACGTGTACCAGGACTCCCTGGGCGACCCCGTGGTGGACGACCTGGGCGACTTCATCGAGGCCGACATGCCGCACAACCGTCTGAGCAGCGCCTCCAGCGGGTCGGCCTCGCGCACGTCGTCCTACGAGGACCTGCCCACCCTGGTGCTGGACGACCACGTGCGCGGCTCCAACCCTAAGCAACAACGCCTCGGCGAGGAGCGACTGCGGGCCGGGCCCCGCCACGCCATGGGGGCAGAGCCCGGTGGCGGCCCGCGTCACCCAGCCTGCCACGACCAGCCGGACGAAGGCGCGCACTGTGCGGCCGTATACCCAGGTGACGGGCCCCAGGCTGTCCGTCCCCATGGCAACCACCCGACGGCCGCCCCGCCGTTGGACAATGTCTGTAGGTGGAGGTTGGAGAGCGACACGACGGAAAAGGACAGCAGTTCACCGACCAGTCTTTCCAACTTCACGTACCGGACGAGCACCTCCACCTCCTTCCCCTCCCCGCAGCTGTCCATGTCGGACACCTCCCCCTTCCTCTCCCCGGACAAGGACCCCGCGCCGCCGCTGGGCGCGGACCCCGGCCCCGGGGCTCCTGGGGATGGCTGCCGGGCCCGCCGACGCAGTGACGACACAGGTCCGGCCTCGCGCCGCCCCCACGTCGGCAGCGGTAGCGGCGTGACGTCATCATTGGAAGCGCCAGATAACTCGGCTGCGGGACTCCAGGTGTGGAACAACCTGGTCCCTCAAAGCGAGGAAAGCGTGGCGAGGACGTTGTTAACCAATGCCAACGACCTGCAGAACTTCAATATGCACATGAGGGCGCCTGGTGAGGGTCTGGGAACGACGGCCGCCGACGTCAAGGTCAACAACTGCGAGAGCGTAGATCACGGGGAGAGCTCGAGACTAGTCAACGTGAAGTGTCAGTCGCGGCTGTGCGATATCTGTGATAGCAACAGGAGCTGCCTCACCCCTGGCGGCGGGCGGCAGTGGGACAGACCGCTGGCCGGGGGCGAGGGGGACGGCGCCGGAGGCGGGCTTCCCCCTCAGAACAACCTGAACCCCGGTTGTGACCGGTGTCCGGGGGCCTCTCTCGCCAGCCACCGGCACGACGCCTCCGCCTCCGCCTCCGCCTCCGCCTCCGCCTTCGCCTTACCCTATCGAAGCAAGTTGATGAACGTGACGCGGCAGTCATCTACCTCCGGCTTTGACCTGGATGAGAACAGTTTCCAGGATTCGCCGCACCCGGGTCGTGGCGCTGGCGTCGCCGAGCCGCCGGACGCCCCTGCTGCGGCTCCACCCCTGGCTGGCCGCGACAGGTGCTCGCACCCAGGCGACGCCACTGCCTCGGCGGCCCCGCGGGATGACGCGGGTCACGTGCCTAACCACGTGGCGGAGAGGACGGCGCGCGGGGCGTTGCTGCTGCCTCGCGAGCCATGTCGCCGCTGCGGCGCCCTCAACGGAATCATCGGTGCTAAGCCAGGGGGAGCGCAGCCCCGTCTGGAAGATACTACTGCCAACACCATCGGTTTTCTCAACGAAATTTTGCCAGGACGGTTACGCAACGACCTCTCGATTTGCGTGTGTCAGCGCGAGGCGGACAGAGACCCGGATGTGAAAGACTTCAACCATTTCCACGTGAATGGTACGCGTCACGAGAGGCTGGCGGAACGGGATTGTGAAGCCAACAACTTGCGAGACAGTGACGCGGTTGAGGTCGGTCTAGGCAGTCTGCAGCCCGCCTGCAACGACAGGTTTCCCGCGGATACCGAGGACATTCCCCTCCCACCGCTCACTCCAATCCTCAGTCGACAGTGGCTGAAGAAAATCGCCAAATACTGGGACGATGAATTCCTTCAGGTGCTAGCGACGGGAGAGGGATCAGAGTAAGTATAATATATATCTCTTCCTTGTTTGCTTCCATAATCTAGCAACCTCGTGTATTTTGCCAACAATTTAATCTTTAATGTCCAATTTAGATGTCAGCTTGAATGGGACAGAATGTAAAGCATTGTGGATATGTTTGGTCAGCAGCTCGGACTCTGGCTCAGGCGAGGAGGGTGAGGACGGGACGGGCTGTAAGAAGGTGAAGCGGCGCTCGCTGGCGGGCATCAGTAAAGCCTTCTCCAACCAGTCCAAGGAGGAGCGCATGATGCTCTACTCAGTATTCCTCAGAGACTACGTCTTTGAAAACGTAAGTGGTGTAAGCATGTGGCGTGTCGCTCTATCGCCTCTCTGTACACGGCGCACCGTCGGGCTGAATGTAAATGAAATATAAATAATTACCTTTTAGACCTATTTGATGCAGATGAGGGCTAAAATCGGCCAAAAGACCGTCAGAGCCATGAAAATATATTTAGAATACCCATGTCGGATGCAGGTGCCAGAGCGCCAACCCGTGACCGATAAATGGATCTACGTTTTCTTATTAACTGAGCTAGGGAGGCTCCTCGTCAAACAGTAGTAATACCAAAACTGCTACCCTGTCACAGCGGAGTCCCATTCATATGGCCGTATTATCACCTATAATTCATGGCTGTTTCGTCGTTCGTCTGGCGGCACCTATCGCTCACCGACTCTCTGGTGTGTGCAGCTGAAGTACGAGCACAAGACGCACTGGTTCCTGCCGTCCCCGGACGACCAGCAGGGCGTGGAGAAGGTGCTGCTCTGGACGGAGTACCAGGCCTACGTGCTGCAGGTCTCTCAGATCGCCGCCTCGGCATGCGGCGCCACCGCCGCCATCAACGTTCTGGTGAGTACTCCGCGCAGCCCCTGGCGCCACCTGGTGAGTACTTCACCCAGCCCGTGGCGCCACCTGGTGAATACCCCACGCAGCCCGTGGCGCCCCCTAGTGAGTTATAAGCTGCCTGGTGAGTCGCACTCGGCATGTAGCGCCTCCTGCAGTACTCCAAGACAAGGTGTGGGAAATGTGACGACTTAGAAGCTATTTGTAAATTATGCTCTACATGATAGTAACGCGGGACCTGTTTTGCGAAAAGTATATGGTCAGTAGTGAAACAGGCCAATTTACACGTGCAAAAGAGGCGTGCCTCTGTATCATTACACTGACTGGTCATTCAATGTTTGTGCGGATACAGTGAGCAGTGATGTTTAATGCAAGACATGTCACCATCGGGAAGTTCAAGAATAGCACAAAATATATAGATACATATAACATGTTAAACCTAACAACACTTAGTGAGCAATTTGCATTTTTTTTTTTTTTTTTTATTTTGTAGAAATACTTTGACATCTACATCGACCAAGACAAGGTGTGTGAAGCGATCCCCACCAACCTGCGAGCGGAGAACGCGAGCGTCAGCGAGTATCTCTTCTCCCGCAGCGTGGCAGGTCAGCGCTCCTACAGTCTGTTAGCCCCTTTCTGTACCTCTTCTCCCGCAGTGTGGCAGGTCAGCGCTCCTACAGTCTGTTAGCCTCTTCTGTACCTCTTTTCCGGCAGCATGGCAGGTCAGCCCTCCTACAGTCTGTTAGCCCCTTCTGTACCTCTTCTCCCGCAGCGTGACAGGTCAGCGCTCCTACAGTCTGTTAGCCTCTTCTGTACCTCTTCTCCCGCCGCGTGGCAGGTCAGCGCTCCTACAGTCTGTTAGCCTCTTCTGTACCTCTTTTCCCGCAGCATGGCAGGTCAGCGCTCCTACAGTCTGTTAGCCCCTTCTGTACCTCTTCTCCCGCAGCGTGACAGGTCAGCGCTCTTACAGTCTGTTAGCCTCTTCTGTACCTCTTCTCCCGCCGCGTGGCAGGTCAGCGCTCCTACAGTCTGTTAGCCTCTTCTGTACCTCTTTTCCCGCAGCATGGCAGGTCAGCGCTCCTACAGTCTGTTAGCCCCTTCTGTACCTCTTCTCCCGCAGCGTGACAGGTCAGCGCTCTTACAGTCTGTTAGCCTCTTCTGTACCTCTTCTCCCGCCGCGTGGCAGGTCAGCGCTCCTACAGTCTGTTAGCCTCTTCTGTACCTCTTCTACCGCAGCATGGCAGGTCAGCGCTCTTACAGTCTGTTAGCCCCTTCTGTACCTCTTCTCCCGCCGCGTGGCAGGTCAGCGCTCCTACAGTCTGTTAGCCCCTTCTGTACCTCTTCTCCCGCAGCGTGGCAGGTCAGCGCTCCTACAGTCTGTTAGCCTCTTCTGTACCTCTTCTCCCGCAGCGTGGCAGGTCAGCGCTCCTACAGTCTGTTAGCCCCTTCTGTACCTCTTCTCCCGCAGTGTGGCAGGTCAGCGCTCCTACAGTCTGTTAGCCCCTTCTGTACCTCTTCTCCCGCAGCGTGACAGGTCAGCGCTCTTACAGTCTGTTAGCCCCTTCTGTACCTCTTCTCCCGCCGCGTGGCAGGTCAGCGCTCCTACAGTCTGTTAGCCCCTTCTGTACCTCTTCTACCGCAGCATGGCAGGTCAGCGCTCCTACAGTCTGTTAGCCTCTTCTGTACCTCTTCTCCCGCAGTGTGGCAGGTCAGCGCTCCTACAGTCTGTTAGCCCCTTCTGTACCTCTTCTCCCGCCGCGTGGCAGGTCAGCGCTCCTACAGTCTGTTAGCCCCTTCTGTACCTCTTCTACCGCCGCGTGGCAGGTCAGCGCTCCTACAGTCTGTTAGCCTCTTCTGTACCTCTTCTCCCGCAGCGTGGCAGGTCAGCGCTCCTACAGTCTGTTAGCCCCTTCTGTACCTCTTCTCCCGCAGTGTGGCAGGTCAGCGCTCCTACAGTCTGTTAGCCCCTTCTGTACCTCTTCTCCCGCAGCGTGGCAGGTCAGCGCTCCTACAGTCTGTTAGCCTCTTCTGTACCTCTTCTCCCGCAGCGTGGCAGGTCAGCGCTCCTACCGTCTGTTAGCCCCTTCTGTACCTCTTCTCCCGCAGCGTGGCAGGTCAGCGCTCCTACAGTCTGTTAGCCCCTTCTGCACCTCTTCTCCCGCAGCGTGGCAGGTCAGCGCTCCTACAGTCTGTTAGCCCCTTCTGTACCTCTTCTCCCGCAGCATGGCAGGTCAGCGCTCCTACAGTCTGTTAGCCTCTTCTGTACCTCTTCTCCCGCAGCGTGGCAGGTCAGCGCTCCTACAGTCTGTTAGCCCCTTCTGTACCTCTTCTCCCGCAGTGTGGCAGGTCAGCGCACCTACAGTCTGTTAGCCCCTTCTGTACCTCTTCTCCCGCAGTGTGGCAGGTCAGCGCTCCTACAGTCTGTTAGCCCCTTCTGTACCTCTTCTCCCGCAGTGTGGCAGGTCAGCGCTCCTACAGTCTGTTAGCCCCTTCTGTACCTCTTCTCCCGCAGCGTGGCAGGTCAGCGCTCCTACAGTCTGTTAGCCCCTTCTGTACCTCTTCTCCCGCAGTGTGGCAGGTCAGCGCTCCTACAGTCTGTTAGCCCCTTCTGTACCTCTTCTCCCGCAGTGTGGCAGGTCAGCGCTCCTACAGTCTGTTAGCCCCTTCTGTACCTCTTCTCCCGCAGTGTGGCAGGTCAGCGCTCCTACAGTCTGTTAGCCCCTTCTGTACCTCTTCTCCCGCAGTGTGGCAGGTCAGCGCTCCTACAGTCTGTTAGCCCCTTCTGTACCTCTTCTCCCGCAGCGTGGCAGGTCAGCGCTCCTACAGTCTGTTAGCCTCTTCTGTACCTCTTCTCCCGCAGCGTGACAGGTCAGCGCTCCTACAGTCTGTTAGCGCCTTCTGTACCTCTTCTCCCGCAGTGTGGCAGGTCAGCGCTCCTACAGTCTGTTAGCGCCTTCTGTACCTCTTCTCCCGCAGCGTGGCAGGTCAGCGCTCCTACAGTCTGTTAGCGCCTTCTGTACCTCTTCTCCCGCAGTGTGGCAGGTCAGCGCTCCTACAGTCTGTTAGCCCCTTCTGTACCTCTTCTCCCGCAGCGTGGCAGGTCAGCGCTCCTACAGTCTGTTAGCCCCTTCTGTACCTCTTCTCCCGCAGCGTGGCAGGTCAGCGCTCCTACAGTCTGTTAGCCTCTTCTGTACCTCTTCTCCCGCAGCGTGGCAGGTCAGCGCTCCCCTACAGTCTATTAGCCTCTTCTGTACCTCTTCTCCCGCAGCGTGGCAGGTCAGCGCTCCCCTACAGTCTGTTAGCCTCTTCTGTACCTCTACTCCCGCAGCATGGCAGGTCAGCGCTCCTACAGTCTGTTAGCCTCTTCTGTACCTCTTCTCCCGCAGCGTGGCAGGTCAGCGCTCCTACAGTCTGTTAGCCCCTTCTGTACCTCTTCTCCCGCAGTGTGGCAGGTCAGCGCTCCTACCGTCTGTTAGCCCCTTCTGTACCTCTTCTCCCGCAGTGTGGCAGGTCAGCGCTCCTACAGTCTGTTAGCCCCTTCTGTACCTCTTCTCCCGCAGCGTGGCAGGTCAGCGCTCCCCTACAGTCTGTTAGCCTCTTCTGTACCTCTACTCCCGCAGCATGGCAGGTCAGCGCTCCTACAGTCTGTTAGCCTCTTCTGTACCTCTTCTCCCGCAGCGTGGCAGGTCAGCGCTCCTACAGTCTGTTAGCCCCTTCTGTACCTCTTCTCCCGCAGTGTGGCAGGTCAGCGCTCCTACCGTCTGTTAGCCCCTTCTGTACCTCTTCTCCCGCAGTGTGGCAGGTCAGCGCTCCTACAGTCTGTTAGCCCCTTCTGTACCTCTTCTCCCGCAGCGTGGCAGGTCAGCGCTCCCCTACAGTCTGTTAGCCTCTTCTGTACCTCTTCTCCCGCAGCGTGGCAGGTCAGCGCTCCTACAGTCTGTTAGCGCCTTCTGTACCTCTTCTCCCGCAGTGTGGCAGGTCAGCGCTCCTACAGTCTGTTAGCCCCTTCTGTACCTCTTCTCCCGCAGCGTGGCAGGTCAGCGCTCCTACAGTCTGTTAGCCCCTTCTGTACCTCTTCTCCCGCAGCGTGGCAGGTCAGCGCTCCTACAGTCTGTTAGCCTCTTCTGTACCTCTTCTCCCGCAGCGTGGCAGGTCAGCGCTCCCCTACAGTCTATTAGCCTCTTCTGTACCTCTTCTCCCGCAGCGTGGCAGGTCAGCGCTCCCCTACAGTCTGTTAGCCTCTTCTGTACCTCTACTCCCGCAGCATGGCAGGTCAGCGCTCCTACAGTCTGTTAGCCTCTTCTGTACCTCTTCTCCCGCAGCGTGGCAGGTCAGCGCTCCTACAGTCTGTTAGCCCCTTCTGTACCTCTTCTCCCGCAGTGTGGCAGGTCAGCGCTCCTACCGTCTGTTAGCCCCTTCTGTACCTCTTCTCCCGCAGTGTGGCAGGTCAGCGCTCCTACAGTCTGTTAGCCCCTTCTGTACCTCTTCTCCCGCAGCGTGGCAGGTCAGCGCTCCCCTACAGTCTGTTAGCCTCTTCTGTACCTCTACTCCCGCAGCATGGCAGGTCAGCGCTCCTACAGTCTGTTAGCCTCTTCTGTACCTCTTCTCCCGCAGCGTGGCAGGTCAGCGCTCCTACAGTCTGTTAGCCCCTTCTGTACCTCTTCTCCCGCAGCGTGGCAGGTCAGCGCTCCTACCGTCTGTTAGCCCCTTCTGTACCTCTTCTCCCGCAGTGTGGCAGGTCAGCGCTCCTACAGTCTGTTAGCCCCTTCTGTACCTCTTCTACCGCCGCGTGGCAGGTCAGCGCTCCTACAGTCTGTTAGCCCCTTCTGTACCTCTTCTACCGCCGCGTGGCAGGTCAGCGCACCTACAGTCTGTTAGCCTCTTCTGTACCTCTTCTCCCGCAGTGTGGCAGGTCAGCGCACCTACAGTCTGTTAGCCCCTTCTGTACCTCTTCTACCGCCGCGTGGCAGGTCAGCGCTCCCCTACAGTCTGTTAGCCTCTTCTGTACCTCTTCTCCCGCAGCGTGGCAGGTCAGCGCTCTTACAGTCTGTTAGCCCCTTCTGTACCTCTTCTCCCGCCGCGTGGCAGGTCAGCGCTCCTACAGTCTGTTAGCCCCTTCTGTACCTCTTCTCCCGCCGCGTGGCAGGTCAGCGCTCCTACAGTCTGTTAGCCCCTTCTGTACCTCTTCTCCCGCTGCGTGGCAGGTCAGCGCTCCTACAGTCTGTTAGCCCCTTCTGTACCTCTTCTCCCGCCGCGTGGCAGGTCAGCGCTCCTACAGTCTGTTAGCCCCTTCTGTACCTCTTCTCCCGCAGCGTGGCAGGTCAGCGCTCCTACAGTCTGTTAGCCCCTTCTGTACCTCTTCTCCCGCAGCGTGGCAGGTCAGCGCTCCTACAGTCTGTTAGCCCCTTCTGTACCTCTTCTCCCGCCGCGTGGCAGGTCAGCGCTCCTACAGTCTGTTAGCCCCTTCTGTACCTCTTCTCCCGCCGCGTGGCAGGTCAGCGCTCCTACAGTCTGTTAGCCCCTTCTGTACCTCTTCTCCCGCAGCGTGGCAGGTCAGCGCTCCTACAGTCTGTTAGCCCCTTCTGTACCTCTTCTACCGCCGCGTGGCAGGTCAGCGCTCCTACAGTCTGTTAGCCCCTTCTGTACCTCTTCTCCCGCAGCGTGGCAGGTCAGCGCTCCTACAGTCTGTTAGCCCCTTCTGTACCTCTTCTCCCGCAGCGTGGCAGGTCAGCGCTCCTACAGTCTGTTAGCCCCTTCTGTACCTCTTCTCCCGCAGCGTGGCAGGTCAGCGCTCTTACAGTCTGTTAGCCCCTTCTGTACCTCTTCTCCCGCCGCGTGGCAGGTCAGCGCTCCTACAGTCTGTTAGCCCCTTCTGTACCTCTTCTCCCGCAGCGTGGCAGGTCAGCGCTCCTACAGTCTGTTAGCCCCTTCTGTACCTCTTCTACCGCCGCGTGGCAGGTCAGCGCTCCCCTACAGTCTGTTAGCCTCTTCTGTACCTCTTCTCCCGCAGCGTGGCAGGTCAGCGCTCCTACAGTCTGTTAGCCTCTTCTGTGCCTCTTCTCCCGCAGTGTGGCAGGTCAGCGCTCCTACAGTCTGTTAGCCCCTTCTGTACCTCTTCTACCGCCGCGTGGCAGGTCAGCGCTCCTACAGTCTGTTAGCCCCTTCTGTACCTCTTCTCCCGCAGCGTGACAGGTCAGCGCTCCTACAGTCTGTTAGCCCCTTCTGTACCTCTTCTCCCGCAGCGTGGCAGGTCAGCGCTCCTACAGTCTGTTAGCCTCTTCTGTACCTCTTCTCCCGCAGCGTGGCAGGTCAGCGCTCCTACAGTCTGTTAGCCCCTTCTGTGCCTCTTCTCCCGCAGCGTGACAGGTCAGCGCTCCTACAGTCTGTTAGCCCCTTCTGTACCTCTTCTCCCGCAGCGTGGCAGGTCAGCGCTCCTACAGTCTGTTAGCCCCTTCTGTACCTCTTCTCCCGCAGCGTGACAGGTCAGCGCTCCTACAGTCTGTTAGCCCCTTCTGTACCTCTTCTCCCGCAGCGTGGCAGGTCAGCGCTCCTACAGTCTGTTAGCCCCTTCTGTACCTCTTCTCCCGCAGCGTGGCAGGTCAGCGCTCCTACAGTCTGTTAGCCTCTTCTGTACCTCTTCTACCGCAGCGTGGCAGGTCAGCGCTCCTACAGTCTGTTAGCGCCTTCTGTACCTCTTCTACCGCAGCGTGGCAGGTCAGCGCTCCTACAGTCTGTTAGCCTCTTCTGTACCTCTTCTCCCGCAGTGTGGCAGGTCAGCGCTCCTACAGTCTGTTAGCCCCTTCTGTACCTCTTCTCCCGCAGCGTGGCAGGTCAGCGCTCCTACAGTCTGTTAGCGTCTTCTGTACCTCTTCTCCCGCAGCGTGGCAGGTCAGCGCTCCTACAGTCTGTTAGCCCCCTCTGTACCTCTTCTCCCGCAGTGTGGCAGGTCAGCGCTCCTACAGTCTGTTAGCCCCTTCTGTACCTCTTCTCCCGCAGCGTGGCAGGTCAGCGCTCCTACAGTCTGTTAGCCTCTTCTGTACCTCTTCTCCCGCAGCGTGGCAGGTCAGCGCTCCTACAGTCTGTCAGCCCCTTCTGTACCTCTTCTCCCGCAGTGTGGCAGGTCAGCGCTCCTACAGTCTGTTAGCCCCTTCTGTACCTCTTCTACCGCCGCGTGGCAGGTCAGCGCTCCTACAGTCTGTTAGCCTCTTCTGTACCTCTTCTCCCGCAGCGTGGCAGGTCAGCGCTCCTACAGTCTGTTAGCCTCTTCTGTACCTCTTCTCCCGCAGTGTGGCAGGTCAGCGCTCCTACAGTCTGTTAGCCTCTTCTGTACCTCTTCTACCGCCGCGTGGCAGGTCAGCGCTCCTACAGTCTGTTAGCCCCTTCTGTACCTCTTCTACCGCCGCGTGGCAGGTCAGCGCTCCTACAGTCTGTTAGCCTCTTCTGTACCTCTTCTACCGCCGCGTGGCAGGTCAGCGCTCCTACAGTCTGTTAGCCTCTTCTGTACCTCTTCTCCCGCAGTGTGGCAGGTCAGCGCTCCTACAGTCTGTTAGCCTCTTCTGTACCTCTTCTCCCGCAGTGTGGCAGGTCAGCGCTCCTACAGTCTGTTAGCCCCTTCTGTACCTCTTCTACCGCCGCGTGGCAGGTCAGCGCTCCTACAGTCTGTTAGCCCCTTCTGTACCTCTTCTACCGCCGCGTGGCAGGTCAGCGCTCCTACAGTCTGTTAGCCTCTTCTGTACCTCTTCTCCCGCAGTGTGGCAGGTCAGCGCTCCTACAGTCTGTTAGCCTCTTCTGTACCTCTTCTACCGCCGCGTGGCAGGTCAGCGCTCCTACAGTCTGTTAGCCCCTTCTGTACCTCTTCTCCCGCAGCGTGACAGGTCAGCGCTCCTACAGTCTGTTAGCCCCTTCTGTACCTCTTCTACCGCCGCGTGACAGGTCAGCGTTCCTACAGTCTGTTAGCCTCTTCTGTACCTCTTCTACCGCCGCGTGACAGGTCAGCGTTCCTACAGTCTGTTAGCCTCTTCTGTACCTCTTCTACCGCAGCATGGCAGGTCAGCGCTCCTACAGTCTGTTAGCCTCTTCTGTACCTCTTCTCCCGCAATGTGGCAGGTCAGCGCTCCTACAGTCTGTTAGCCTCTTCTGTACCTCTTCTACCGCAGCATGGCAGGTCAGCGCTCCTACAGTCTGTTAGCCTCTTCTGTACCTCTTCTCCCGCAGCATGGCAGGTCAGCGCTCCTACAGTCTGTTAGCCTCTTCTGTACCTCTTCTACCGCCGCGTGGCAGGTCAGCGCTCCTACAGTCTGTTAGCCCCTTCTGTACCTCTTCTCCCGCAGCGTGGCAGGTCAGCGCTCCTACAGTCTGTTAGCCTCTTCTGTACCTCTTCTCCCGCAGCGTGGCAGGTCAGCGCTCCTACAGTCTGTCAGCCCCTTCTGTACCTCTTCTCCCGCAGTGTGGCAGGTCAGCGCTCCTACAGTCTGTTAGCCCCTTCTGTACCTCTTCTACCGCCGCGTGGCAGGTCAGCGCTCCTACAGTCTGTTAGCCTCTTCTGTACCTCTTCTCCCGCAGCGTGGCAGGTCAGCGCTCCTACAGTCTGTTAGCCTCTTCTGTACCTCTTCTCCCGCAGTGTGGCAGGTCAGCGCTCCTACAGTCTGTTAGCCTCTTCTGTACCTCTTCTACCGCCGCGTGGCAGGTCAGCGCTCCTACAGTCTGTTAGCCCCTTCTGTACCTCTTCTACCGCCGCGTGGCAGGTCAGCGCTCCTACAGTCTGTTAGCCTCTTCTGTACCTCTTCTACCGCCGCGTGGCAGGTCAGCGCTCCTACAGTCTGTTAGCCTCTTCTGTACCTCTTCTCCCGCAGTGTGGCAGGTCAGCGCTCCTACAGTCTGTTAGCCTCTTCTGTACCTCTTCTCCCGCAGTGTGGCAGGTCAGCGCTCCTACAGTCTGTTAGCCCCTTCTGTACCTCTTCTACCGCCGCGTGGCAGGTCAGCGCTCCTACAGTCTGTTAGCCCCTTCTGTACCTCTTCTACCGCCGCGTGGCAGGTCAGCGCTCCTACAGTCTGTTAGCCTCTTCTGTACCTCTTCTCCCGCAGTGTGGCAGGTCAGCGCTCCTACAGTCTGTTAGCCTCTTCTGTACCTCTTCTACCGCCGCGTGGCAGGTCAGCGCTCCTACAGTCTGTTAGCCCCTTCTGTACCTCTTCTCCCGCAGCGTGACAGGTCAGCGCTCCTACAGTCTGTTAGCCCCTTCTGTACCTCTTCTACCGCCGCGTGACAGGTCAGCGTTCCTACAGTCTGTTAGCCTCTTCTGTACCTCTTCTACCGCCGCGTGACAGGTCAGCGTTCCTACAGTCTGTTAGCCTCTTCTGTACCTCTTCTACCGCAGCATGGCAAGTCAGCGCTCCTACAGTCTGTTAGCCTCTTCTGTACCTCTTCTCCCGCAGTGTGGCAGGTCAGCGCTCCTACAGTCTGTTAGCCTCTTCTGTACCTCTTCTACCGCAGCATGGCAGGTCAGCGCTCCTACAGTCTGTTAGCCTCTTCTGTACCTCTTCTCCCGCAGCATGGCAGGTCAGCGCTCCTACAGTCTGTTAGCCTCTTCTGTACCTCTTCTACCGCCGCGTGGCAGGTCAGCGCTCCTACAGTCTGTTAGCCCCTTCTGTACCTCTTCTCCCGCAGCGTGGCAGGTCAGCGCTCCTACAGTCTGTTAGCCCCTTCTGTACCTCTTCTACCGCCGTGTGGCAGGTCAGCGCTCCTACAGTCTGTTAGCCCCTTCTGTACCTCTTCTCCCGCAGCGTGGCAAGTCAGCGTTCCTACAGTCTGTTAGCCTCTTCTGTACCTCTTCTACCGCAGCATGGCAGGTCAGCGCTCCTACAGTCTGTTAGCCCCTTCTGTACCTCTTCTACCGCCGCGTGACAGGTCAGCGTTCCTACAGTCTGTTAGCCTCTTCTGTACCTCTTCTACCGCCGCGTGACAGGTCAGCGTTCCTACAGTCTGTTAGCCCCTTCTGTACCTCTTCTACCGCAGCATGGCAGGTCAGCGCTCCTACAGTCTGTTAGCCCCTTCTGTACCTCTTTTCCCGCAGTGAGGCCGTGGGGGGGGGGGTGGGGGTGTTGAGTAATACCGGTGGGCTTGGGTGCTGTGCTATTCAGCGAGCGGTCTCTTGTCGAGTGCTTAGGTTTGAGTCCACCTGTGCAAATATGCGTGTCTCTGCGGGATAAAAACGCATGTATGCTTTTGCGATATTAAGTGTGATCTGTGACACGTGGTTCCTCTCCGACCTTGACCCTGGCTTTTCATTATCACGCGACAGTAATATACTTCTTCTACCGTACTCTGTTAGATGCAAAGGTGTCCCCATCTCATTCACCACTTACTGTTTAACCAATGCAACTTCGTTTAACATTGCAACAATGTTTAACTTTCGCAAAGAAGTTTATTGCAGGCCCTAAATGTTATATGAAAGTTCCAGGGTGTTGCCTATAATACGTACTTCTGGGTTAAGAATGGTTCAAATCTGTATTTAAGCCTGGACAATGGTTTAGCTCAGGGTCACGTTGTAAAGAACTGGGCGGCACCCCGCAATAAATTAATGGAAGAATACTCATTCCCTCATTAACAGGTGTCACGGCCCATCAGCTGATTGATGGCATCAGCAAGGTGACAGATGGCGCCATCTACGGGCGCTTCTTCCACTTGTTCCCGGAACGAGAGATTCACATCAGGAAGTGGCTGGCGCATTGGATGAAACAAGGTATGTACCACAGTAGAGTGGCAAGTTTTGCACTGGATGATGTCAGGTGTGATGTGAAGTGTGATTTCGTATTGGTAATCTAGGGGTCTCTGTAGCGGTGGGTCGCTCTAATGTGATGTCGTTTTTGTGCTTGCAACTAATTTAAAGTTGGTTAATGGCTTTATAATTTGCCGTGTTCATGTAAACATGGTTAACGATCTGCATCTTAATTTATCATTTATTTAACCATTTTTATTTGCAATCAGAAGCATACGTCCCGGTACCGAACATGGGGAGTTCATTTGTTGGTGTGTAAACTTACACGTGTCGGTGGGGTGTTTGTAGGCGCGGTTCCCGTGGTGACGCTGAACAGACAGAGGGCGGTGCCCCGCGGCTGGGTCGTACCGGACGCGTGGCACCACCAGATGGTCTACGGCGTGGGGCCCAAGGGTAGGTCGTGCAGCGACATCTGCTGGCCGTATTGGGAACTCACATGGTTCAGATTTATTAAGACCACAAAAAGCGCTCTTCAAACTTATCTTAAAACGTTAGGATACCTAAGTCGATTTTGGTATTCAATGCACTGGGTGAGTATTACGTGAATAATGGTGTACGAGTTTCAGTATACATGTAGCGACCAAGTAGGAATCGCACTACTCGTGCCAATATGGACTAAGCAACGTTAACATATGCAGTTATAATTGAATTTTATTACAGTACCGACTAAACAGTACGAATTTCTCACGTAATGCCTGTAATGGTCATGGATGCAGTAACCAATTGTGAAACAAAATTTGTGAATTTTCGTTTTAGGTGTTTACTTGACAAACCCGCAGGAGATTATCCCAGAGTACGTGATCCAGGAACAACTGTGTAGCGAATCCGTACTGCTGGTCCGGCGGAAGGACGTCGTGTCCAGATGGGACGCTAACTGCAACCTGGGCCTTATCCTGTCCCACCCTGATGGCAGATGGCTCTCAATGAATGTCTTAGGTAAGGACAACCTGGGCCTCATCCTGTCCCACCCTGATGGCAGATGGCTCTCAATGAATGTCTTAGGTAAGGACAACCTGGGCCTGATCCTGTCCCACCCTGATGGCAGATGGCTCTCAATGAATGTCTTAGGTAAGGACAACCTGGGCCTGATCCTGTCCCACCCTGATGGCAGATGGCTCTTAATGAATGTCTTAGGTAAGGACAACCTGGACCTCATCCTGTCCCACCCTGATGGCAGATGGCTCTCAATGAATGTCTTAGGTAAGGACAACCTGGGCCTGATCCTGTCCCACCCTGATGGCAGATGGCTCTCAATGAATGTCTTAGGTAAGGACCACCTGGGCCTCATCATGTCCCACCCTGATGGCAGATGGCTCTCAATGAATGTCTTAGGTAAGGACAACCTGGACCTTATCCTGTCCCACCCTGATGGCAGATGGCTCTCAATGAATGTCTTAGGTAAAGACAACCTGGGCCTCATCCTGTCCCACCCTGATGGCAGATGGCTCTCAATGAATGTCTTAGGTAAGGACAACCTGGGCCTTATCCTGTCCCACCCTGATGGCAGATGGCTCTCAATGAATGTCTTAGGTAAGGACCACCTGGGCCTCATCATGTCCCACCCTGATGGCAGATGGCTCTCAATGAATGTCTTAGGTAAGGACAACCTGGGCCTGATCCTGTCCCACCCTGATGGCAGATGGCTCTCAATGAATGTCTTAGGTAAGGACAACCTGGGCCTCATCATGTCCCACCCTGATGGCAGATGGCTCTCAATGAATGTCTTAGGTAAGGACAACCTGGACCTTATCCTGTCCCACCCTGATGGCAGATGGCTCTCAATGAATGTGTTAGGTAAGGACAACCTGGGCCTCATCCTGTCCCACCCTGATGGCAGATGACTCTCAATGAATGTCTTAGGTAAGGACAACCTGGACCTTATCCTGTCCCACCCTGATGGCAGATGGCTCTCAATGAATGTCTTAGGTAAAGACAACCTGGGCCTGATCCTGTCCCACCCTGATGGCAGATGGCTCTCAATGAATGTCTTAGGTAAGGACAACCTGGGCCTGATCATGTCCCACCCTGATGGCAGATGGCTCTCAATGAATGTCTTAGGTAAGGACAACCTGGACCTCACCCTGTCCCACCCTGATGGCAGATGGCTCTCAATGAATGTCTTAGGTAAGGACAACCTGGGCCTGATCCTGTCCCACCCTGATGGCAGATGGCTCTCAATGAATGTCTTAGGTAAGGACCACCTGGGCCTCATCATGTCCCACCCTGATGGCAGATGGCTCTCAATGAATGTCTTAGGTAAGGACAACCTGGACCTTATCCTGTCCCACCCTGATGGCAGATGGCTCTCAATGAATGTCTTAGGTAAAGACAACCTGGGCCTCATCCTGTCCCACCCTGATGGCAGATGGCTCTCAATGAATGTCTTAGGTAAGGACAATCTGGGCCTTATCCTGTCCCACCCTGATGGCAGATGGCTCTCAATGAATGTCTTAGGTAAGGACCACCTGGGCCTCATCATGTCCCACCCTGATGGCAGATGGCTCTCAATGAATGTCTAAAGTAAGGACAACCTGGGCCTGATCCTGTCCCACCCTGATGGCAGATGGCTCTCAATGAATGTCTTAGGTAAGGACAACCTGGGCCTCATCATGTCCCACCCTGATGGCAGATGGCTCTCAATGAATGTCTTAGGTAAGGACAACCTGGACCTTATCCTGTCCCACCCTGATGGCAGATGGCTCTCAATGAATGTGTTAGGTAAGGACAACCTGGGCCTCATCCTGTCCCACCCTGATGGCAGATGACTCTCAATGAATGTCTTAGGTAAGGACAACCTGGACCTTATCCTGTCCCACCCTGATGGCAGATGGCTCTCAATGAATGTCTTAGGTAAAGACAACCTGGGCCTCATCCTGTCCCACCCTGATGGCAGATGGCTCTCAATGAATGTCTTAGGTAAGGACAACCTGGACCTCATCCTGTCCCACCCTGATGGCAGATGGCTCTCAATGAATGTCTTAGGTAAAGACAACCTGGGCCTCATCCTGTCCCACCCTGATGGCAGATGGCTCTCAATGAATGTCTTAGGTAAGGACAACCTGGGCCTTATCCTGTCCCACCCTGATGGCAGATGGCTCTCAATGAATGTCTTAGGTAAGGACCACCTGGGCCTCATCATGTCCCACCCTGATGGCAGATGGCTCTCAATGAATGTCTTAGGTAAACCCAACCTGGGCCTTATCCTGTCCCACCCTGATGGCAGATGGCTCTCAATGAATGTCTTAGGTAAGGACAACCTGGGCCTCATCCTGTCCCACCCTGATGGCAGATGGCTCTCAATGAATGTCTTAGGTAAGGACAACCTGGGCCTCATGTCCCACCCTGATGGCAGATGGCTCTCAATGAATGTCTTAGGTAAGGACAACCTGGGCCTCATCCTGTCCCACCCTGATGGCAGATGGCTCTCAATGAATGTCTTAGGTAAGGACAACCTGGGCCTCATCATGTCCCACCCTGATGGCAGATGGCTCTCAATGAATGTCTTAGGTAAAGACAACCTGGGCCTGATCCTGTCCCACCCTGATGGCAGATGGCTCTCAATGAATGTCTTAGGTAAGGACAACCTGGGCCTCATCCTGTCCCACCCTGATGGCAGATGGCTCTCAATGAATGTCTTAGGTAAGGACAACCTGGGCCTTATCCTGTCCCACCCTGATGGCAGATGGCTCTCAATGAATGTGTTAGGTAAGGACAACCTGGACCTTATCCTGTCCCACCCTGATGGCAGATGGCTCTCAATGAATGTCTTAGGTAAGGACAACCTGGGCCTCATCCTGTCCCACCCTGATGGCAGATGGCTCTCAATGAATGTCTTAGGTAAGGACAACCTGGGCCTTATCCTGTCCCACCCTGATGGCAGATGGCTCTCAATGAATGTGTTAGGTAAGGACAACCTGGGCCTCATCCTGTCCCACCCTGATGGCAGATGGCTCTCAATGAATGTCTTAGGTAAGGGCAACCTGGACCTCATCGTGTCCCACCCTGATGGCAGATGGCTCTCAATGAATGTCTTAGGTAAGGACCACCTGGGCCTCATCCAGTCCCACCCTGATGGCAGATGGCTCTCAATGAATGTCTTAGGTAAGGACAACCTGGGCCTCATCCTGTCCCACCCTGATGGCAGATGGCTCTCAATGAATGTCTTAGGTAAGGACAACCTGGGCCTCATCCTGTCCCACCCTGATGGCAGATGGCTCTCAATGAATGTCTTAGGTAAGGACCACCTGGGCCTCATCCAGTCCCACCCTGATGGCAGATGGCTCTCAATGAATGTCTTAGGTAAGGACCACCTGGGCCTCATCCAGTCCCACCCTGATGGCAGATGGCTCTCAATGAATGTCTTAGGTAAGGACAACCTGGGCCTCATCCTGTCCCACCCTGATGGCAGATGGCTCTCAATGAATATCTCATAAAAGTTCGCTCGTAAAACTCGAAACTTGTATTTGCCAGACAAAGAGCAAAGAAAGCTGTTTGTTTTTATCAAAAACGTTTTTAAACACTAGTTTGAAAAACTATATTTTGTTGAAAATGAATGGCAGAAGATGGCTGCATACTAATAATTATCTCAGCGTAATGTTTATTTTCGTTGGACATAAACTTGATCAATCCGTAACTTGTAAAGCGTGTAAGAGATTACGAGTCGGGTTGAGTTGACATCTGTTAGTGGCGCGTTCCCTGTTGCCGTCGCCTCATGGCTGGTGCCCCGTCTTGCAGGTCAAGTGGTGAATGTGCTGCGCGAGGAGAACATGCCGCACATGACGGGCTTCCCGCCGCAGCTGACGTCACAGGTCCGGATCCCGGCCTGGTACCAGTCTGGGATCAGCCTGTTCGCGCGGCGCGACTCGGACGTCGGCCGTCAGCTGGAGGCCGCTCAGGAGCTGAACCTGAACGGCGAACCGGAAGCCGGGACGAGACCAGACGTGCAGTGACTGGGCCCCAGTGGGATCACGGGATCAGACCAGCAGTGACTGGGCCCCAGTGGGATCACGGGATCAGACCTGCAGTGACTGGGCCCCAGTGGGATCAGACCAGCAGTGACAGAGCCCCAGTGGGATCACGGGATCAGACCAGCAGTGACTGAGCCCCAGTGGGATCACGGGATCAGACCAGCAGTGACTGGGCCCCAGTGGGATCACGAGATCAGACCAGCAGTGACTGGGCCCCAGTGGGATCACGGGATCAGACCTGCAGTGACTCGGCCCCAGTGGGATCACGGGACAAGACCAGCAGTGACAGGGCCCAGTGGGATCACGGGATCAGACCAGCAGTGACAGAGCCCCAGTGGGATCACGGGATCAGACCAGCAGTGACTGGGCCCCAGTGGGATCACGGGATCAGACCAGCAGGGACTTAGCCCCAGTGGGATCACGGGATCAGACCAGCAGTGACTGGGCTCCAGTGGGATCACGGGATCAGACCTGCAGTGACTCGGCCCCAGTGGGATCACGGGATCAGACCAGCAGTGACTGAGCCCCAGTGGAATCAGACCAGCAGTGACTGGGCCCCAGTGGGATCACGGGATCAGACCTGCAGTCACTGGGTCCCAGTGGGATCACGGGATCAGACCAGCAGTGACTGAGCCCCAGTGGGATCAGACCAGCAGTGACTGGGCCCCAGCGGGATTAGACCTGCAGTGACTTGGTCCCAGTGGGATCACGGGATCAGACCAGCAGTGACTGGGCCCCAGTGGGATCACGGGATCAGACCAGCAGTGACTGGGCCCCAGCGGGATTAGACCTGCAGTGACTGGGTCCCAGTGGGATCACGGGATCAGACCAGCAGTGACTGGGCCCCAGTGGGATCACGGGATCAGACCAGCAGTGACTGAGCCCCAGTGGGATCACGGGATTAGACCAGCAGTGACTGGGCCCCAGCGGGATTAGACCTGCAGTGACTGGGTCCCAGTGGGATCACGGGATCAGACCAGCAGTGACTGAGCCCCAGTGGGATCACGGGATTAGACCAGCAGTGACTGGGCCCCAGCGGGATTAGACCTGCAGTGACTGGGTCCCAGTGGGATCACGGGATCAGACCAGCAGTGACTGGGCCCCAGTGGGATCACGGGATCAGACCAGCAGTGACTGAGCCCCAGTGGGATCACGGGATCAGACCTGCAGGAACTGGGCCCCAGTGTGATCACGGGAGCAGACCAGCAGTGACTGGGCCCCAGTGGGATCGCGGGAGCAGACCAGCAGTGACTGGGCCCCACTGGGATTACGGGATCAGACCAGCAGTGACTGGGCCCCAGTGGGATCACGGGATTAGACCAGCAGTGACTGGGCCCCAGTGGGATCACGGGATCAGACTAGCAGTGACTGGGCCCCAGTGTGATCACGGGAGCAGACCAGCAGTGACTGGGCCCCAGTGGGATCACGGGATCAGACGAGCAGTGACTGGGCCCCAGTGGGATCACGGGATCAGACCTGCAGTGACTGGGCCCCAGTGGGATCACGGGATCAGACCAGCAGTGACTGAGCTCCAGTGGGATCACGGGATCAGACCTGCAGTGACTCGGCCCCAGTGGGATCACGGGATTAGACCAGCAGTGACTGGGCCCCAGTGGGATCACGGGATCAGACTAGCAGTGACTGGGCCCCAGTGTGATCACGGGAGCAGACCAGCAGTGACTCGGCCCCAGTGGGATCACGGGATTAGACCAGCAGTGACTGAGCCCCAGTGGGATCACGGGATCAGACCTGCAGTGACTGGGCCCCAGTGGGATCACGGGATCAGACCAGCAGTGACTGAGCCCCAGTGGGATCACGGGATCAGACCTGCAGTGACTCGGCCCCAGTGGGATCACGGGATCAGACCAGCAGTGACTGAGCCCCAGTGGGATCACGGGATTAGACCAGCAGTGACTGTGCCCCAGTGGGATCACGGGATCAGGCTAGCAGTGACTGGGCCCCAGTGTGATCACGGGAGCAGACCAGCAGTGACTGGGCCCCAGTGGGATCACGGGATCAGACTAGCAGTGACTGGGCCCCAGCGGGATCACGGGATCAGACGTGCAGTGACTGGGTCCCAGTGGGATCACGGGATCAGACGTGCAGTGACTGGGCCCCAGTGGGATCAGACCAGCAGTGACAGAGCCCCAGTGGGATCACGGGATCAGACCAGCAGTGACTGAGCCCCAGTGGGATCACGGGATCAGACCAGCAGTGACTGGGCCCCAGTGGGATCACGAGATCAGACCAGCAGTGACTGGGCCCCAGTGGGATCACGGGATCAGACCAGCAGTGACTGGGCCCCAGTGGGATCACGGGATCAGACCTGCAGTGACTCGGCCCCAGTGGGATCACGGGACAAGACCAGCAGTGACAGGGCCCAGTGGGATCACGGGATCAGACCAGCAGTGACAGAGCCCCAGTGGGATCACGGGATCAGACCAGCAGTGACTGGGCCCCAGTGGGATCACGGGATCAGACCAGCAGGGACTTAGCCCCAGTGGGATCACGGGATCAGACCAGCAGTGACTGGGCTCCAGTGGGATCACGGGATCAGACCTGCAGTGACTCGGCCCCAGTGGGATCACGGGATCAGACCAGCAGTGACTGAGCCCCAGTGGAATCAGACCAGCAGTGACTGGGCCCCAGTGGGATCACGGGATCAGACCTGCAGTCACTGGGTCCCAGTGGGATCACGGGATCAGACCAGCAGTGACTGAGCCCCAGTGGGATCAGACCAGCAGTGACTGGGCCCCAGCGGGATTAGACCTGCAGTGACTTGGTCCCAGTGGGATCACGGGATCAGACCAGCAGTGACTGGGCCCCAGTGGGATCACGGGATCAGACCAGCAGTGACTGGGCCCCAGCGGGATTAGACCTGCAGTGACTGGGTCCCAGTGGGATCACGGGATCAGACCAGCAGTGACTGGGCCCCAGTGGGATCACGGGATCAGACCAGCAGTGACTGAGCCCCAGTGGGATCACGGGATTAGACCAGCAGTGACTGGGCCCCAGCGGGATTAGACCTGCAGTGACTGGGTCCCAGTGGGATCACGGGATCAGACCAGCAGTGACTGAGCCCCAGTGGGATCACGGGATTAGACCAGCAGTGACTGGGCCCCAGCGGGATTAGACCTGCAGTGACTGGGTCCCAGTGGGATCACGGGATCAGACCAGCAGTGACTGGGCCCCAGTGGGATCACGGGATCAAACCAGCAGTGACTGAGCCCCAGTGGGATCACGGGATCAGACCTGCAGGAACTGGGCCCCAGTGTGATCACGGGAGCAGACCAGCAGTGACTGGGCCCCAGTGGGATCGCGGGAGCAGACCAGCAGTGACTGGGCCCCACTGGGATTACGGGATCAGACCAGCAGTGACTGGGCCCCAGTGGGATCACGGGATTAGACCAGCAGTGACTGGGCCCCAGTGGGATCACGGGATCAGACTAGCAGTGACTGGGCCCCAGTGTGATCACGGGAGCAGACCAGCAGTGACTGGGCCCCAGTGGGATCACGGGATCAGACGAGCAGTGACTGGGCCCCAGTGGGATCACGGGATCAGACCTGCAGTGACTGGGCCCCAGTGGGATCACGGGATCAGACCAGCAGTGACTGAGCCCCAGTGGGATCACGGGATCAGACCTGCAGTGACTCGGCCCCAGTGGGATCACGGGATTAGACCAGCAGTGACTGGGCCCCAGTGGGATCACGGGATCAGACTAGCAGTGACTGGGCCCCAGTGTGATCACGGGAGCAGACCAGCAGTGACTCGGCCCCAGTGGGATCACGGGATTAGACCAGCAGTGACTGAGCCCCAGTGGGATCACGGGATCAGACCTGCAGTGACTGGGCCCCAGTGGGATCACGGGATCAGACCAGCAGTGACTGAGCCCCAGTGGGATCACGGGATCAGACCTGCAGTGACTCGGCCCCAGTGGGATCACGGGATCAGACCAGCAGTGACTGAGCCCCAGTGGGATCACGGGATTAGACCAGCAGTGACTGGGCCCCAGTGGGATCACGGGATCAGACTAGCAGTGACTGGGCCCCAGTGTGATCACGGGAGCAGACCAGCAGTGACTGGGCCCCAGTGGGATCACGGGATCAGACTAGCAGTGACTGGGCCCCAGTGGGATCACGGGATTAGACCAGCAGTGACTGGGCCCCAGTGGGATCACGGGATCAGACTAGCAGTGACTGGGCCCCAGTGTGATCACGGGAGCAGACCAGCAGTGACTGGGCCCCAGTGGGATCACGGGATCAGACCAGCAGTGACTGGGCCCCAGTGGGATCACGGGATCAGACCAGCAGTGACTGGGCTCCAGTGGGATCTCGGGATCAGACCTGCAGTGACTGGGCTCCAGTGGGATCACGGGATCAGACCAGCAGTGACTGGGCCCCAGTGTGATCACGGGATCAGACCTGCAGTGACAGAGCCCCAGTGGGATCACGGGATCAGACCAGCAGTGACTGGGTCCCAGTGGGATCACGGGATCAGACCAGCAGTGACTGGTCCCCAGTGGGATCACGGGATCAGACCAGCAGTGACTGGGCTCCAGTGGGATCAGACCAACAGTGACTGGGCCCCAATGGGATCACGGGACCAGACCAGCAGTGACTGGGCCCCAGTGGGATCAGACCAGCAGTTACTGGGTCCCAGTGGGATCACGGTATCAGACCAGCAGTGACTGGGCTCCAGTGGGATCAGACCAGCAGTGACTGGGCCCCAGTGGGATCAGACCAGCAGTGACTGGGCTCCAGTGGGATCAGACCAGCAGTGACTGGGCCCCAGTGGGATCAGACCAGCAGTGACTGGGCCCTAGTGGGATCACGGGGTAAAACCAAAGGCGTCCGTTTGCCATTTTGGACAACCGTTGTTCGCGTTTGTGGTGTGACATTAGTACGTTGACATTGACCTTTCACCCCTATGATAAGTATCGTAAGTTGGGGTTGACCCTGGAGTTTGTCGTCCTGTGACATGTGTGCCGCCCCAGTGGAGTGATTGTGAAGGGGGGTTGCGAAGTGTAAACCCTTCCTTACGTTATGTATGTGTAGCATACAATGCTGAGTCCTCTGTTATCGCTCCTCTGGTGGCGACCTGTGTCGTCCATCTGAGGCGACCCTTTAATTTATCGTGCACTTTTCGTTGAAGTTTTATATCTGATCTGTACCCGCACAGGTATATCTGTAAATACATGAGGTGCTTGCTTTGTTGTCCTAACAGTGAATGGTATGTTGATTTTAAAGTCGGTCATACTAGATGTACAACGAATCTTGGATGCAGTACATTGAGGTTACTTAAAAATACCTTACTTACAATAAGTTGCTCGGTGACGAAGCTTCTTAAGTAGAAGTTTCTTACATAAGGGATCTGTGTTGGAGAGTCTTAAGTAGAAATATCGCCGTTGAGTAGGAGTGTCTTATTGGAGCTTCTTTGGCATAAGATTCTTAGCGGAATTTCTTCAGTGGAAGATTTTGGTTCGTTTCTTGAGTTCTGGCTGAAGCTTCTCGAGTAGAAGCTTCGCACTCGAGCTTCTCACGAGGCCCAATGTCTGAGACTGTTTAGTGACGTAACAAGCTGAGAGAAGCGCAGTAATTGAGAACACATGCAGTGTAGCGATGTAGTGTCTGTGAAGATGTCAAAACACCAATAACATAACTGCCCATCGTTCAGCGTCGCGTTGACCTTGGCTCCCCTTCACCCATGACCTTGGTGTATAGGTGTCCAGCGGTGTCCGCTTTTGTTCCCCGTCGCCGCCTTACATAGGCCCATCTTCCATGTACGGGTCCCCAAGTACATTGTAATTGTTGGCCATGAGTTATACGCGAGCTATGCAGAGACATGTTATCAATCAGTGGATGATAAGGAAAGCCATGGTTAGTCGTGTAGATGATGAGAGAAGCCATGGCTGGTCGTGTAGATGATGAGAGAAGTCATGGCTGGTCGAGTAGATGATGAGAGAAGCCATGGCTGGTCGCGTAGATGATGAGAAAAGTCATGGCTGGTCGTGTAGATGATAAGAGAAGCCATGGCTGGCCGTGTAGATGATGAGAGAAGCCATGACTGGTCGCGTAGATGGTGAGAGAAGTCATGGCTGGTCGTGTAGATGATGAGAAAAACCATGGCTGGTCGTGTAGATGATGAGAGAAGCCATGGTTGGTCGTGTAGATGATGAGAGAAGCCATGGCTGGTCGTGTAGATGATGAGAGAAGCCATGGCTGGTCGTGTAGATGATGAGAGAAGTCATGGCTGGTCGTGTAGATGATGAGAAAAACCATGGCTGGTCGCGTAGAGGATGAGAGAAGCCATGGCTGGCCGTGTAGATGATGAGAAAAACCATGGCTGGTCGTGTAGATGATGAGAGAAGTCGTGTAGATGATGAGAAAAACCATGGCTGGTCGTGTAGATGAGAGAAGCCATGGCTGGACGCGTAGATGGTAAGAGAAGTCATGGCTGGTCGTGTAGGTGATGGGAGAAGCCATGGCTGGTCGCGTAGATGGTGAGAGAAGTCGTGTAGATGATAAGAAAAACCATGGCTGGCCGTGTAGATGAGAGAAGCCATGGCTGGTCGCGTAGATGGTGAGAGAAGTCATGGCTGGTCGTGTAGGTAATGGGAGAAGCCATGGCTGGTCGCGTAGAGGATGAGAGAAGCCATGGTTGGTCGTATAGATGATGAGAGAAGCCATGGCTGGTCGTGTAGATGATGAGAGAAGCCATGGCTGGCCGTGTAGATGATGAGAAAAACCATGGCTGGTCGTGTAGATGATGAGAGAAGTCGTGTAGATGATGAGAAAAACCATGGCTGGCCGTGTAGATGAGAGAAGCCATGGCTGGTCGCGTAGATGGTGAGAGAAGTCATGGCTGGTCGTGTAGATGATGAGAGAAGTCGTGTAGATGATGAGAAAAACCATGGCTGGCCGTGTAGATGAGAGAAGCCATGGCTGGTCGCGTAGATGGTGAGAGAAGTCATGGCTGGTCGTGTAGGTGATGGGAGAAGCCATGGCTGGTCGCGTAGATGGTGAGAAAAGTCATGGCTGGTCGTGTAGATGATGAGAAATACCATGGCTGGTCGTGTAGATGATGAGAGAAGCCATGGCTGGCCGTGTAGATGATGAGAGAAGCCATGGCTGGTCGTGTAGATCACGAGAGAAGCCATGGCTGGTCGTATAGATGATGAGAGAAGCCATGGCTGGTCGTGTAGATGATGAGAGAAGTCATGGTTGGTCGTGTAGATGATGAGAAAAGTCATGGCTGGTCGTGTAGATGATGAGAAAAACCATGGCTGGCCGTGTAGATGATGAGAGAAGCCATGGCTGGTCGCGTAGATCGTGAGAGAAGTCATGGCTGGTCGTGTAGATGATGAGAAAAACCATGGCTGGTCGTGTAGATGATGAGAGAAGCCATGGCTGGCCGTGTAGATGATGAGAGAAGCCATGGCTGGTCGCGTAGATCGTGAGAGAAGTCATGGCTGGTCGTGTAGATGATGAGAAAAACCATGGCTGGTCGTGTAGATGATGAGAGAAGCCATGGCTGGTCGTGTAGATCACGAGAGAAGCCATGGCTGGTCGTATAGATTATGAGAAAAGCCATGGCTGGTCGTGTAGATGATGAGAGAAGTCATGGCTGGTCGTGTAGATGATGAGAAAAAACATGGCTGGTCGTGTAGTTCATGAGAGAAGCCGTGGCTGGTCGTGTAGATGATGAGAGAAGTCATGGCTGGTCGTGTAGATGACGAGAGAATGATGAGAGAAGTCATGGCTGGTCATGTAGATGATGAGAAAAAACATGGCTGGTCCCATAGATGATGTGAGAAGCCGTGGCTGGTCGCGTAGATGATGAGAGAAGCCATGGCTGGTCGTGTAGATGAGAGAAGCCGTGGCTGGTCGTGTAGATGATGAGAAAAGTCATGGCTGGTCGTGTAGATGATGAGAAAAACCATGGCTGGCCGTGTAGATGATGAGAGAAGCCATGGCTGGTCGCGTAGATCGTGAGAGAAGTCATGGCTGGTCGTGTAGATGATGAGAAAAACCATGGCTGGTCGTGTAGATGATGAGAGAAGCCATGGCTGGTCGTGTAGATCACGAGAGAAGCCATGGCTGGTCGTATAGATTATGAGAAAAGCCATGGCTGGTCGTGTAGATGATGAGAGAAGTTATGGCTGGTCGTGTAGATGATGAGAAAAAACATGGCTGGTTGTGTAGATGATGAGAGAAGTCATGGCTGGTCGTGTAGATGATGAGAAAAAACATGGCTGGTCGTGTAGTTCATGAGAGAAGCCGTGGCTGGTCGTGTAGATGATGAGAGAAGTCATGGCTGGTCGTGTAGATGACGAGAGAATGATGAGAGAAGTCATGGCTGGTCATGTAGATGATGAGAAAAAAACATGGCTGGTCCCATAGATGATGTGAGAAGCCGTGGCTGGTCGCGTAGATGATGAGAGAAGCCATGGCTGGTCGTGTAGATGATGAGAGAAGCCGTGGCTGGTCGTGTAGATGATGAGAGAAGCCATGGCTGGTCGTGTAGATGATGAGAGAAGCCATAGCTGGTCGTGTAGATGATTAGAGAAATCATGGCTAGTCGTATAGATGATGAGAGAAGCCGTGGCTGGTCGTGTAGATGATGAGAGAAGCCAAGGCTGGTCGTTTAGATGATGAGAGAAGCCATGGCTGGTCGTGTAGATGATTAGAGAAATCATGGCTAGTCGTATAGATGATGAGAGAAGCCGTGGCTGGTCGTGTAGATGATGAGAGAAGCCATGGCTGGCCGTGTAGATGATGAGAGAAGCCATGGCTGGTCGTGTAGATGATGAGAAAAAACATGGCTGGTCCCATAGATGATGAGAGAAGTCATGGCTGGTCGTGTAGATGATGAGAGAAGCCATGGCTGGTCGTTTAGATTATGAGAGAAGTCTAAAGTTTCTATTTGATATTGTAAGCTTACGTACTTTAGAGCGCAGGGAAACGTGAAGAAGGCAAGTTGTTTCTGATGTTGATGCGGTACTTAATTGGTCCTATGACTATATGACATAACCACCAGCCGCCCTATCACTCATTGGTCCTATGACTATATAACATAACCACCAGCCGCCCTATCACTCATTGGTCCTATGACTGTATGACATAACCACCAGCCGCCCTATCACTAATTGGTCCTATGACTATATGACATAACCACCAGCCGCCTTATCACTAATAAGTCACATCATTACTGGTAAGTCACACCACTAGAAAGTCATGAAGGAGTCATCACCGAACAGTCAGCATGAGAAGACCTTTAGACAAAAATGACGGTTTAGACCTTTAGACAAAAATGACGGTTTAGACCTTTAGACAAAAATGGCGATGACGGAGAGCAGTGTGGTCAGTCACAAGTTGTACATATATAGGTAGGTGATGAATCCTGCAAGCTGTGTATTTTCGACCTACGTGTACATCGAATCGAGCCTGTGCAATAAAACTATGAAACGCCTTCCAGTCTTTGTCTTTAATTCGCTGGTAGTTTTTTTTTCGGCTTTCGGCATTGATTCAAATTCTTGGGATGATTTAGCATCCCAAAAGAGGGGATGGGTGCGTCTCGTGCGAGGGGGAATGGCCCACCACGACGGGCTCTGGTTTGAGGAACTGGACAATCTAACCCAGTGAAGATAACCCTGGACCTAACGACAGGTCATCGATGCGACGCCTGTCGGTCAAAGATAGGATAGGAAACCAAAACCAATGCTGCAAATCCATCGTCTTTCGCAGGCGGACGGATGCCAACCAGTTTGCTGGGAGACCTGTGCGGTCTTCTCCCAGCCTGACTGGAGGAATGTAACCGCCCACCTGGGTTCCACTCCCTTATTTCAAACATTCATTTCAGTCTTATCCAGTTACTGTTTGCAGTGACTGACGTTTACCAGTCCTGTTTTACAACTGCAGGAGTATTTTTCTCGTTTATTTTCATGCAGTAGTCCTGACCATTACACTGTCATGTACAAGTCCCCTACTTTATTATATACTTTGGTTCAAACGTCTTAGTCATGTCCGGAAAGAAACATTTCAAAACTTTGCGACACACACAAACACGTGTCTCATCAAAACCATGGCAACAAACAACCGAGCCAGATTACAAGCTTTTATTTACTTTCAATTTCCATGTTTGAAATGTATTTTGAGAGATGCATGTACAACGCAATCTAATGCAATACAAGTGTCCAATCAATATATATATGGTTTACATTGCTTTAACAGTAGATTTCATATCGATACATACGGTGACAATATATATATACACATCATGGCCTATAATATGCATAACAAGAGTAACAAAGTTGTCCCGCGTGCGCTAAATGGTTAACAGATGACGTAACAATACCAGCTTCAGATATATACAGAACATTCCGTCCGGTTTATACAAGTCTAGTCATTATTGACATGTGTTTCATCGTTCCGTGTCTCCTAAAGTAATCAATACAGACACTCACTGTCGATAATGGGGAGGGGGGGGGGGTGGGGGGGGGGGAGTCACACTGCCATATCCCACGGGGTTTGTGTGTGTGTGTGGGGGGGGGGACACACCGGGATCTTGGTGTGCCCCCTACAGCCGGGGGGTGGGGGGAGGGGGGTCCACACTTCGTCACATCACGAGGCATATAAAACGTGGCGTGAGGAGGATCCCTGGCCTGGGGACGGGGCTGCAGTGGGAGATAGGGGGATCCATATAGACCTACCTCGTGTGGGGGGGGGGGGAGGGGGGGCAGGGGATCCATACAGACCTACCCCCCGGGGGGCGTGGCGTTAAGGCCACGTGGCCTGCTATACAAAAGAGCTGACCCCGGGGCAGCAGTGCGTGAAGGCGAAGGTGAACAGCACGAGAAGGGGAGACGTCAATGTTAGGGAGGGCCTCGTAACTAAAGATTAACGCTAGCCTCTGTGTGATGAGAGCCATAGCTGCAGAATAACCACCTTACCATACGCTTCTATAGATAGCAGCAAACTAAATGCACGCAAAACGGAATAATGGGCATAGCAATAACAAGCAGGGTGTGGCGGACCACGCCTCACTGACCCACACACCTGGCTGACAGTCCAGTACAGCGCCTCACAGACCCACACACCTGGCTGACAGCCCAGGACAGCGTCTCACTGTCCCACACAACCTGGCTGACAGCCCAGGATACCGTCTCACTGACCCCACACACCTGGCTGACAGCCCAGTACAGCATTCCCCTCCTTGGCTTACATGAGACTCTCCGTGGCAATGCCTTAATCCCATAAGGAGCTTCTGATATGTATGCCAATACACACTGCATATACACTGTTATATACTATCATGGCTAACTAGGAGTGACCGTCTCGCTGTGGGGAGGCCTCTAACGTTAACGATATCATCCCCACCCCCCACCCCCACCCTCAAAACAAAAGCCACCGATCACCGTCACAGCCACGTGAAACACCCCTACTCCCACCACCCCCCCCCCCCCGCCCTGACACCCCCACCGTCTGGTACCAAAGACTAAAACAAACTATCCACCGAGTGAACACGCGGCAAATCGAACTTGATAATCGGATAATGTCATTATACTTCACAATTCATAAATCACCATGACGAAGTGTCACACCGTCGGCCATTGTCAATACGATAAACGCGGCCAAAGAATTTAACATGTTCTTTGCCGAAGCGATCTTCAGATGTTGAATGCATTTCAAAGCGTGAAACGCCATCGATTTTACACCATGGTAAAAAATTTCAAGTAAGAAAATAGATTTGTGGCACTTATAAAAAATGGTCGGCTGGAGCTACTGCTAAATTCTACAGAAGTGGCCACCAGGGGCGCGCCGGTCAGAGATTGGCTAACAGAGGCCGAGCGGGGTCACTTGGGTCAAGGTCACTTACAGCGCCTGCAGACGCCAGTGGAACAAGATGGCGACCACCAGACCCAAGGCTGCTTGACATTGGCCGCCCGCAATATTTGCCCTCGCGTTGCGTTGAGAACCCTTTAGCTGTTAGTTAACTTTAGTTGGTTCCAGCTGACTGCGCAGAGCCCCGCTGGCCATTCATTTGGTGTAGGCGTTCCTCATCGCTCTCCGGAGAGGCCTCTCAGAGCGAGGCTCGATCTGGTGCAGGCTTCTCAAAGAATTCCCCTCGGAAGGCTTTCAGGCTTAGGCTGTCAGACTGCTCTCACGATAAGGCTCCCAAGAAAGCAACCCGAAAGGCTTTCCATAGAAGGCTCTCTGAAAGAGGCTTTCCAAAGAAGGCCCTCTAGAAGGCTCTCCTTAACAGGCTCTCCAGAGAAGGCTCTCGTGAGAAGGCTCTCGTGAGAAGGCTCTACAGAGAAGGCTTTCATGAGAAGGCTTTCATGAGAAGGCTCTTATGAGAAGGCTCTCAGAGAAAGCTCCCTGGAGAAAGCTTCCCAGAGTAAGCTTCCCAGAGAAAGCCCCCCAGAGAAATCCCCCAGACGCTGTTCCAGTGATTCCCGGGGGCTCTCTACTCCTGGCCGAAGCCTTCCGTCTCCTCGATGGCGTAGGTCAGCTTCTCCACCATCTGCTCGTAGCTCTTGTAGGGCGGCAGGTCGAGGCGGTTGAAGCAGGTGTGGCTGCGGGGGAGCCAGGTCTCCTTGCCCACCTTCTCGATGCAGAACCGCTGCGGCCCATTGCTCCCTGCAACGACACCAAGCCAACGTTCAGACCTCAGACAGGGGGATGAGTGGCGTACATCAGGCAGGTAGGCGTAGGGTGGGGTGGGGGCGGGGCTACATAGGGTTAATTGCGCACCACGCGCAGCATGAGGATTGGGGCGGGGCAGGTTTTTACTGTGTATCTTTCTGCTCTATTTATAGTGAATTATCGCTTGTTTGTACTCCCTAGTTGATTAGAGAAGGTTAACCCTCAATGTAGAGACCATTAGCGCGAGATGTCAAAAGACAGCTTCTTACAAGATAACGTTCACGGCCTATTTAACGTGGGTAACCACTCTATAATATTACTGCATGGAGACAGCATGTGATCTCGGCACAGTGAGTGAGCGATGTGAGACTGACCCATTAGCTCGGCGAACCCCCCGACGGGGAGGCGGCAGGTGCCCGTCACAAACTGCAGCAGGCGGGTGCGCTTCTCGTGGTCCAGGTCCCGGACAAACTGAAAGCAGGCAGCAGCCAGTCACAACCAGATACAGCTAGTTACAACCAGATACAGCTAGTTACAACCAGATACCGTCAGTGACAACAAGACACAACCAGTTAAAACCAGGTAGAACCAGATACGTTACTGTCGGTTACTATGAGTTACTATTAGAAGCCACCAGATACAGTCAGTGACAACCAGATACAGCCAGTCACAACCAGATACAGTCAGTGACAACCAGATACAGTCAGTAACAACCAGATACAGCCAGTGACAACCCGTTAGAACCAGATATGTTACTATCATTTGCTATTAGAGGCAATAAGATACAACCGGTGACAATCAGTGTTATCCGAATACGATTTACAATCCGTTACAAACAGTTATATGCAAACTTTAACTCCCAAAAGTGAGTTTGCAATTACACGTGGGCAATATGAAAACCATTAATATTGTATGGAGCTTCCGTGTTATATGCTGTACGATATTGACCAGCTTAGTGCACTGGCTTGCCGCCGGGCCAGGTTGCTTTCGCTTACCTTCCAGTACCACTGGATCTGCTTGCTGCTCCGTGTATAGTGTCGGTAGATCGTGTTTCGCTCCCAGTCGTCTACGTCGATCTCTTGCATACCACACAACATCAACTGAAATCAAGACACAGTTGTCAGTAGTCCATCAAAACAAGAATAGATGTCAGCAGTCCGTCGAACCACATCACAGCTATCAGTATTCCATCAAACAATATCACAGCTATCAGTATTCCATCAAACTAAATCACAGCTATCAGTATTCCATCAAACTAAATCATAGCTATCAGTATTCCATCAAACTAAATCATAGCTATCAGTATTCCATCAAACTAAATCATAGCTATCAGTATTCCATCAAACAAAATCACAGCTATCAGTATTCCATCAAACTAAATCATAGCTATCAGTATTCCATCAAACAAAATCACAGCTATCAGTATTCCATCAAACTAAATCATAGCTATCAGTATTCCATCAAACTAAATCACAGATATCAGTATTCCATCAAACTAAATCACAGCTATCAGTATTCCATCAAACTAAATCATAGCTATCAGTATTCCATCAAACTAAATCATAGCTATCAGTATTCCATCCAAACTAAATCATAGCTATCAGTATTCCATCAAACTAAATCATAGCTACCAGTATTCCATCAAACTAAATCATAGCTATCAGTATTCCATCAAACTAAATCACAGCTATCAGTATTCCATCAAACTAAATCATAGTTATCAGTATTCCATCAAACTAAATAATAGTTATCAGTATTCCATCAAACTAAATCATAGCTATCAGTATTCCATCAAACTAAATCATAGCTACCAGTATTCCATCAAACTAAATCATAGCTATCAGTATTCCATCAAACTAAATCATAGTTATCAGTATTCCATCAAACTAAATAATAGTTATCAGTATTCCATCAAACTAAATAATAGCTATCAGTATTCCATCAAACTAAATCATAGCTATCAGTATTCCATCAAACTAAATCATAGCTATCAGTATTCCATCAAACTAAATCATAGCTATCAGTATTCCATCAAACTAAATCACAGCTATCAGTATTCCATCAAACTAAATCATAGCTATCAGTATTCCATCAAACTAAATCATAGCTACCAGTATTCCATCAAACTAAATCATAGCTATCAGTATTCCATCAAACTAAATCATAGCTACCAGTATTCCATCAAACTAAATCATAGCTATCAGTATTCCATCAAACTAAATCACAGCTATCAGTATTCCATCAAACTAAATCATAGTTATCAGTATTCCATCAAACTAAATAATAGTTATCAGTATTCCATCAAACTAAATCATAGCTATCAGTATTCCATCAAACTAAATCATAGCTATCAGTATTCCATCAAACTAAATCATAGCTACCAGTATTCCATCAAACTAAATCATAGCTATCAGTATTCCATCAAACTAAATCACAGCTATCAGTATTCCATCAAACTAAATCATATTTATCAGTATTCCACCAAACTAAATCATAGCTACCAGTATTCCATCAAACTAAATCATAGCTATCAGTATTCCATCAAACTAAATCATAGCTACCAGTATTCCATCAAACTAAATCATAGCTATCAGTATTCCATCAAACTAAATCACAGCTATCAGTATTCCATCAAACTAAATCATAGTTATCAGTATTCCATCAAACTAAATAATAGCTATCAGTATTCCATCAAACTAAATCATAGCTACCAGTATTCCATCAAACTAAATCATAGCTATCGGTATTCCATCAAACTAAATCATAGCTATCAGTATTCCATCAAACTAAATCATAGCTATCAGTATTCCATCAAACTAAATCACAGCTATCAGTATTCCATCAAACTAAATCATAGTTATCAGTATTCCACCAAACTAAATCACAGCTATCAGTATTCCATCAAACTAAATCATAGCTATCAGTATTCCACCAAACTAAATCACAGCTATCAGTATTCCATCAAACTAAATCATAGCTATCAGTATTCCATCAAACTAAATCACAGCTATCAGTATTCCATCAAACTAAATCACAGATATCAGCATTCCATCAAACTAAATCACAGCTATCAGTATTCCATCAAACTAAATCATAGCTATCAGTATTCCACCAAACTAAATTACAGCTGTCAGTAGTCCGTCAAACAACATCACAGATGTCAGCAGTCCGCCAAACTAAATGACAGCTGTCAGTAGTCCGCCAAACTAAATGACAGCTGTCAGTAGTCCGCCAAACTCAGTGACAGCTGTCAGTAGTCCGCCAAACTAAATGACAACTGTCAGTGGTGGTGCACCACACACCTCTAACTCCCGCTCGTCGAAGTACTGGAGCCACTGGAGAGGGACGACCTCGTTGAATCCGTCCAAGAAGGCTTTGTTTTGCTCCTCCACGCCCCGAGCGAAGCGCCACTGAGTCATCAGACTGCAAGACAGCGGCGACAGAGTTATATCATATCTCACTGAGTCATCAGACTGAAAGACAGCGGGGACAGAGTTATATCACATCTCACTGAGTCATCAGACTGAAAGACAGCGGGGACAGAGTTATATCACATCTTACTGAGTCCTCAGACTGAAAGACAGCGGGGACAGAGTTATATCACATCTCACTGAGTCATCAGACTGAAAGACAGCGGGGACAGAGTTATATCACATCTCACTGAGTCATCAGACTGAAAGACAGCGGGGACAGAGTTATATCACATCTCACTGAGTCATCAGACTGTAAGACAGCGGGGACAGAGTTATATCACATCTCACTGGGTCATCAGACTGAAAGACAGCAAGGACAGGGCCGGTAATGGTTAGATCACATCTCACTGAGTCATCAGACTGTAAGACAGCGGGGACAGAGTTATATCACATCTCACTGAGTCATCAGACTGAAAGACAGTGGGGACAGGGTCGGTAATGGTTATATCACATCCCACTGAGTCATCAGACTGAAAGACAGCGGGGACAGAGTTATATCACATCTCACTGAGTCATCAGACTGAAAGACAGCGGGGACAGAGTTATATCACATCTCACTGACTCATCAGACTAAAAGCCAGCGGGGACAGAGTTATAACACATCTCACTGAGTCATCAGACTGAAAGACAGGGGACGGTTATGTACAGGACACTGTTTGGTGTACACCAACAAGTTCCATCAGACGCCGTTTAACCTGACTTGATGTATACCAACAAGTTTCCAGCAGACACTGTTTGAGCTTATTTGATGCACACCAACAAGTTTCAGCAGACACCACTTGGCCTTACTTGATGTACACCAACAAGTTTCCAGCATACACTGTTTGAGCTTACTTGATGCACACAAACACGTTTCAGCAGACACCACTTGGCCTTACTTGATGTACACCAACAAGTTTCCAGCATACACTGTTTGAGCTTACTTGATGCACACCAACAGGTTTTCAGCAGACACCACTTGACCTTACTTGCTGTACACCAACAAGTTTCCAGCATACACTGTTTGACCTTACTTGATGTACGCCAACAAGTTTCCAGCAGACTGCGGTTGACCTTACTTGATGTACACCACCAAGTTCCAGCAGACGCCGGTTGACCTTACTTGATGTACATATACACCAACAAGTTTCCAGCAGACGTCGTTTGAGCTTACTTGATGTACTCCAGCTTGTTCTCATCGTCGACTTTGATTTCCGCGCCGCCCGCCTTCAACTCGTGCTGGTCCAGTTTACCCAGGATTTCGAAGTCTGCGGAGAAGAAGAGCTCGAGGCCGCACTCCTCCAGGTTGTTGTCCCTGTGGGCAGACACGTGACATGGGTACACCTATGAGGGACTCACATGTCCCTTTTCAGGACCTACTCTGTGGCTATTTCTAGCCGTCTTGGCAGGTGTCGCGATATTCCCCCGACATTTTCTTTTAGATATGCCCCCGAAAATTTGTTCTGGGGTGTGTGGGGTGAGGGGGGGGGGCGGGAGGGGGGCATTTGTCCGTTTTCCTTCTCATGGTACGAGCTGACGACTACCACCACGTGAATGACACATTCGAAGCAACGGGACACACCGTAACTAAAGTCAGTCATAAATGCCGTAGACTCACGCTTCGGCCCATATTTTCCGCGAATTTACCTCGATCACTCTCAAAATCACTGACGCGAGAAAGCAACAATAGACCATTTTAATGATACTAAAATATGTTTGTACTGCGATGTTATCCTTTTTTAAGACACAAACAATATTTCTCCATGCTGACACTCCATTGGCAGCAGACACACTTTCGCAAATAGACTAAATCACAGACAATGAAAGGCTCTATAGTTGCCATGGCATCCTCGTGGCTGGTATATATATAGAGCATGTATTGTTCAAAGCACGTTCGGCGCCATGGCAACCATCATTTATGACGCGTGTTTTAGTCTTTTGGCCACAAAGCGTTTTCTGCCAATGGCGTGTCAGCATGGAGAAATATTCTTTGTATCATAAAAAAGGATAACATCGCATTACAAACGTGAGTTTGGTATCATTAAAATTGTCTAGTGTTGCTTTCTCACATCAGGAATTTTGAGAGTGATCGAGACAAATTCGCGGAAAATATGGGCCGAAACGTGTGTCTATGGCATTTATGACTTTGACTTTAGCTAACTTTAAAGAAAAGTGGTTATCAGGTAACCAAATTGATATTAATACAACCTTGCCGCCAGGGACAGACCCCCCCCCCCCCCGCCCCCGACCAGCTTCGCACCCGTGTCTACGTACCTGACCCACACCAGTGAGTTGTAGTACTCAGGGTCAATAGACTCCAGGTCACTGATATGCAACTTCTTACTCAGCATCTTCTTGTAGAAAGGCATCGTAAAGCCGCTGTCTATAAACTTCCCGTGGTACAGCGCCTGTACCAGGGAGGAAATTAATATAGGTGAAAGCAACTAATAGACTCAACAAGTAACGTTATATATTCACCAGCAAACTAATTGAATCTAATTAAAATAACCAGACCAACCGCTACATATTATGTTTCAAATTCAGACCTGTTACATCATTTATTACAGGACAATAGACAGATACACCTGTGGAGGTGTCAGGCCAAGTGACGAGAGTTACCGTGTGAGAGTAGCTAGCTGGTGTCTTACCATGGCGATGAACCGACCGATGAACCTGAAGTACATCAGGTGGTCCGGGTTGACTGAGCTGGCGGGGTTGATTTGCAGGCTGTAGTTGTTGTTGTTAGCGTACTCGAACAGACAGTACATGGGGTTGAGCACTTCGTGGGACAGATGGAAAAACCATTCTCTGTAAGAGAAGATTTGAAGAACAACATTACTTGGCGAGTTACTCATTACATGTCAAATGACTTGAATATAAAAAAACCGAGAATTTTTGTATTTTAAATTGAGATAAACTAAATTCTTTTATAAATATAAGCGACTGGCTCCAGTCCCTCCTCCCCCTTCAAGGTCATGTACCCACTGACCTGGCGATACCGCCGTAGTCCAGCCCCTCCTCCCCCACCTCTTCAATGTCACTTACTCACTGACCTGGCTATACCGCGGTAGTCCAGCCCCTCCTCCCCCTTCCAGGTCATGTACCCACTGACCTGGCGATACCGCCGTAGTTCAGCCCTCCCTCCCCCTTCAAGGTCATGTACCCACTGACCTGGCGATACCGCCGTAGTCCAGCCCCTCCTCCCCCACCTCTTCAATGTCATTTACATACTGACCTGGCTATACCGCCGTAGTCCAGCCCCTCCTCCCCCTTCAAGGTTATGTACCCACTGACCTGGCTATACCGCCGTAGTCCAGCCCCTCCTCCCCCTTCCAGGTCATGTACCCACTGACCTGGCGATAACGCCGTAGTTCAGCCCTCCCTCCTACTTCAAGGTCATGTACCCACTGACCTGGCGATAACGCCGTAGTTCAGCCCTCCCTCCTACTTCAAGGTCATGTACCCACTGACCTGGCGATACCGCTGTAGTCCAGCCCCTCCTCCCCCACCTCTTCAATGTCATGTACCCACTGACCTGGCTATACCGCCGTAGTCCAGCCCCTCCTCCCCCTTCCAGGTCATGTACCCACTGACCTGGCTATACCGCCGTAGTCCAGCCCCTCCTCCCCCTTCCAGGTCATGTACCCACTGACCTGGCGATACCGCCGTAGTTCAGCCCTCCCTCCCCCTTCAAGGTCATGTACCCACTGACCTGGCTATACCGCGGTAGTCCAGCCCCTCCTCCCCCTTCAAGGTCATGTACCCACTGACTTGGCTATACCGCCGTAGTCCAGCCCCTCCTCGACCTTCAAGGTCATGTACCCACTGACCTGGCTATACCGCCGTAGTCCAGCCTCTCCTCCCCCTTCAAGGTCATGTACCCACTGACCTGGCGATACCGCCGTAGTTCAGCCCTTCCTCCCCCTTCAAGGTCATGTACCCACTGACCTGGCGATACCGCCGTAGTCCAGCCCCTCCTCCCCCTTCCAGGTCATGTACCCACTGACCTGGCGATACCGCTGTAGTCCAGCCCCTCCCCCCCCTTCAAGGTCATGTACCCACTGACCTGGCGATACCGCTGTAGTTCAGCCCTCCCTCCCCCTTCAAGTTCATGTACCCACTGACCTGGCGATGCCGCCGTAGTCCAGCCCCTCCTCTCCCTTCAAGGTCATGTACCCACTGACCTGGCGATACCGCCGTAGTCCAGCCCCTCCTCCCCCTTCAAGGTCATGTACCCACTGACCTGGCGATACCGCCGTAGTCCAGCCCCTCCTCCCCCTTCCAGGTCATGTACCCACTGACCTGGCGATACCGCCGTAGTCCAGCCCCTCCTCCCCCTTCAAGGTCATGTACCCACTGACCTGGCGATACCGCCGTAGTTCAGCCCTCCCTCCCCCTTCAAGGTCATGTACCCACTGACCTGGCGATACCGCCGTAGTCCAGCCCCTCCTCCCCCTTCAAGGTCATGTACCCACTGACCTGGCGATACCGCCGTAGTCCAGCCCCTCCTCCCCCTGCAAGGTCATGTACCCACTGACCTGGCGATACCGCCGTAGTCCAGCCCCTCCTCCCCCTTCAAGATCATGTACCCACTGACCTGGCGATACCGCCGTAGTCCAGCCCCTCCTCCCCCTTCAAGGTCATGTACCCACTGACCTGGCGATACCGCCGTAGTCCAGCCCCTCCTCCCCCTTCAAGGTCATGTACCCACTGACCTGGCGATGCCGCCGTAGTCCAGCCCCTTCAAGGTCATGTACCCACTGACCTGGCGATACCGCCGTAGTCCAGCTCCTCCTCCCCCTTCAAGGTCATGTACCCACTGACCTGGCGATACCGCCGTAGTCCAGCCTCTCCTCCCCCTTCAAGGTCATGTACCCACTGACCTGGCAATACCGCCGTAGTCCAGCCCCTCCTCCCCCTTCAAGGCCATGTACCCACTGACCTGGCGATACCGCCGTAGTCCAGCCCCTCCTCCCCCTTCAAGGTCATGTACCCACTGACCTGGCGATACCGCCGTAGTCCAGCCCCTCCTCCCCCTTCAAGGTCATGTACCCACTGACCTGGCGATACCACCGTAGTCCAGCCCCTCCTCCCCCTTCAAGGTCATGTACCCACTGACCTGGCGATACCGCCGTAGTCCAGCCCCTCCTCCCCCTTCAAGGTCATGTACCCACTGACCTGGCGATACCGCCGTAGTCCAGCCCCTCCTCCCCCTTCAAGGTCATGTACCCACTGACCTGGCGATACCGCCGTAGTCCAGCCCCTCCTCCCCCTTCCAGGTCATGTACCCACTGACCTGGCGATACCGCCGTAGTCCAGCCCCTCCTCCCCCTTCAAGGTCATGTACCCACTGACCTGGCGATACCGCCGTAGTCCAGCCCCTCCTCCCCCTTCAAGGTCATGTACCCACTGACCTGGCGATACCGCCGTAGTCCAGCCCCTCCTCCCCCTTCAAGGTCATGTACCCACTGACCTGGCGATACCGCCGTAGTCCAGCCCCTCCTCTCCTTTGAAGATGATGTACAATCGTCGACGCAGGTCGAAAGGCTGTAACCGCATTATTTGCTGGAACGAGTCTTCGAACAAGTTCTCGCGCGTCACGTTAATCTTAACGTGACCGGGCAAAGAATTCGACTGCAAGACAAAAAGAAACATTGATATAATAATTGATATCGCGTTATCAACATCAGTTGCTTAGTTATCACGTTTCACTCGTTCATTTTTCCAGCTAATTGTGGCAACTTAAAAGTTGCTAAGTGAGTTATACCATGACGGCCAGTGAATACTACGGACGTGTGTTATCATATGTTGACTGTTGATGCACTTACCTGACATAAATATCTAAATTGTCCTAATTTCCACCTGAAGCTCCTCTCATACTGAATAGGTACACCATAAGCTCCCTTAGGACTGAAATACAAATGCAAACAACACCGCTTTATAATAAATTATCATATTGTATGAGATAAGTATGAACAGGTCTCTGCACTGTGACGTACCTAGAGGGTATTTTTCGATGTAATATTACAACGACAAAACAATATGGAATATTTAAACTATGCCAATGACGTACAATTTACTTTGTCATTTACTTTATCAATTTACTTTGTCAATTTACTTTGTCAATTTACTTTGTCATTTACTCATTTATTAGTTACAACTACCGAGTTAGGAATGGATCAGAACAGCCGTTTCATCCATATCACTGGACATTAAATTACCTCAGTGATGACCCGGCTGGACTAACCCCTCACACCCCCCCACCCCCCACAGCCCCGGACTCACCTCTCAGCCGCCCCGCTGTGGTCACCCCACCCCACCCCCACCCCCCAGCCCCCGGACTCACCCCTTAGCCGGCCCGCCCCGCGGGTCCTGGAATGTAGTGGTACGGGTGTTGTGGTCGACGAAGTAGCGGACTCCCTCTGCAGTGTATCGCATCTCCCAGCCCTCCGGTAGCGGGTCCTCTTGCATGATACTGCGCAGACAGAAACATACAACCTTAACCAAGGAATACCGGGCCACAGGAAACTCAAAGACTTTCTCAAATAGTACTGTATAATCAGGACATAACACGGAAAACGATGCAAGCTGTTCGTGGACACGATAATTGCTTTTTTTCTTTGATATATCAAGACGACACATGATCTAGAATCCGATGTTATGGTAGGGGCGGGGAGGGGAGGGGAGGGGGGGGGTCGGTGATGGGGGTGAGGACACTTACACCTGTGTGCGGGGGTGGGGAGTAGGCGTGGGGGGGGGGGGGGGTCAGTGATGGGGGTGAGGACACTTACACCTGTGTGCGGGGGGTGGGGAGTGGGAGGGGGGTCAGCGATGGGGGTGAGGACACTTACACCTGTGTGCGAGGGTGGGGAGTGGGAGGGGGGTCAGTGATGGGAGTGAGGACACTTACCCCTGTGTGCGGGGGTGGGGAGTGGGAGGGGGGTGACACTTACCCCTGTGTGCGGGGGTGGGGAGTGGGAGGGGGGTGAGGACACTTACCCCTGTGTGCGGGGGTGGGGAGTGGGAAGGGGGTGATACTTACCCCTGTGTGCGGGGGTGCGGAGTGGGAGGGGGGTGACACTTACCCCTGTGTGCGGGGGTGGGGAGTGGGAAGGGGGTGATACTTACCCCTGTGTGCGGGGGTGGGGAGTGGGAGGGGGGTGACACTTACCCCTATGTGCGGGGGTGGGGAGTGGGAGGGGGGTGACACTTACCCCTGTGTGCTGGGGTGGGGAATGGGAGGGGGGTGACACCTACCCCTGTGTGCGGGGGTGGGGAGTGGGAGGGGGGTGATACTTACCCCTGTGTGCGGGGGTGGGGAGTGGGAGGGGGGTGACACCTACCCCTGTGTGCGGGGGTGGGGAGTGGGAGGGGGGTGACACTTACCCCTGTGTGCGGGGATGGGGAGTGGGAGGGGGGTGATACTTACCCCTGTGTGCGGGGGTGGGGAGTGGGAGGGGGGTGACACTTACCCCTGTGTGCGGGGGTGGGGAGTGGGAGGGGGGTGACACCTATCCCTGTGTGCGGGGGTGGGGAGTGGGAGGGGGGTGACACCTACCCCTGTGTGCGGGGGTGGGGAGTGGGAGGGGGATGACACTTACCCCTGTGTGCGGGGGTGGGGAGTGGGAGGGGGGTGAGGACACTTACCCCTGTGTGCGGGGGTGGGGAGTGGGAGGGGGGTGATACTTACCCCTGTGTGCGGGGGTGGGGAGTGGGAGGGGGGTGACACTTACCCCTGTGTGCGGGGGTGGGGAGTGGGAGGGGGGTGACACCTATCCCTGTGTGCGGGGGTGGGGAGTGGGAGGGGGGTGACACCTACCCCTGTGTGCGGGGGTGGGGAGTGGGAGGGGGATGACACTTACCCCTGTGTGCGGGGGTGGGGAGTGGGAGGGGGGTGAGGACACTTACCCCTGTGTGCGGGGGTGGGGAGTGGGAGGGGGGTGATACTTACCCCTGTGTGCGGGGGTGGGGAGTGGGAGGGGGGTGACACCTACCCCTGTGTGCGGGGGTGGAGAGTGGGAGGGGGGTGACACTTACCCCTGTGTGCGGGGATGGGGAGTGGGAGGAGGGTGACACTTACCCCTGTGTGCGGGGGTGGGGAGTGGGAGGGGGGTGACACTTACCCCTGTGTGCGGGGGTCCTCCCACTGTGTCGTACGGTTCTTGTGGTTGACGAAGTAGACCCGACCATTTGCGTCGATGCGTTTCTCTGAAAGAAAAGATGAGAAATGAGCTTTTAAAATAATTAAAGTCACTGGAAATGAGAGATGTTACACACGTAACAGCTTACAGCTAACAGCTTACACACGTATTCTTCTTCCCCCCACCCCCCCCCCCCCCAGCGGGAACCTAGGAGTCTCCCACATCCCCCCGGTAATCCCCCCTAACTGCACCACCCCACAGGCGGTACCCCCCACCCCACCCTCCCAGGCGATACTTACCCACCCCCACCACCCCAGGCGGTACTCACCCCAGCCCTCGGGCAGCGGCCCCAGGGGGTCGGCCTCGGGCGGTACTTCCCCACCCACACCCCCCCCCCAGGCGGTACCCCCTCCCACCCCCCAGGCGGTACTCACCCCAGCCCTCGGGCAGCGGCCCCAGGGGGTCGGCCTCGGGCGGCGTGCTCTGCTGGGCGGCCGGGAAGAGGAAGCGGTTGGCGAGCTGGTCGAGCTGCGCGCCGCGGTTCTGGCGCCAGTGCTGCCAGTTCTGCAGGTTCTGCATCATGTCGGCGTTGGGCCTCTGCCACGTGGTCGTGCGGGTCGTGTGGTCCACGTAGTACACGCGGCCCCGGGGGTCCACCCGCCGCTCCCACCCCGGCGGCAGCGGCGTGGGGCGCTCCCAGGTCGTCGTCCGCGTATTGTGGTCCACGTAGTACGGCCGGCCGTGAGGGTCAATGCGCATCTCCCACCTAGACACCCCGGCGGCGACAATCAAGTGACATGAAATGGGAGTTGGCGTTTCAGGCTGCGTTTGTACACAAAAGGGCTAATTTAGAACTGAACCATGAAACATGCCCCAGAATAGGTGGCTAGACCCGAATGCGAACCCAGGACCTATTGATCCGCTGCCTAATGCATTAACCAATACACCAGGGATGCCCCCTCAGTTAGCCGGCAGGCACACCACCTGGGCACTCTGAGAGAAGACATCTCTGTCTCCCTCTACAAATCGTCAATTGTTTTAGTTACGTTTAGCACGCATTAAGTTACACAACTTTGAGCACACCCCTAATTAAATAAAGCATATTTGATGTTCTACATCGTGGCAAACCACAGAGATGAGGAATTGTATATATATTGTATATATTGTATATATGTTTTAATAGAACTAATGTGTGACGACAGCTTGGACAGTGTTGACTTACCCTGGCGGCAGCGGCTCCTGTGGCCCTCCGGGCGTCCCGTTCGGCTGTCCGGCAGGGGTAGCTGGAACACACAGTGTCTGTCTGGAGACAGGATCTCGCGGCATTCTACAGAGTGGACTATAGGCCTAAAGGGTGGGATTCTCGTCTTACAGAGAGGGATTATAGGGCTAAAGAGTGGGATTCTCTTAGAGAGTGGGGTGGGATTCTAGTCTTACAGAGTGGGATTCTAGTCTTGCGGGGTGGGATTATAGTCTTAAAGAGTGGGATTCTAGTCTTAGAGAGTAGGATTCTAGTCTTACAGAGTGGGATTCTAGTCTTACAGAGTGGGATTCTAGTCTTAGAGAGTGGGATTCTAGTCTTGCGGGGTGGGATTCCAGTCTTACAGAGTGGGATTCTAGTCTTACAGAGTGGGATTCTAGTCTTACAGAGTGGGATTCTAGTCTTGCGGGGTGGGATTCCAGTCTTACAGAGTGGGATTCTAGTCTTACAGAGTGGGATTCTAGTCTTAGAGAGTGGGATTCTAGTCTTGCGGGGTGGGATTCCAGTCTTACAGAGTGGGATTCTAGTCTTACAGAGTGGGATTCTAGTCTTACAGAGTGGGATTCTAGTCTTACAGAGTGGGATTCTAGTCTTACAGAGTGGGATTCTAGTCTTACAGAGTGGGATTCTAGTCTTGCGGGGTGGGATTCTAGTCTTACATGGTGGGATTCTAGTCTTGCGGGGTGGGATTCTAGTCTTACAGAGTGGGATTCTAGTCTTAGAGAGTAGGATTCTAGTCTTAGAGAGTGGGATTCCGGTTTTACAGAGTGGGATTCCAGTCTTACAGAGTGGGATTCTAGTCTTAGAGAGTAGGATTCTAGTCTTACAGAGTGGGATTCCAGTCTTACAGAGTGGGATTCTAGTCTTAGAGAGTGGGATTCCGGTTTTACAGAGTGGGATTCCAGTCTTACAGAGTGGGATTCTAGTCTTACAGAGTGGGATTCTAGTCTTAGAGAGTAGGATTCTAGTCTTACAGAGTGGGATTCCAGTCTTACAGAGTGGGATTCTAGTCTTAAAGAGTGGGATTCCAGTTTTACAGAGTGGGATTCCAGTCTTACAGAGTGGGATTCCAGTCTTACAGAGTGGGATTCTAGTCTTACATGGTGGGATTCTAGTCTTGCGGGGTGGGATTCTAGTCTTAGAGAGTGGGATTCTAGTCTTAGAGAGTGGGATTCTAGTCTTAGAGAGTGGGATTCCGGTTTTACAGAGTGGGATTCCAGTCTTACATGGTGGGATTCTAGTCTTACAGAGTGGGATTCTAGTCTTAGAGAGTAGGATTCTAGTCTTACAGAGTGGGATTCCAGTCTTACAGAGTGGGATTCTAGTCTTAAAGAGTGGGATTCCAGTTTTACAGAGTGGGATTCCAGTCTTACAGAGTGGGATTCCAGTCTTACAGAGTGGGATTCTAGTCTTACATGGTGGGATTCTAGTCTTGCGGGGTGGGATTCTAGTCTTAGAGAGTGGGATTCTAGTCTTAGAGAGTGGGATTCTAGTCTTACAGAGTGGGATTCCAGTCTTACAGAGTGGGATTCTAGTCTTACATGGTGGGATTCTAGTCTTGCGGGGTGGGATTCTAGTCTTAGAGAGTGGGATTCTAGTCTTAGAGAGTGGGATTCTAGTCTTACAGAGTGGGATTCCAGTCTTACAGAGTGGGATTCTAGTCTTACATGGTGGGATTCTAGTCTTGCGGGGTGGGATTCTAGTCTTGCGGGGTGGGATTCTAGTCTTAGAGAGTGGGATTCTAGTCTTAGAGAGTGGGATTCCAGTCTTACAGAGTGGGATTCTAGTCTTACATGGTGGGATTCTAGTCTTGCGGGGTGGGATTCTAGTCTTAGAGAGTGGGATTCTAGTCTTAGAGAGTGGGATTCTAGTCTTACAGAGTGGGATTCCAGTCTTACAGAGTGGGATTCTAGTCTTACAGGGTGGGATTCCAGTCTTACAGAGTGGGATTCTAGTCTTAGAGAGTGGGATTCCAGTCTTACAGAGTGGGATTCTAGTCTTACAGGGTGGGATTCCAGTCTTACAGAGTGGGATTCTAGTCTTGCGGGGTGGGATTCTAGTCCTACAGAGTAGGATTCTAGTCTTGCGGGGTGGGATTCTAGTCTTAGAGAGTGGGATTCTAGTCTTGCGGGGTGGGATTCTAGTCTTAGAGAGTGGGATTCTAGTCTTAGAGAGTGGGATTCTAGTCTTAGAGAGTGGGATTCTAGTCTTACAGAGTGGGATTCCAGTCTTACAGGGTGGGATTCCAGTCTTACAGGGTGGGATTCTAGTCTTACAGAGTGGGATTCCAGTCTTACAGAGTGGGATTCTAGTCTTGCGGGGTGGGATTCTAGTCCTACAGAGTAGGATTCTAGTCTTGCGGGGTGGGATTCTAGTCTTAGAGAGTGGGATTCTAGTCTTGCGGGGTGGGATTCTAGTCTTAGAGAGTGGGATTCTAGTCTTAGAGAGTGGGATTCTAGTCTTAGAGAGTGGGATTCTAGTCTTACAGAGTGGGATTCCAGTCTTACAGGGTGGGATTCCAGTCTTACAGGGTGGGATTCTAGTCTTACAGAGTGGGATTCCAGTCTTACAGGGTGGGATTCTAGTCTTACAGAGTGGGATTCCAATCTTACAGAGTGGGATTCCAGTCTTACAGAGTGGGATTCTAGTCTTACATGGTGGGATTCCAGTCTTACAGAGTGGGATGGGCTAGGTTGAGACAATAATTGAGATTGAGAGGCAAGCGGACACGAGAGTTACATGATGGGCACCAGCGTGTCCCATCGTGCCGTAAAATCAGAGGATGGATCATGTAAAAGCCCGAATTAATCCTAAAACGTATTGGTCTTCGGACCTACCTGACTGGTAGTGGACCCCCCACCCCCCTAGCACCCCGACCCTCACACCTACCTGTGGTGGTCGTGGAGGTGGCTGTGCCAGAGCCACTGGTGGCGGGGGCCGCGGGCACGCCGCTCGCCGACCCCGCGGTTGTCATGGCGCTCGGCGGGGCGTCCGCCGCGTCGCACGTCGCCTGGTAGGGCGGACTGCTCACGTTGCTAGGGGCGATGGCGCTCGTCTTGCTCTTGGCCGTCGCCCCGCCCCCCGTGGTCGTCGCCGCCGCCCCCGCCGCCCCTGCCGCCCCCGAGGCGCTGGACGCGGGGGGAGGCGCGGTGGAGGCCGACCCGGCGGCTGGGCTGGCGGCCGCCGTACCCTCCGTAACCAGGGAGACGGCGGCCACGTCGGTGGTGACAGCGGCGACGGCGGGGGCGGTGGCGGTGGCGGCGGGGCGGTGGCTGGTCTGGCGCGGCCGGGCGCCGCTGGAGGAGCGCGAGCCCTGGCCCGCCGCCCCGTCCCCGCCCGTCGAGCTGCTCCCCCGGCTTGAGGGACCTGCAGGACATACAACAGAGAGCCTCGGTGAGAGGGCGACACGGGTGGAGCATATGGGTGTAGGAATAGCTGCCGGGGTCATACAGGTTGGTTTATAACACACATTTTAACCTCACCCACTGTGGATCACGTGGCAATAACGCGATACGTCTCAGGTAGATCACGGAATGACCTTTCACTCATTTAGCTGCCAGTCGCAGATAGATATCCGATTATTGATACAAACTGATTCATAGCTCTCTGCCAATTTCAAAATATCTTCTGTGAGCTTACGTCCATGCCCCCCGCCCCCCCCCCCCCCGACCCACGGGAAGCCTTACCGTTGTTGACGCCGTTGGCGACGACGCGCGCTAACTTCTGCGGGCTGACGTCCATGCCCCCCCCCACCCTTGCCAACCTCCCTCCCACTGCCAGCCTCCCACCTCCCCCCCCCCGACCCACGGGAAGCCTTACCGTTGTTGACGCCGTTGGCGACGACGCGCGCTAACTTCTGCGGGCTGACGTCCATGCCCCCCGCCACCCTTGCCAGCCTCCCCCCCCCTGCCAGCCTCCCACCTCCCCCCCCCGACCCACGGGAAGCCTTACCGTTGTTGACGCCGTTGGCGACGACGCGCGCTAACTTCTGCGGGCTGACGTCCATGCCCCCCCCACCCTTGCCCACCTCCCCCCCCCCCCTGCCAGCCTCCCACCTCCCCCACCACCCGACCCACGGGAAGCCTTACCGTTGTTGACGCCGTTGGCGACGACGCGCGCTAACTTCTGCGGGCTGACGTCCATGCCGTTGAGCATGACGTGAAGATCGCCAGTCTTGATGTGGTTGCCCTTCACGTCACCGATCAACTCCAACTTGTGCGAGTAGCTCTTGACTGCAATTGGCACAATCGACAAACATATAACATATTGACCGTATTATAGTTGATGCATAATTGAAAACACATAACATATTGACCGTGTCTATATTTAATGCCTAATTGCCCAACACATAAGATATTGACTATCTATAATTAACGCCTAATGGACAAACACATAACATATTGACCACATCTATAATTAATGTCTAATTGACAAACACATATCATATTGACCGTGTCTATAACTAATGCCTAATGGAGAAACACATAACATATTGACCGTATCTTTAATTAACGCCTAATTGACAAACACATAACATATTGACCGTATCTATAGTTGAAGCATAAATAACAATATCGCAAAATTAATCAAACCTCTCCCGCCGTATTTGTTGAAATAGTAACTATAACTAAATAAAGTTTGCATGGGTGACTCACACTTTCCGTTGTTCTTCTTAAGGAGCGGAAGGAGTTCCAAGGTGCCCTGACCAATGGCGACGTCCGTCTTCACCGTGAAGCGGTTCATCACCCGGAAGTCGAGCTTACTGCTGGCAGTCACCAGTCTGCAGCGGGAAGGAGGGGTGACACGTCAGTAACAGTAGGGGATGGAGAGGGTGGAGAGTGTGGTGGGGATGGAGAGGGTGGAGCGGGTGGAGGGGGTGGAGGGGGTGGAGGGGGTGGAGGGGGTGGAGAGGGTGGAGCGGGTGGAGAGGGTGGAGCGGGTGGAACGGGTGGAGGGGGTGGAGAGAGTGGAGAGGGAGGAGAGTGTGAAGAGTGTGGTTTATTACCCGGAAGTCGAGCTTACTGCTGGCAGTCACCAGTCTGCAGCGGGGTTACAAGTCAGGGGACACGTCAGTAACAGTAGGGGTTGAAAGGATGGCGGGCGTGCAGAGGGTGAAGGGTGTGGAGGGGTGGAGAGGGTGCAGTCTGGAGGGTGTGGATAGGAGCAGCGGGTGCAGAGGGTGGAGAGGGTGAAGGGGTGCAGAGGGTGCAGAGGGTTGAGGGGTGGAGAGGAGCAGCGGGTGCAGAGGGTGGAGAGGGTGAAGGGGTGCAGAGGGTGCAGAGGGTTGAGGGTGTGGAGAGGTGCAGAGGGCGGGCGGAGGGTGTGGAGGGTGTGTGACTTACACTGTGAAGTGCTCGTTCCAGGCCGGGCTCCATGATTTCTTGATGACCTCTGTTTTCCGCGGCGGTTGTCCGTCGACGCTCAGCTCGAGGTAGGCGTCGGCCTTGGAGCTGAACACGCCGCCCGAACTGTGCAGCTTGGCGTTAATGACTGCAAAGACACCAGCTCCATGACACAGCAACACACACCAAGAGCTCAATGAAACAGCGACAAACACGTCAAGGGCCCAATGAAACAGCCACAAACACATCAAGAGTTCAGTGAAACAGTGACAAACACATCAAGAGTTCAGTGAAACAGCAACACATACCAAGAGCTAAATAAAACAGCGACAAACACGTCAAGGGCCCAATGAAACAGCGACAAACACATCAAGAGCTCAATGAAACAGCGACAAACACGTCAAGAGTTCAATGAAACAGCGACAAACACATCAAGAGTTCTGTGAAACAGCAACACATACCAAGAGCTAAATAAAACAGCGACAAACACGTCAAGGACCCAATGAAACAGCGACAAACACATCAAGAGCTCAATGAAACAGCGACAAACACGTCAAGAGTTCAATGAAACAGCGACAAACACATCAAGAGCTCAATGAAACAGCGACAAACACGTCAAGAGCTCAATGAAACAGCGACAAACACGCGAAGAGCTCAATGACACAGCGACAAACACGCGAAGAGCTCAATGACACAGCGACAAATATGAAGCTTAGACTATGTCGGTGACACAAGCAGGTCAAGAGGCTCCAGGTAGCCACAAACCCAAGATGTGGCGTCAACTCGCTCAGCGATACACGACATGCAAATAATATGATCTCATTTTTAACGTCCTTCATTTCAATAGAACTTCCCTCATTTTTTTGCTTATCGTATCCCATAGCGACCGGTTCCCGGGGGACTCACTTGTGACTTGTAGCTGGGAGAAACCGTTGCTGGCGGGCTGGGGGGCGCTGGACCCTGACCCGGCCCTCGACCCTCCGCCCTCTGACATCGTGACCGGCGTCCTGTCGCGTCTGAAACAATAAACAAATAAACCGTCAACAGTAAACAACAACAACAACACGCTGCTCGCTTCAATGCTTTGTACAATGACGAGGCAAAAATTCAGTCAACGTGACATGGTACGTTAAAGTCCTACGGGCTCAAAGTGACGATGACCATCACACGCTACACATCAAGCACCCGTTATACAACCATCACGCGTTATACAACCATCACGCGTTATGTACCTCTATGTAACAAGCATCCGTTATGCATCCCCCTTGTATTGAACGTCGGAGCTTTTGCGTGGAAATTGCATTTATCTATCTTGGGTGTGGTCGGCTCCCTCCTACTTAAGCCGCCCCCACCCCCACCCCACCGATAGCCCCCCCCCCCTCCATTTGTCGGACCCACCCCGATGAAAAAACGACTCGGTCCCAGCCACAGGTGGGATTTGAACCCGCAACCTGTTGGTTTACAGTCGGGTAGGCTACCCCTCGACCGGCCACGTCGGCTTCCATGTACCTTGGTGCGACAAGTACAAGGTCTACGTGGTCCTAGGCGGGCGGTGGTGGAGGGGTTCAGGCGTCTAGAGACAAGACGATGTGTGTGTTTGGTGGTGGAGGGGGTCAGGCGTCTACAGACAAGACGATGTGTGTGTTTGGTGGTGGAGGGGGTAAGGCGTCTACAGACAAGACGATGTGTGTGTTTGGTGGCGGTGGTGGAGGGGGTCAGGCGTCTACAGACAAGACGATGTGTGTGTTTGGTGGTGGTGGGGGTCAGGCGTCTAGAGACAAGACGATGTGTGTGTTTGGTGGCGGTGGTGGAGGGGGTCAGGCGTCTACAGACAAGACGATGTGTGTGTTTGGTGGCGGTGGTGGAGGGGGTCAGGCGTCTACAGACAAGACGATGTGTGTGTTTGGTGGTGGAGGGGGTCAGGCGTCCAGAGACAAGACGATGTGTGTGTTTGGTGGCGGTGGTGGAGGGGGCCAGTCGTCTACAGACAAGACGATGTGTGTGTTTGGTGGCGGTGGTGGAGGGGGTCAGGCGTCTACAGACAAGACGATGTGTGTGTTTGGTGGTGGAGGGGGTCAGGCGTCTACAGACAAGACGATGTGTGTGTTTGGTGGTGGAGGGGGTCAGGCGTCTAGAGACAAGACGATGTGTGTGTTTGGTGGCGGTGGGGGTCAGGCGTCTAGAGACAAGACGATGTGTGTGTTTGGTGGCGGTGGTGGAGGGGGCCAGTCGTCTACAGACAAGACGATGTGTGTGTTTGGTGGCGGTGGTGGAGGGGGTCAGTCGTCTAGAGACAAGACGACGTGTGTTTGGTGGTAGAGAGGGCCAGGCGTCTACAGACAAGACGATGTGTGTGTTTGGGGCGCGAGGGAGTCTTTGTTCCTGGTACAACGGCACAGACTGTGTGGTGCACTGGGTGGAAGTAGCGCCATCAATATATAACAGCTTACACTGATGTGTGTTCATATCTGCTGGCTATTAACCTTGTCCATTCCTGTCAACGGTGGTAATCCTAACATGTAGCGTCGTACAATTATAGTTAAGAAGCGGCACTGGTAGTATTACTTTTTATTCGATTGGTCTTTAACGGCCATTTCACCCTGTAAGGCCATATCACGACACGGCATGACCATAACAAAACAAAACAGAAAGTACTTCAGCGGTAGCGATGGGCTTTGTGAAATTAAATATCGATGTTTGTTGTTGGTTTTTGGCCTTTTTTGCGAATGAAGGCCAACTTTGGCCAGCAAATCTCCTGAGACAACGGGAAGGGGTTGGATGACAGATGCAGGCACCAGGGTTCGAACCTCCGACTTGTCGGTCCACAGCCCAGCCTGGCGATGGGCCTTGCGGTGAGGGCGTCATGTGATTCCGGGACCCGCTAGGGAGATCGTTACCTTGCCGACCGATTGAGACACCGCTGGTGAGTCACAGCCTTGTGGGGCCCATGTACGTCATTAATATATAACAGCTTATACCGATGTATGTTCCTATCTGCTGGCCATTAATCCTATCGATTCCTGTCAAGGGTCGTAATCCTAACATGTAGCGTCGTACAATTTTGGCGCACAAGCAGATGAGATTGTGATCAGAAGGAGGCGGGGAGCGATCGCCACCGCACACCGGTACTGTGAGCACTCGACCGCCCCCTCGAGCAGAGGTGTGAGGTACCTCTAGTGGTGGGTCACGTCAAGTGGTGGGTCACGTCAAGTGGTGGGTCACGTCAAGTGGTGGGTCACGTCAAGTAGTGGATCACGCCAAGTGGTGGGTCATGTCAAGTAGTGGGTCACGTCAAGTGGTGGGTCACGTCAAGTGGTGGGTCACGTCAAGTAGTGGGTCACGTCAAGTAGTGGGTCACGTCAAGTAGTGGGTCACGCCAAGTGGTGGGTCATGTCAAGTGGTGGGTCACGTCAAGTGATGGGGCACGTCAAGTGGTGGGTCACGTCAAGTGGTGGGTCACGTCAAGTGGTGGGTCACGTCAAGTAGTGGGGCACGTCAAGTAGTGGGTCACGTCAAGTGGTGGGTCACGTCAAGTGATGGGGCACGTCAAGTAGTGGGTCACGTCAAGTGGTGGGTCACGTCAAGTAGTGGATCACGCCAAGTGGTGGGTCATGTCAAGTGGTGGGTCACGTCAAGTAGTGGGGCACGTCAAGCGATGGGTCACATCAAGTAGTGGGTCACGTTAAGTAGTGGGTCACGTTAAGTAGTGGGTCACGTCAAGTAGTGGATCACGTCAAGTGGTGGGTCACATCAAGTAGTGGGTCACGTTAAGTAGTGGGTCACGTCAAGTAGTGGATCACGTCAAGTAGTGGATCACGTCAAGTAGTGGGGCACGTCAAGTAGTGGATCACGTCAAGTAATGGGGCATGTCATGTGGTGGGTCACGTCAAGTAGTGGGTCAGTTGGCGGTTCATTGATGACTATATACAGCATGTATTGCGGACGCTTGGTGGTTCACGCCACCTTGGGAACATTTATGGGATAAACCAGGCCAAAGGTTGAACGTCAGAAATATTGTGATGAAAGGGTAAAAGAGCGGTGAAACTGTCGGACGGCAGTCGATTACATTACCTTTCCACCACGCCCATGCCCACGCCCCCACCACCGCTCCCGTCCCCTAACCTTCCTAGTTATACAGCGACACATTGAGGATTTGACAACGCAACAAGGAAACGGTAATACAAGATGGAACACAGCTGTGTCGACGCGTCCCATCGGCGGCTCTGGCACCATGCCTACTGTGATTGACATGGCAACGATTTGCGATAGTCCCAACAAGGGTACTGACCGTCAATGTACAGACAGTGTGGCAACGATTTGCGATAGTCCCACAGGGGTACTGACCGTCAATGTACAGACACACGGTAATGCCCGGTAACACTGGGTAATCCTGGCCACACCCACATACAGCCGTGGATTGGTGTCTTGGGCCACCCAGGTGCACACATGTATTAATCCGAACCACTGAATCCCTGGAATAACGGAGTGAGGGGGTGAGACGGCCCCAGACACATTTGGGGCTTCAACCCGCATCCCGTAGGCCTGCAGTAGAGAACTCTACCTCTGGACCACGGCGGCTCCCAGCCAACCACCAGGGACACCCAGTGGATGGTGTGTCCCCTTAACACCGTAGTCAATATGTATTGGCAATCATACAATACATTCAACGCCATAAAGACGGCGACTAATACCTGCGAACTACAGCGTACGACCCCATGGCGACGTTCAGTACAAATGGGAGTTGGCCATTTAGGCAGTAATCAATATGCCTTTTCACCCCGTGCAGGTGAGACCGCCTGATGTCACTTAAGATATGATGATGGACACATACATAGTTAGTTAACGAAGCTCTATCGCTTCCTCAATCTCGGCCGGACAGTGCAGTAGGTAGGGTGAGTGGGTGAGTGAGTCCGCGTGCGTCATCATTCATACACCCATACAGTGCAACCCCCAACAAGTGCAGGCTGCAAGTCCATCCCCATGGGGGGTGGAGTAGGCCGGTGGGGGGGGGGGGGGGAGGAGCAAGGTCGCGTAGTCACGATGACGAACCTCGGGGCCGGCGACAATGGGAACCCGTCATGATCACGGCTCGTGACTCCCCAGTGTGTGGCGAGGCGAGCCGTGACGAACAGACAGACAGGTAGACAGACCCCCAGAACGAGAGGAGGGGTGAAGGAGGGGCGGGTTAATGACGAGTCTAATGGAGACCTGGTTGTAATGGAGGCTTTTCCTATCATAAGATATCTAGGAATGCCGATGTAGTTGTTGTGATCACGGAGACACAGGCATGTACCACAGTAGGCGTTCTCCGTTTAGGCGTGAAACCGCTGTGCTCCGGAGCGAGAAGTATATCTCGAGAAAAATGACCATGATGCTGTCTCTATGGGCGTCGATATCTGACTGAAATATGTCGGGGATACAGCACGCCCAGTTGCCGCAAAACTCGTCGCTCTGTGTTCAAGTGAACAAAGTACCACCAGCGACTGGCAACCGAATGTATAACGAAAGCCAACCAGCTAGCTCACCGGCCCACGGTGAAGCATGGAGCTCACCGGCCCACGGTGAAGCATGAAGCCACACACATAAAAAGTCATATAGAAACAAGGACAATGGAACCCATTAAGTCATATCGCGTTAAACCAGAGTGACGTCACTCCATTGTTTGTAAGATGCGGTGAGTATTTTGGCAAGAATACCACCACACCATTCGGACCCCCACACCATTCGGACCACCACACCATTCGGACCACCACACCATTCGGACCCCCACACCATTCGGACCCCCACACCATTCGGACCACCACACCATTCGGACCACCACACCATTCGGACCCCCACACCATTCGGACCACCACACCATTCGGACCACCACACCATTCGGACCACCACACCATTCGGACCCCCACACCATTCGGACCACCACACCATTCGGACCACCACACCATTCGGACCCCCACACCATTCGGACCACCACACCATTCGGACCACTACACCATTCGGACCACTACACCATTCGGACCACCACACCTTTCGGACCACCACACCTTTCGGACCACCACACCATTCGGACCACCACACCACTCGGACCACCACACCATTCGGACCACCACACCTTTCGGACCACCACACCTTTCGGACCCCCACACCTTTCGGACCATCAGACCTTTCGGACCACCACACCTTTCGGACCATCACACCTTTCGGACCACCACACCTTTCGGACCATCACACCATTCGGACCCCCACACCATTCGGACCACCACACCATTCGGACCACTACACCATTCGGACCACTACACCATTCGGACCACCACACCTTTCGGACCACCACACCTTTCGGACCACCACACCATTCGGACCACCACACCACTCGGACCACCACACCTTTCGGACCACCACACCATTCGGACCACCACACCTTTCGGACCACCACACCTTTCGGACCCCCACACCTTTCGGACCATCAGACCTTTCGGACCACCACACCTTTCGGACCATCACACCTTTCGGACCACCACACCTTTCGGACCATCACACCATTCGGACCACCACACCATTCGGACCACCACACCATTCGGACCACCACACCATTCGGACCCCCACACCATTCGGACCACCACACCATTCGGACCACCACACCATTCGGACCACTACACCATTCGGACCACCACACCATTCGGACCCCCACACCTTTCGGACCACCACACCATTCGGACCACCACACCATTCGGACCACCACACCACTCGGACCACCACACCTTTCGGACCACCACACCATTCGGACCACCACACCTTTCGGACCACCACACCTTTCGGACCCCCACACCTTTCGGACCATCACACCTTTCGGACCACCACACCTTTCGGACCATCACACCATTCGGACCATCACACCATTCGGACCACCACACCTTTCGGACCATCACACCATTCGGACCACCACACCATTCGGACCCCCACACCTTTCGGACCATCACACCATTCGGACCACCACACCTTTCGGACCATCACACCATTCGGACCACCACACCATTCGGACCCCCACACCTTTCGGACCACCACACCATTCGGGCCACCACACCATTCGGACCACTACACCATTCGGACCACCACACCTTTCGGACCCCCACACCTTTCGGACCACCACACCTCTCGGACCACCACACCATTCGGGCCACCACACCTTTCGGACCACCACACCATTCGGGCCACCACACCTTTCGGACCACCACACCATTCGGGCCACCACACCTTTCGGACCACCACACCATTCGGACCACCACACCATTCGGACCACCACACCTTTCGGACCCCCACACCTTTCGGACCATCACACCTTTCGGACCACCACACCTTTTGGACCACCACACCTTTCGGACCACTACGCCATTCGGAACACCACACCATTCGAATTACAACACCATTCGGACCACCAAACCACCACACCATTCGGACCACCACACCATTCGGACCACTACACCTTTCGGACCACCACACCATTCGGACCATCACACCTTTCGGACCACCACACCATTCGGACCACCACACCATTCGGACCACCACACCTTTCGGACCACCACACCTTTTGGACCACCACACCTTTCGGACCACTACGCCATTCGGACCACCACACCATTCGGACCACTACACCTTTCGGACCACTACACCATTCGGACCACCACACCTTTCGGACCACCACACCATTCGGACCACCACACTATTCGGACCACCACACCACTCGGACCACTACAACATTCGGGCCACCACACCATTCGGACCACCACACCTTTCGGACCACCACACCTTTCGGACCACCACGCCATTACACCACACCATTCGAACCACTACACCATTCGGACCACCACACCATTCGGACCACCACACCACTCGGACCATTACACCATTCGGACCACCACACCTTTCGGACCACCACACCATTCGGACCACTACACCATTCGGACCACCACACCATTCGGACCACCACACCATTTAGACCACCACGACTCACCAACCCCGGAATGCGACAAACCAGGGCCGTAATCTTCCTAATCTTCTCTTGGCTGACACATGGCATTTGGCCGGCCCATCATGCATAGTTTCTGAGGTCCTGACTATTGTATGAACAGTTCCTATTGTCTAATGGCATTGGGGAGCAGGACACCGCTGGTCGAGGGGCAAGAGCTAGGACACCTTTATGTAATGTGTCATCGGACATCAACCATGAATGAAAGGACATGAGTTGGTCTGTTAAACCACTTATGTTGACACGAGGGCTAAACTGGACCAGGAACCTCCTGAAACAAGGAATGATGAATGGATGAAACATGCTCCAGATTAGGTAGCCAGGCCTGAAGTCGAGCCCAAGGCCGAGTGCGGTCCAGTGCGCTAACCACTACACCAGGAAGGCTCCCACATTCACCATGACAGTATAAATACGGCCTCTCGGTGACGAATATCCGACTGGCAGTCACGTGACACAACAGTATGCAAATCGCTCATTGTCTTGACGATTGGCCATTAGAAGATGCTCTCTAAGCCCCGAGAGGCGTCACGTGACGATGTTTTATACCATAGAATCCATAATAAAATGCCACATCTTGTCAATGGTTAACTTCACAGTGACCTCATCCGAATAAAACAAATCATGATTGCTAGCTCGCTGCAGAGAGACGGCAGGCCATGTACAAGAAGTAGTCTTCAAATATTGGTATAAAACATGTGATATTTTGCAGACAACCTTCAATTAAAACTGAAGATATCACTAGTGAGGTACTCACCAACACAGTGCAACGTTATTCCATCAAGGGGACTGCATACGTGTGTGGGTTGTAATGGTTTAAGGCTGCCAATCAATTAACTTCTAACAGAGAACCACCTGAAGGATAAAGGAACAAAATATCTAAAGTTGGAAGCTTTCCCATACACATAACAAATATATACAATTACAGCCATACAGAACATGGCACACAACCTCTTTCAAACAGCCATACAGAACATGGCACACAACCTCTTTCAAACAGCCATACAGAACATGGCTGACAACCTCTTTCAAACAGCCATACAGAACATGGCTGACAACCTCTTTCAAACAGCTATAGAGAACATAGCACACAACTTCTTTCAAATAGCCATACAGAACATGGCACACAACCTCTTTCAAACCGCCACACAGAACATAGCACACAACCTCTTTCAAACAGCCATACAGAACATGGCACACAAGCTCTTTCAATCAGCCACACTGACGATGGGACTCAATCTCTTTCAAACAATCATAAAAAATGGGAGTCAACATCACAGCAACCATGGTATTTAACTTATATACTCTTCTAGAAGATTTCTTGATCAAAGATTCTTGACACTCAATGGTAGCTCCACTTAATAAATATTCTTGATTTCTCCTAACACTGCTTGATTGCTTAAAATATCTTTCTAGCAAAGATCTTTTTCTTAACAATAGTACAATATACCAACAACTGCTGGTTTCTTGCTTCTTGTTTATTTAAATTTAATAACATTTATATATAAGATATATAAGATACATAAGTCACATATATATGTCACACTGCCAGATAACACATAACCTGTAAGTTTAGTTATGGGTTGATTAATCTTTATACATGCAAGTAACCTGTTGCAGGCTTTTTAGTTCAATGAATATTGTCTTTTCAAACATTTAAAATGCAGGTCACATAGGCAACAGATGTTTTTATCCAGTATCATGTGCAATATTTGATGCAAACTGGGCCATGGCCAACATGAGTCAACCAGTGGCTAGGTTTTATGCTCCAAAGTTATTGAGTCCAGATAGCCCTCCTCATTCGCTGTAATATCAATGATCTGTAGATAGCAACAGTCTTGTCAACAAGTTTTATGATTCATCACACATCAAAGTACCGTCATTTACAGACGTTTTGGAACACCAAAAATGTACTTATGTTTTGGAACACCCCCAATTTTGAAAAAAAGAATAATTTTTCGTGGCTGTATGTTTTAGTACACCCTAATTTTCCGGAAATATACCTATCTAGTTAGGTCGCGGCTGTGAAGATATATGGCTCTGTCTGACTGACAGCCTCTTGCTCCGCCCCCCCCCCCCCCACCGGACTTGCGTACATTGTTTATGTCTGGGCTGCCAGCCTGACTGCTCTGTCTGCACCACCCTCCACCCCTGCCTAGCCACATTTCTCCACTTCTCTTCTGTCCATCAGAGCTGGTTGACTGACAGTAATCCCCATTACAACCGCTGCCCACCCCACCCCTGTCATCGTCAGAGGGCCATTCCTCTTAGCTGGCCAAGCGCCTGCGGTGATGAAGCTGCTAAGTTTGTGACATCTCCCCCCTCCCCCTCCTTCTCGACTTTTTTTTTTTGGCTGTATGTTTTGGTACACCCAGGTTTGTAATTATTTTTTGGGTGTTCCAAAACATCTGTAAATGACGGTAGCCTGAAATTTCAGACGATACAGTCTTGACACTTATTCTTATGACTTATGATGGTACAGTCATAAGAAGTCATTGTGTACCATCTGAACTTTCAGGCTAACATCAGAGCAACTAAACCTTGCAACCGTGACAAGCAATCTGACAAAGAATGCAGGAAATGAAAATAAAAACACACAATGTAATCTTTAGCAGCATAGAAAAAACATATCAAATAATATAGCATCAGGTATGAGTGAGCTACAAGAATACTGGGGGGGCGGCACGGTAGCTCAGTGGGCTAGAGCGCTGGCATTGACTGCTTTGGCCACCTGAAAGCCTAACGGCATGTGGATTGGTGGTTCAAGCTCTGTGGTAGCCATGTCTGTGCTGTCGCAGGTTAAGGGCCAAGACATTCCACCATTGCCCTCAAGCTGGTTTAGTGTGATTTAAGAATATATATTTCATAACCTATAATCATCTCTGCAGAAATTCAATTTAGATTTCCTTTGATGTACCACATTTATGTTTGAGTAAATAGCCTTAATTACATAGTCTATAGATTTTGAAAGGTTTGAACTTGTACAATTTTTTTTTTTATTTACAATTTAGATTTCATCGATATATTACTACAGCACATGCAATGCAGAGAAGACATTGTTGTTATTTAGTGACATAGCTAGGCTAGCAGCTTACTGGAACCATTTATGATATCAAACTAAGCTATAGTTTTATTTTATGTCTCTCTATCAAAGTATCAAAATATACTTAAACCCTTATATCTATAATTGAAATATATCCTTTCAATTTCTTTATTAAATTAATATATATATATATACATATATAAATAAATGTAGACCAGGATTGCTCAGGTATCAATTTGAAGAAATACACAAAAAGGCCTAATAACCATGAAAACTTACATACAAATTTTGAGTGTAAACATTTATCTATTAATCATGTTAATAGATCTACAGATGTGTAACTTCTCTCAATATATCTATGTTAAAAGATTCTAAATGATCTGTATATGTTTTTACCTCTGTTGTTTACCAAAGAATGTTTTAAAAAAACAGGTGCACGAACGTTCAAGTCAAGTGTTATGTTGACAAACGTGGACATGACACATTGATACTGATCAGTGATGTCAGGCAGTGATCTGGTGATAGTTGACACTGACAGTTGTTGATTGAAGCGATCGTGCTTCATTTACGTAAGACCTTTGTTACCATGTTATAAGACAGCTGCTTCCCAAGAAAGACTGTAAACTTCCAGATATGGGTCTAGAATGGTTTATTACGGCACGAAAGAGTGGGTGTCTCTGCCAGCAACAAGGAACAGACAAGAAACATCATACAAACAAGGTCACGCCATCTTGGAAACTAGTACCAGTTTACACGGGGAAAAGTTCGATTCACATACGTGAATCACTACACTACAGGTTAATAATTACCTTCAGAAGAATGCGAGACACAAAGGAGGTGTTGTATTCCTTTCAAAATGAGATATAACACATCAAATTAGAGGTATACCACTTAAATGTTACGCATATACCGTCGAAAGCCCCAAGCCAGTATTTGTGTTGTGAGCGGCCATGTTGTTCACATGACCGAAACGTCACTGTGGTCCAAATGTGACGAAGTCCGCCTCTACCGCTCACCGCCGTAAATTTGCTGTCGCAGCCACCAGGCCACAGGATCTCGCCACTCGTTAAGGCCTGAAATTGACGTCATTATTTACGACGTCCTATCCAATTGAAGAAATAAGAAAAGGAGAGTAACTCCCACTGAATAATCCGCCGGATCTGCCTGTCGCTTGCATTTTATGCTCATAAAAGTATACACATGGCATTTAGATGTAATTTTGCATCCATTTATATGTTTAAATAATGAAAGATAACACCATTTGACTATGTTTAGTGACAAAACGTGACTTCAAGCGGCGGTCGTGAGGTACCGAGTCGGAAGTGCGTGAAAACGGTCCACGGAATAGCGCGGCATTGACAAATATCTGTAATTATTTACTAGATCTAACGAGGCTGCATAGTAATAACAAATATTTGAGAAGTAGCCTATTATCCTTATAACGCACTGTTTAGGTATCATCTCGTATGCAGCTCTTTCGTGCGCCGTAGTACACTGTTAACGACAGAATCGCTTTGTCTGGGCACAATTCTCTCCTGACATTTTTCCGTGCGAATAAAAAACCCGGGTTTTGCCGTTTCTGCGGGCTGATTTAAATATCAAATTCACTTCCGACTCGGTACCTCACGACTTCGCTTGAAAGTCGTTTTGGATACTAAACTACGGGAATTCAACTATCCTGAACCAAGTAAGAGTACTGATTATAGTTTTCAATGAAGTAGATACTTTTTAAACATGTTTGAGAACGTGACTGGCGTTTGAAAGATATTTTGATCGGTTTAGTGAGAATCAAGTTACTCTCCTTTCTTTGTTTATCATAAGGCGCTCCCAAAATGACGTCATCTTGGTTACGTCATAGCAACCAGTGTCGTAAATAACGACGTCATTTTCGGAACGTAACAAGTGGCGAGATCCTGTGATTGGAGCAGCCCACTTCCATTCTGATTATTCTAATGATTTCGTATAATTTATAAGACGTGACAAAAATGGGGATTTTGGGCACAGGATCTCGCCACTTGTTACGTTCCGAAAATGACGTCGTAAATAATGACGTCTATTTCAGACCTTAACGAGTGGCGAGATCCTGTGCGCGTGCGCTGCGCTCGATCAACATGCCAAAGGGCACATGTATAAGGGAAAATAAGGAGAATCTGCGCATTATTATCAGCCTAGCTGAAAATCAAACATACAGTTAAACTGGATCTCAGGATTGAACTGCCATAAAATGTGCTTTGTTTCTTAATGCCTCATATTATCATAAACTAGACATATATGTAGCTTGGACATGTATTAATAATTTATGGGGGCATTCACAATTAAGCTTGAACGATTATGTAGACATATGTACTTTTCACTGTTCATTGTCTTTTATAAACGTGTAAAGAAATAAAATAAGAAGATGCCATGATATAATATATATATTATTAATGCGAAGAGCGAAAACACCTACCGGCCGGGGAATCAGTGAAATTACCGTTGTGCTGTGGTTATCGGTTGAAGCCGTCAAGTACCTGTCTTGGTCGGCAAACCTGTATCTTCGAGAGCCATATGGAACGCAACTAATGGAGGGGGGGGGGGGGGAGGGCAAGGGGTATTTCTGTTCCTCGGGAATGGGGTTTTCATTATACCGTGACCATGGGTTGAGGCAAATAATTCTTCGTGAACTGGGAATGGGGTATTAGCCCACCGTCGTGATCAAAGATTTTCCTTAATCGTGAACTGGGAATTTTAATATTAAATAACCGGGAATCGGGGACTTAGGACGTGTTCGATCTTAACTTGATACGTCAACTTATATATTACACAATCATTAACAGCTCTTAACAGCAAAGCATTTCACCGTTTACCCCCCTCAATATATCTTGGGGACTTGAATGGTTTGAAGCATATATTATATATGACTGTCTGAATGCAATATTTCAAAAGGAATGGGCGAATTTCCGACCCGAAATGCACCACTTTGCCCCGGAAAAGTGGAATAACAAGATTACTTATGTTGTGTTATATAGATATTTTATATATATAATACATATATGCATTTTCAATACGTGTTGCCTTCACTTATACGGAGCCTCTTCCTCAGCGTCCGTCTGCGCGCGAGGCTCGCGTATGGGCGTGTTCCACAGACTACTTCACTTACACCGTCTCCGACGCGCGTGTTACCTGATTTGGGATGATTGGTTCCGCTTCCCAGCAACTGGTGGCTGACAACCTGCAACCTGATCCGTGTCAATTAATCGATCTATGAAATAAAAATTGCCATATATATTGTATATATTGTCAATTCGAACTGCATGACAACAATACGAGACTATTTCGCCCTGTGGGACAAAAGAGGATTATTACTTTTGGCACGACTGCCCAGAGACTGGCCACAGCACCAACCGGCAACTCGCAAATGCCATGGTGAACTGGTTGAATTCATGGTCACAGCTGACAAAACTGCTAACAGCTGAGATCATGCTTGCCCAGCTTGTCCAATACGTAGCAGCACTACTCATTATCTTTGGAGGCATTGTGCCTTATATTCCACAATATCTAGATATCAGGCGTAGCAAGAATGCTGATGGATTTTCCACTCTTGTCTGTTTTACGTTATTAATTGCTAATACATTAAGGATACTTTTTTGGTAAGATAACAGACATTCTCATTCAAATTACATTGAAAGTGCTTTGATTTATTGAATTGTATAAGATAATTTTATATTTCTATTAACTTAATAAATTACTTTAAATATGAATAATATTATAAATATATTTCTTTATAAATATAAATTTATATATATCAAAGATCTATAGAATAATTATAATCTTTGAAATATTATCTAGAAGTTAGATCTAATGCCTAATTCATTAACTTCATTATATAGTTATACACATACATTTTATTAGTCTTTTTACTTTTAGATAATGCTGCAACTATTTAATTTTACCTTTGTATATATCAATATGTTACAATATAGATATCCTTTACATCTGTTCTACCCTGTTCTATATGAGACTATACATAGAGTAGAATGACAATTAACTGTGAAAGAGAAGTTTAACTGATGAACTGAGTGAGTGACAGGTATATGACGTGTTTTATACAATGTTGAGAGAAGTAATACCTATACAAGAAAATATCTCATACTGTTACACAGGGTTATATAATACAGAGAGGTTTGTAATTGAGTCATTATAATACAAGGACCACCACCATAACAGAGACCTACATTACAAAGGCTTAAGATGAGTGACTGGAATGCAACAGAGGTATTGAGGTGAAGAGGCATTACCACTAAATCATACAGACACTATCTATGACATAGTCATGAGTGACTGGCATACAACAGAGATATCCTTATAGTATGATGTAAAAAAACAACGATGGCACAGACATTTAATATCAGTGAGATGGAGATGATTTATTCAGTATCCATGACAGAGAGAAGTGGCTGGTGAACTGAAAGTAATTGATGCTGAGTGTAAGAAGAAGGACAGCCCTTTAGTCCTCTACAATGGGATGTGAATGCAGCATCTGACAGTTCATGTGTTTCAGACATAAGTTTTTTCATTTCTCTACTTTCCTTATTCTGTTTATTTGATGTTTTTTTCAGGTTTGGTCATCCTTTCGAACTACCTCTTCTAGCTCAGAGCGTTGTGATGATCTTTACAATGTTTGTTATGGTTCACCTCTGTACCATTGTAAAAGCAAGAAGTGAAATCATTACTACAAAGCCAAGAACCTTCTCAGGTAAATGCAAGATAGCATGCCAATATGTTGCTACATGACAAGTTATATGTCACATCAGAACATTTTCCTTGTATCAAAGTGAATCAACTCAATTACTTTGATCAAGATTCAGACCAATGGGTTATATCCACTAAGTTTTGTGATATTGATCTCTTCATATATGACCAGGTACAGATATTTGCAATGCTGTTTAGCTGAAATTGTAAAGCAACACTGATACTTCTGGGAATGCTGGGACATAACTGTGCTTGTGACATGCACCACTGGACAACATTCTGCTATATGACCCCTGACACCTGCACATTGTTATGGTTTGTTAACATTCTCACAGTTCCACACTGAACCACAACAAAGGGACCTCAGCCTCAGGTCTCACATCGTGGTGATGTTTACATGAAACGCCTTTGCACATCTTTATTAATGGGCATATTGAACCTTTAGTGTGGTTATTATATACAAGATCGTAGGACAGTTTCATCGTCACATGAAACGCCTTCGGATGTTACCATGGCTATACAGAACGTCGTGGGTCATCATCGCCAAATTGATCCAGTATGAAGGTTGCCATGGTTATAGAAAACGCTGTAATTATGACGTGGAACGTGTTTCGAGGTTTCCATGGTTATATAGAAGGTCGTGGGTCACTATCATTGTCACATTAAACTCTGTGGAGGACGTTTCCATGGCAATACAGAACGTCGTGGGTCCTGATCATCGTCGAATTGAACTAATATGAAGTTTACTATGGTTATATGGAATGTGGTGCCAATTGAAGCATCTTTGCAAGGACGTGGAATAGGGTAATCCGCGGCCATCCGCTAAGGTCCCATTAGATGTTTCTTTGCGCTGCTCAGTATGATAACCTTCCAAGCACAATTAATTTGCCTTCACAACTGTATCCCAAAGCCGTGATCCTTTACATCAACAGAATGTTGAAGTATGTCATGTCCAGAAGGCATGACCTATGTGAAGGTGATTTGGATATATTTCCGGGGGCGGTGCATCTCTCCTTGGCCTTTCGAGCCTGTGTGGCTGTAGCGCTAGCTCTGGTTGTGCTTCCTCTATATAAAGGTTGGCCGATGGACGATTATACATAATCCATCACTATGTCAAACAAAATTCCATATTTGGTGATGGCGAGGAGAGGTCGCAGTTTACTTTTTTTTTATGCCATCGATATTAAAATGGAATTATGTTTCGTTCATTATTATGCATGATTGTGTGTCGCGGGGCCTTCATAGCTCAGTTGCTTCAACATACAAGTTTGAAACCCCACCTCGGGCCCCACCTGTGGCTGTCACCGTTTTATTAACCCCATTTAGCCAAGTGTAACAGTGACATAACCCACCAACAAACTATCATGCTCCAAAGACTGTCAATGACTTCGCGTCGTCCATGTTTTTCACAAGTTTGGCGTACAACACTAGTCACTATCGATGCATGTACTGGTACGTATAGTCAACGATATCTGTATCCGTTCTTGGTGTACAGTGCGCTTCGGGGTGAACTTACTTCACCATAACATCATACAATAGCCTCATTGACTTTGCCAAGAGATTGACTTGGGGTCTTTTGGCTGATAGTGCTGAATCATTGGGGATTGGGGCACCATCAGCCAGACCCCTCGCCATGCCTGATTCAGCCCGGTGGAGATCAGTTCCCCCTTCCATGGTCGATTTCACGAGCCTGGAGCCCGTAACCTATGTTAGGTTTGACTCCTACGTGAGCTGTACTTAGAGAATCTCGCTACCTGTAAGACAGATCCCCACTCCGGCACTAAGCCCCGCCCACTCTTGAGTCCTTTTTCTTCCGTCGTGAGTATGAAATTGACAATCATAGCCGATTGTAGGTACAAGTGGGAAGTACTCGTCTCTGAAACTGACAAGACAGCGACATGCTGCTTTGTCCGACATAACGCACGTGGATAAAAGCATCTGTGACGTCAGAGAATGATTGACAGCCTGGATCAAGTCTATTTAAGGCTTGTTTTTGATGCCATTAACATTTAATGTCGTTTTCAACACCCCGGCGCGCTAATACGTCATGTAGTAATAACAAACGTCATCAGTCAGTTTTGTTATTGCCTGATAATATATATATACTTGATGAATGAATTTATTCACATTATCTGCCTTTATTTCGAAGAGATGGTGATATGACATTAGTATTTCTCACTAAAGTGGCATTTACATAAATGCTTCTGTTTGTTTTTTTATACTATCAGAATCTAAGTATCCAGCAATGGCTGATATTGACAAAGAACATAAAAACGGTGAAACAAGGGCTTCCTATGAGGTCAAGCATAGGAGCCGATTCTCTGGTATGTAGATCACATGGCTTTGCTTGCACGTCTGTCCGTAGTATATGGCTGTGCACACCGTGTTATCCCAGATTCTCCACATTCTCAGTTCATAGAATACTTAATAAGCATGCCAGGGTGAAATCAAATGTGTATATGTCCTGACCATTACTTGGATACTGCCTGTAGATTGCACGTTGGGACGCTCATTAAAGTTCGCAGACAACAGGAATATATGTGACGCTTACAATGAAGATTTGCCGTCCATCTCTGAAAGTAATGTATGTTGTCGGTAGAGGGCATAATTAATGAAGTAGCGTAACATATGGTAATACATTACGTGCAAACATAAGTGGCTGGTTCCCGTTTACCGCCACAAACAGTTCACACGCTTTCTCGAACACAGTGCGAGTATATTACAGAATCTTTATTTGGCCACATGGCTGGCCGCTCCACCGACCGTGGCCTGAATATATATCGCCATACGGCTGGCCGACTGATCCTTCCGCTCCACCGACTGTGGACTGAATATATATCGCCGCAGGGCTGGCCGACTGATCCTTCCGCTCCACCGACTGTGGACTGAATATATATCGCCGCAGGACTGGCCGACTGATCCTTCCGCTCCACCGACTGTGGACTGAATATATATCGCCGCGAGGCTGACCGACTGATCCTTCCGTTCCACCGACTGTGGACTGAATATATATCGCCACAGGGCTGGCCGACTGATCCTTCCGCTCCACCGACTGAGGACTCAATATATATCGCCACAGGGCTGGCCGACTGATCCTTCCGCTCCACCGACTGTGGACTACGAATATATATCGCCGCAGGGCTGGCCGACTGATCCTTCCGCTCCACCGACTGTGGACTATGATTATATATCGCCGCAGGGCTGGCCGACTGATCCTTCCGCTCCACCGACTGTGGACTATGAATATATATCGCCGCAGGGCTGACCGAGTGATCCTTCCGCTCCACCGACTGTGGGCTATGAATATTTATCGCCACAGGGCTGGCCGACTGATCATTCCGCTCCACCGACTGGACTGAATATATATCGCCACAGGGCTGGCCGAGTGATCCTTCCGCTCCACCGACTGTGGACTGAATATATATCGCCACAGGGCTGGCCGACTGATCCTTCCGCTCCACTGACTGGGGACTGAATATATATCGCCACAGGGCTGGCCGACTGATCTTTCCGCTCCAATGTCTGTGGACTGAATATATATCGCCGCAGGGCTGGCCGAGTGATCCTTTCGCTCCACCGACTGTGGACTATGAATATATATCGCCACAGGGCTGGCCGACTGATCCTTCCGCTCCACCGACGTTGGATTCAATATATATCGCCACAGGGCTGGCCGACTGATCCTTTCGCTCCACCGACTGTGGACTCAATATATATCGCCACAGGGCTGGCCGACTGATCCTTCCGCTCCACCGACGTTGGATTCAACATATATCGCCACAGGGCTGGCCGACTGATCCTTCCGCTCCAACGACTGTGGACTGAATATATATCGCCGCAGGGCTGGCCGAGTGATCCTTCCGCTCCACCGACTGTGGACTCAATATATATCGCCGCAGGGCTGGCCGACTGATCCTTTCGCTCCACCGACTGTGGACTCAATATATATCGCCACAGGGCTGGCCGACTGATCCTTCCGCTCCACCGACGTTGGATTCTATATATATCGCCGCAGGGCTGGCCGACTGATCCTTCCGCTCCACCGACGTTGGATTCAATATATATCGCCACAGGGCTGGCCGACTGATCCTTCCGCTCCACCGACTGTGGACTGAATATATATCGCCGCGAGGCTGACCGACTGATCCTTCCGTTTCACCGACTGTGGACTGAATATATATCGTCGCAGGGCTGGCCGACTGATCCTTCCGCTCCACCGACTGAGGACTCAATATATATCGCCACAGGGCTGGCCGACTGATCCTTCCGCTCCAACGACTGTGGACTGAATATATATCGCCGCAGGGCTGGCCGAGTGATCCTTCCGCTCCACCGACTGTGGACTATGAATATATATCGCCACAGGGCTGGCCGAGTGATCCTTCCGCTCCACCAACGTTGGACTGTTAATGTATATCGCCACAGGGCTGGCCGACTGATCCTTCCGCTCCACCGACTATGGACTCAATATATATCGCCAAAGGGCCGGCCGACTGATCCTTCCGCTCCACCGACTGTGGACTGAATATATATCGCCACAGGGCTGGCCGACTGATCCTTCCGCTCCACCGACTGTGGACTACGAATATATATCGCCGCAGGGCTGGCCGAGTGATCCTTCCGCTCCACCGACTGTGGACTATGAATATGTATCGCCACAGGGCTGGCCGAGTGATCCTTCCGCTCCACCGACTGTGGACTATGAATATATATCGCCGCAGGACTGACCCACTGATCCTTCCGCTCCACCGACTGGACTGAATATATATCGCAACAGGGCTGGCCGAGTGATCCTTCCGCTCCACCGACTGCGGACTGAATATATATCGCCACAGGGCTGGCCGACTGATCCTTCCGCTCCACTGACTGGGGACTGAATATATATCGCCACAGGGCTGGCCGACTGATCCTTCCGCTCCACTGACTGGGGACTGAATATATATCGCCACAGGGCTGGCCGACTGATCCTTCCGCTCCAACGACTGTGGACTGAATATATATCGCCGCAGGGCTGGCCGAGTGATCCTTCCGCTCCACCGACTGTGGACTATGAATATATATCGCCACAGGGCTGGCCGACTGATCCTTCCGCTCCACCGACGTTGGATTCAATATATATCGCCACAGGGCTGGCCGACTGATCCTTCCGCTCCACCGACGTTGGATTCAATATATATCGCCACAGGGCTGGCCGACTGATCCTTCCGCTCCACCAACTGTGGACTGAATATATATCGCCGCAGGACTGACCCACTGATCCTTCCGCTCCACCGACTGTGGACTGAATATATATCGCCACAGGGCTAGCCGAGTGATCCTTCCGCTCCACCGACTGTGGACTGAATATATATCGCCACAGGGCTGGCCGACTGATCCTTCCGCTCCACCGACTGTGGACTGAATATATATCGCCACAGGGCTGGCCGACTGATCATTCCGCTCCACCGACTGTGGACTGAATATATATCGCCACAGGGTTGGCTGAGTGATCCTTCCGCTCCACCGACTGTGGACTGAATATATATCGACACAGGACTGACCGACTGATCCTTCCGCTCCACCGACTGTGGACTGAATATATATCGCCACAGGGCTGGCCGAGTGATCCTTCCGCTCCACCGACTGTGGACTATGAATATATATTGCCACAGGGCTGGGCGAGGGATCCTTCCGCTCCACCGACTGGACTGAATATATATCGCCACAGGGCTGGCCGAGTGATCCTTCCGCTCCACCGACTGTGGACTGAATATATATCGCCACAGGGCTGGCCGACTGATCCTTCCGCTCCACCGACTGTGGACTGAATATATATCGCCGCGGGACTGACCCACTGATCATTCCGCTCCACCGACTGTGGACTACGAATATATATCGCCACAGGGCTGGCCGACTGATCCTTCCGCTCCACCGACTGTGGACTGAATATATATCGCCGCGGGACTGACCCACTGATCATTCCGCTCCACCGACTGTGGACTACGAATATATATCGCCACAGGGCTAGCCGAGTGATCCTTCCGCTCCACCGACTGTGGACTAAATATATATCGCCACAGTGATGGCCGACTGATCCTTCCGCTCCACCGACTGTGGACTGAATATATATCGCCGCGGGACTGACCCACTGATCATTCCGCTCCACCGACTGTGGACTACGAATATATATCGCCACAGGGCTGGGCGAGTGGTCCTTCTGCTCCACCGACTGTGGACTGAATATATATCGCCGCAGGACTGACCCACTGATCCTTCCGCTCCACCGACTGTGGACCGGCCCGGGACCCGCAACATATGACAGGGAAGTTCCGGGTGTGCCGATAGGCATATGCCTATTCCAACAAAATGCACGCACCGTTCACATCCGGTGCACGTAGGGGCACGGGAACCAACCTACTCTCATCATCTTTCAATCAGCCGCCTTCCTCTCCCGAATGTCCCGTGCTGTTTTGAAATGCGCGCGCACCCATACCCGGGTGGAAGAAGTGTCGGGAGGTATACCGATGCGTAATGTGTGTATTCGGGTTGCCGCAGGGACATAGCGAGCGACCAAAGAAATGCGCCCACTATAGTGCGGTCCTGGCGCGTTTCCTGGAACTTATATTTCGCCGGTGGTTTGCCGCCTCTATTTTACGATCTCCCCCAGAAATCCTTATAAGTAACGCGTTTACATATTATTAGAAACGTGCGGTTTACTTTGTTATATCTACTCAGATAGAGAGCATTCTAGCTGACAGGACGGAGAGGGCCACCATTAACATCTAACCTCTTTTGCGTTGATGAGCTTTTTTTTCCACACTTTTTTCGTTGTTTGAACTTTACTTGATTTCAGAACCTGTCAACACGTTATTAAATGATATATTGTTCAGTGGTCGATGCAGCATCGGTTGTTGTTGTTTGTGTTTAACAATGTTTGGTGTTGGTGTTGTCCACTCTCCCGTCGCACTTATATACGACAAATGGATAGCATCATCATATCATTGAAGTGACCTTATCAATTGTGACCTTATCCATTTGAATTACTTCATCAATTGTGACCTTATCCATTTGAATTACTTCATCAATTGTGACCTTGTCCATTTAAATGATTTCATCAATTGTGACATTGTCCATTTAAGTGACTTCATCAATTGTGACATTGTCCATTGAAGTGACGTCATCAATTGTGACATTGTCCATTGAAGTGACCATCAATGGTGACCTTGTCCATTTGAATCACTTCATCGATTGTGACCTTGTCCATTTTAGTGACTTCATCAATTGTGACCTCCTTGTCAAGTAAAATGACTTCATCACTTGCGACTTGGCCATTAAAGTGACTTCATCAATCGTGACCTTGTCCATTTAAGTGACTTCATCAATTGTGACATTGTCCGTTGAAGTGAGTTCATCAATTGACATTGTCCATTAAAGTGACTTCATCAATTGTGACCTTGTCCAGTTGAATCATTTCATCAATTGTGACCTTGTCCTTTAAAATGACTTCATCAATTGTGACCTTGTCCATTTAAGTGACCTCATAAATTGTGACCTTTTCCTCTAAAATGACTTCATGTATTGTGACATTGTCCATTAAAGTGACTTCATCAATTGTGACATTGTCTATTAAAGTGACTTCATCACTTGTGACCTTGTCCGTGTAAGTGATTTCCTTTAACTGTAGTGTAACGACCTCATTAATTAAGCTAATTTATCTCACCAATATTACTTTTCTTGCAATTTCCAAGATGTAAATAACTACAGGACATTAGCATTGTTAGTTGTATTTGTGACAATACAGAATCATTATTAAACACATTAATCATGATAAAAACCACCATTCCACGTAATCGCGGCGTCTATTATGGCGTTGATAAATGTCTCAAGAGAGCAAATTTATTTTCGTTGTAATTCCATAATTAGCCATCATGCTTGATGATTTTGATATTTGACTTTTCAGATTTTGATACTCAGTCCTTCTGGAAGTGGACAGACTTTTCGAGCTATGTAGAGTTCATGTGCCTCTTCACGGGGGTGGTGGGTGCCCTGACTTACTTCCTGATGGACGTCCGGATCTACACGGAGACCCTGGGATTCCTGGCGGTCTTCTTTGAGGCTCTGCTGGGAGCGCCGCAGATACACAGAAACTTCCAGAAGAAATCCACCCAGGGAATGAGGTCAGTTGTTGTGGGATTGTTTGTGTGTCTTATTACTTGACTGTGTAAACTAAACGGCCTTCTGGGGATTTGGGCGCCGTAGTGCCGGCGATGGGTGTAGTTTTCCCTATAATTATGTCTTAATATTTTAAACACCGGAAGGCGGGACACACTCTTGCGTAATTCTTGCGTAATGCCAGGTGCGTGTGTCGCCTGCGCCCACAGACGCTCCTTCCTACAATAACTCGCGTATTGATGTAAGTCAAGATAAGGTCAAAGGAGTCCAAGCATTGATCATTTATTTATTTTTTGTTTTTTTGTTTTCATCAAGTATTAAGATGGTGCTGATGTGGACCTCGGGAGACGTCTTTAAGACAGTTTACTTCCTGCTGCGCGAGACGCCAATGCAGTTCTGGATGTGCGGCTCCCTGCAGGTGGCGCTGGACGTGGTCATCCTGTTCCAGGTGTGGTTATACGGCCGCAGGAAACCCGCCGTGCAATGAGCGCCCGTCCTACACAGCACGCTCGAAGCTGAGAGCCCGCAGTTCAGTGAGCGCCCGCCCTACAGAGCGCGCTCGGACCAGTGAGCGCCCGCCGTGCAGTCAGCGCCCGCCGTGCAGTCAGCGCCCGCCATGCAGTCAGCGCCCGCCGTGCAGTCAGCGCCCGCCGTGCAGTCAGCGCCCGCCCTACAGAACGCGCTCGGACCAGTGAGCGCCCGCCGTGTGGTCAGCGCCCGCCGTGCAGTCACCACCCGTCCTACACAGCGCGCTCAGACCAGCAGGCGCCCGCCATGCAGTGAGCGCTCCTAACACCACGTGATCTTATTGTCACGTCCTTGACAGCCTTGTCTTTCACATCACCCGGTGTGCGTCCACTACTGATAGGAAATAAATAGTAAATGTCAAATTCTACGACGCCTCCGTCAATAGCAACTGTAAGATAATATCATGAAAATGTTTTATACCGTCGATGTCACTGACATCTTTGATATGATCGCTGTCACTGACATCTTTGATATGATCGCTGTCACTGACATCTTTAATATCACCGTTGTCACTGACATCTGATATCATCGTTGTCACCGACATCTTTGATATCGTCGTTGTCACTGACATCTTTGATATCATCGCTGTCACTGACATCTTTGATATCATCGTTGTCACTGACATCTTTAATATCACCGTTGTCACTGACATCTGATATCATCGTTGTCACCGACATCTTTGATATCGTCGTTGTCACTGACATCTTTGATATCACCGTTGTCACTGACATCTTTGGTATCATCGCTGTCACTGACATCTTTGGTATCATCGTTGTCACCGACATCTTTAATATCACCGTTGTCACTGACATCTGTGATATCACCGTTGTCACTGACATCTGATATCATCGTTGTCACCGACATCTTTGATATCGTCGCTGTCATTGACATCTTTGGTATCATCGCTGTCACTGACATCTGTGATATCACCGTTGTCACTGACATCTGTGATATCACTGTTGTCATTGACATCTTTGGTATCACCGTTGTCACTGACATCTGTGATATCACTGTTGTCATTGACATCTTTGGTATCATCGCTGTCACTGACATCTGTGATATCACTGTTGTCACTGAAATGTTTGATATCACCGTTGTCACTGACATCTGATATCATCGCTGTCATTGACATCTTTGATATCATCGCTGTCACTGACATCTGTGATATCACTGTTGTCATTGACATCTTTGGTATCATCGCTGTCACTGACATCTGTGATATCACTGTTGTCACTGAAATGTTTGATATCACCGTTGTCACTGACATCTGATATCATCGCTGTCACTGACATCTTTGGTATCATCGCTGTCACTGACATCTGTGATATCACTGTTGTCACTGACATGTTTGATATCACCGTTGTCACTGACATCTGATATCATCGCTGTCATTGACATCTTTGATATCATCGCTGTCATTGACATCTTTGATATCATCGCTGTCATTGACATGTTTGATATCGTCGTTTTCACTGACATCTTTGATATCATCGTTGTCACTGACATCTGATATCATCGCTGTCACTGACATATTTGATATCATCGTTGTCACTGACATCTTTGATATCGTCGTTGTCACTGACATATTTGATATCATCGTTGTCACTGACATCTTTGATATCGTCGTTGTCACTGACATCTTTGATATCGTCGCTGTCACTGACATGTTTGATATCGTCGTTGTCACTGACATCTTTGATATCGTCGTTGTCACTGACATATTTGATATCATCGTTGTCACTGACATCTTTGATATCGTCGTTGTCACTGACATATTTGATATCATCGTTGTCACTGACATCTTTGATATCGTCGCTGTCACTGACATATTTGATATCGTCGCTGTCACTGACATCTTTGATATCGTCGTTGTCACTGACATCTTTGATATCATCGCTGTCACTGACATGTTTGATATCGTCGTTTTCACTGACATCTTTGATATCATCGTTGTCACTGACATCTGATATCATCGCTGTCACTGACATATTTGATATCATCGCTGTCACTGACATATTTGATATCATCGTTGTCACTGACATATTTGATATCATCGTTGTCACTGACATCTTTGATATCATCGTTGTCACTGACATCTTTGATATCATCGTTGTCACTGACATCTTTGATATCATCGTTGTCACTGACCTCTTTGATATCGTCGCTGTCACTGACATATTTGATATCGTCGCTGTCACTGACATATTTGATATCATCTTTGTCACTGACATCTTTGATATCGTCGTTGTCACTGACATCTTTGATATCATCGTTGTCACTGACATCTTTGATATCATCGTTGTCACTGACCTCTTTGATATCGTCGCTGTCACTGACATATTTGATATCGTCGCTGTCACTGACATATTTGATATCATCGTTGTCACTGACATCTTTGATATCGTCGTTGTCACTGACATCTTTGATATCATCGCTGTCACTGACATCTTTGATATCATCGCTGTCACTGACATCTTGAATGTCACGTGTATAGCAGTGAGCAAACTATTTTCAAACATATTCCAACAATTTTAACATCTTGCTTTGTCATGTGAACATTAAAGCTGTTGCAGAAATCCCTTAAAAAATAGAGGAACGTTTCCTTTTGAATGATTCTTCTTTCGATACATGTTTCTTCTTAACGCGCAAACGTGTTCCCAGCGAGACTGGCCAAGCTGTCCATGTCTTCACTTGGTTGGGCCCAGGTTATCTGACGTAGGGTACATGACTTGCTAAAAGGCGATGCACATATAACTTAATTAAGATATTTGTACAGTGTAATATATATGTTGATGTTTTGTTTGGCTACATCTTAATGTGTACAGGTGGTTTGTTGCTATTGTTTCAGTGTTAAAAGTTATTGACACATTCTGTTGATAAATTGAGTGTTTGCAGTAAGTTGGGTAGATGTGTGGCGTATAAAACTATAACATAACTATCCTTGATTATGGGTGGAAGAACGTAGGATTAAGAATTACTCTTTATAGTATGAAGTGTCTGTCCCAAATGTTGGCTGCACGAACGACCATAGATCATTCTCAGGACTGGGAGGAACTGTTTTAGCAACCATGATCTCTGTTTTAGCTACCGTCATATATCTATACTCACAGTGATATCTGTTGTACCGACCATAATATATCTTGCACGGACCATGATATATCTTGCACGGACCATGATATCTGGTGTACGGACCATGATATCTGGTGTACGGACCGTGATATCTGGTGTACGGACCGTGATATTTGTTCATCGGACGATGATAGATCGTGTACGGACGGTGATATCTGTTCTACGGACCATGATAGATCGTGTACGGACGGTGATATCTGTTCTACGAACCATGATCGACCTTCTACGAACCATGATAGATCTTGCACGGACCGTGATATCTGGTGCACGGACCATGATATCTGTTGTAACGACCATACGCGGGTTATGTCATATCGTTGTGTTTTTGTTGATATAGAGATTCGGCGTCACGTGGCGGTATGGACGCGGGACCACGTGGATGCGCGGTCACGTGGACGCGGGGTCACGTGGATAAGCATGCGGGCAACCACTGATTGGTTAATGCCTTCCAATGTCTGCCTTAAGTTTGCCGTCTCATACTTTTATTTTAGCTGACTCTTACTTGACTTCTTCACAATTGAACGTAACATGTGATGTGCCTTACGTGACGAGCTGCATCCATCCGTCAACACCCTTCCAGTCGTTCTCGCGTTTGAGTCCCTCCTTTATCTGAAACAGAAGTTTGCCTAGTATTAATCAAACATGTTCAAACATCAGAGTAGTTCCATTGTTTTTGGCTATTCCAATTGCATATTCAAAATTATTCTACAATTGACCCGCACAGCTGTTTATGCCTACATCACTACTTCAGTCAGTGGGAGGTCTGTGAGGCGGGGTCACCCTGTAGCCTAGTATATAGCCTAATTAAGATCCATGTTCCATGTAAGAACGACCCTAATTAGATAGCGCTTTCGGCTATTGCCGAATGTGCTCTGCCCGAGCGACCGGTGAGTGGTTCGAACAGTAATTCTTGTGCGAATGTTTGTGCATGATAAAAATCCCGTGTCTTTCGTCACAAGGAGTACTGTTGACGCATCGATTCGGGAAGATCAACTTTCCTTAGTGATATGTATAAACAAATATAGCGAGCTACGACCCCGGCTCTCCACCACAGGCGCTAGAAATGTACTGTACTGTGGGCTGTGCCCAACTATATGTGACAGAAGGAACGGTGGCTGAGGTGTGTCCATCCAAGACAAGGGACAGTATAAGAGCCTAGATATATCGGTTGTACATAATTTCACCTCTTTTATACGAGAGTATATAAAGACTATCTACACTTTTCCTGTATGTTATCCTTCATTTTGCCTGCGCTTACTTTAGTAGAGCTTCCAGCAGTTCTACTTTGGATTTTTTGGTGTTGATACTCTCACGACTCGATTTTTGCCAGCTACTTTACCTAATTTCAAATATCATTTTAAAGTTCCACCGACTGGCGAACAGTTCACCATACATATTCAAAGCTTGTGATGTACCCATCTCTTTTGTCACAATAATAATAATTTGACATTTGTAAGTTGCAATTTTTTTAATAAGTTATATTGGCGAATTCATGTTTTAAAAAATCGGAACAGAAACGTAAACAAAACAGAAACGCAAACCTATCAGCTCCTCTGTCCAAAGGGTTTTTCAAGACCTTCACTATACACCTGGCAGCCTGTACCTGCGTTTGGTAGAAACAATATATAAGGATGCGTGTAGTCAGTATCGGAGCTAAGGAAGCCCTACACCCTTCCCAGCTCGTTTATCTTTTTCTTCGATCAAACTGTTCTGCAGCGACAGAACCGGTTACAATTGACGTCAATGAACAATCATTTCCATCGCAACGCTTTAAACACAATGACATTCATCCCATCCAAAGATGGTCACACTCCATCTGAACGATGCCACATGGAGGATGTAGTCGCGACAGGTCATGGCGCAAGGTAGGTCTTAATTGTTCGTAGGTTTGCACATACGAGATCCAGAAATTTTAGATAAAATTATTTCGAACTTAAAGTATTCCTAATCTACGTCTTCTGTGGATATTTGTTCTCAAAATAAATGGTTAAAATAGATCGTTTCCATGTGTACAAATAAAAAGACGCTTTTAGCTCCAGGCTATTTTTTTCTCAATCTTTTGTAAATATGCCTTCAAAAAGGATTATAATATCCCACTCCAGGTATGGAGTCGAGAACTATATACATTTATATATATATATCAACATACATGTATCAATGTTTTAGAGCATTTATCGCAGCATCGCAAAATATTGTACATTATATATTTTACAATGAAATTTCCCATGAAGACTTGCGAAAGTAAACGTTATGTCTTACCAATGTAGCAAGAGTCGGCATGGCAAGCGGATAATATCCCTATGATCACTTGACAATGTCGCCTTGGTCACTTGACAATGTCGCCTTGGTCACTTGACAATGTCGCCTTGGTCACTTGACAATGTCGCCTTGGTCACTTGACAATGTCGCCTTAGTCACTTGACAATGTCGCCTTGGTCACTTGACAATGTCGCCTTGGTCACTTGACAATGTCAAAATGGTTACTTGGCAATGTCGCCATGGTCACTTTAAGGCGTGACCATCGTACCGGGACGATGGCTTCGTGGTCACTTGACTATGTCAAGATGGTAACTTAATTATATAACCATGGTAACTGGGTGATGCCGCCATGTTCATTTTAAGATTTCACATGGTTACCGGACGTTGTCACCAAAAAACACCATGGTCACTTAACGATGCCACCAAGGTCACTTAACTATATCCCCATGGTCACTTAACGATGCCACCAAGGTCACTTAACTATATCCCCATGGTCACTTAACGATGCCACCAAGGTCACTTAACGATGCCACCAAGGTCACTTAACGATATATCACCATGGTCACTTAACGATACCACCAAGGTCACTTGACGATATCACCATGGTCACTTAACAATGCCACCAAGCTCACTTGACGATATCACCATGGTCACTTAACGATGTCACCATGGTCACTTAACGATGTCACCATGGTCGCTTGAAGATTTGGCCATGGTCACTTGAAGATGGCACCATGGTCGCTTGAAGATGTAGCCATAGTCACTTGGAGATGTCACCATGGGCAACTGAGGATGACCCTCATCACTTGTTGAAGTCACCATGGTTCTCGCACGGTGTCACTATGGTCACTGTAACGATGTCGCCATGGTCACTTGACGATGTCACCATTAATATTTACGGATGTCGCATGCATGTTACTCGAAAATTCATTACGGGCAACTGGCGATGTACGTCACCATGATCACTGGACAACGTCACCATGGTTCCCGACGATGTCACCATGGTTCCTGACGGTGTCACCATGGTTCCCGACGGTGTTACCATGGACTCTTCAGTTGACGATGTCAACCTCGTTATTTGACGCTGTCACCGTGGTCCCTTGGCGATGTCGCCATGGTCACGTGATGATGTCACCTTGGTTATTTGACGACGGAACAATTCTTGCTTAACGATGTTACCACATTCACTTGGAAATACCTCCATGGTCACTTGGAAATATCACCACGGCCACTGGTCGATATCGGCATGGTCATTTGACGATGTCACCATGGTCACTGGACGATATCACCATGGTCACGTGACGATATCACCATAGCCACTGGACGATGTCACCATAGTCACTGGACGATATCACGATTGTCATCTATCGATATCAGCAATATTATTTGGCGAGGTCACCAAGGTTTCATGCGGCCATGTCACCATGGCCACTTGAAGATGCCAGCATGGTCGCTTGAAGATGCTAGCATGGTCACCTGCCGATGTCACCATGGTAACTAGGCGATGCCACCATGGTCATTGGTCGATGTCACCATGGTCATTGGTCGATGTCACCATGGTCAGAGTCAGAGTCAGAGTCAGAATTCGTTTATTTGACCAAGAAATGTAGTACATATCATACAAAACATAGATATACGGATTGGCCAGGAGACTCCCATTAAGACACAGGTATGTCGCTATCATGGGAGTCACTTGACGATGTCACCATGGTCACTTGACGATGTCACCATGGTCACTTGACGATGTCACCATGGTCACTTGACGATGTCATCATGGTCACTTGACGATGTCACCATGGTCACTTAACGATGTCACTATGGGCAACTGAGGATGTCACCCTCATCCCTTGTCGAAGTCACCATGGGTCCCGGACGATGTCACCATGGTAACTAGGTGATGCCACCGTGGTCACTGGACGATGTCGCCATGGTCAGTTGACGATGTCACCATCATTAGTTGAGGATGTCGCATGGTTAATTGAAAATGTCATTATGGGCAACTGGCGATGTACGTCACCATGGGCAACTGACGATGTACGTCACCATGGGCAACTGGCGATGTACGTCACCATGGGCAACTGACGATGTACGTCACCATAATCACTGGACGATGTCACAATGGTTCCCGACGGTGTCTCCATGGTTCCCAACGGTGTCACCATGGTTCCCGACGCTGTCAACGTGGTCACTTGGCGAAGTCGCCATGTTCACGTGATGATGTAACCTTGGTTACTTTATAATGGCACAGTTCTTGCGTAGCGATGTCACCATGGTCACGGGCCGATATTCTCATGGTCTTTTGACGATATAACCACGGGCAACTGACGATGTACGTCACCATGGTCGCTTGAAGATGTCACCATGGGCACATGACGATGTCACCATGGTCACTAGGCGATGCCACCATGGTCACTTGAGGATGTCACCATGGCCAACTGACGATGTACGTCACCATGGCCACTTGACAAGTCGTTTTTTGAAGATGTCATCATGGTCACTGTACTATGTTGGCATGTTAACATGACGATATCATAACGGTCACTGGACGATGTCAACAAGATTATTTGGCGAGGCTTCATGGGGCCATGTCACCAAGGTCACTTAAAGATGTCGCCATATGGTCACTTGAGGATGTCACCATGGTTACTTGAAGACGTCACCAATGGCAAACTGACGCTGTCACGATGATCAATGATGTCAACACGGTTAACAGACGGGATGACCATGTTCACTCAAACATATCACCATGGCCACTGGACGATGTAGCCATGGTCACTTGGCGATATCAACATTCACCCCTGATCTATAACTAAGGTCACCGAATAATGTAATCATGGATACTTAACGATGTCACCGTGGTGACTGAACGATGTCACTGTGGTTACTGGACGATGTCGCCATGGTCATCTGAAAATGTCACTACGGGTAACTGAGGATGTCATCCTCACCACTTAAAAAGGTCTCCATGGTTCCCGGACGGCGTCACCATAGTCACTTGACGATATCATCACCATCACTTGACGATATCATCACCATCGCTTGACGATGTCACCATGGTTACTTGAAGATATCACCATGGTTACTTGAAGATGTCACCATGGTTACTTGAAGATATCACCTTGGTTACTTGAATATGTCACCATGAACAACTGACGATATCACTATGATCACCTGACGATGTCACCACGGTTACCAGACGGGATCAGCATTTCACTCGAACCTATCACCGTACGTGGTCACTGGACGATGTAACCATGGTCGTTAGATGGTGACGCCATAATCACTGGATGTTGTGAACACGGTCAGTTGAAGATGTCACCATGAACACTTGTCGATGTCGCCATGGTCAACTCCTTATGTCACCATGGTCATTTGAAGTTGGCACTATCGTTACTTGACGATATAACCTTGGTTACTGGACGTTGTTGGCATGGTCACTTGAAGATGTCACCATGCTTGACGATATCACCATGATCACTTCGCGATGACGCCATGATTACTGGACGATGTCACCATGTTTACTGGATGATGTCACCATGTTTACTGGATGATGTTACCGTGTTTACTGGATGATGTCACCATGGTTACAGGACGATTTCACCATGGAGATTATATGATATTACCCTGGAGATTATATGAGATCACCATGGAGATTATATGATATCATTATGGTCACTGGAGGATTTTACACTGGTCAGTGAACGATGTCATCATGATCACTTTCCGATGTCATCATGGTCACTTCCCGATGTCGCCATGGCAACTGGACGATGTCACCATAGTCACCACTGACCATGACGCCATGATATTCCTGACAAGTTAACTCGTGTTAGAACATTTTACTGCCAGTACATCCCGGATTGAGTATTTGTTTCCGAATTTACATCAGTTAATACTACCTGTCTTATAATATTGAACTGACAGTTTTAATTATTATACCGGCTTTAATCATTTACTTTCGGTTTTGATCATTAATCCCCGCGTTTAAGAATTAATTACCGGTTTTAATTTTTATTTCCCGGGTTCAAGTCCTGTTTACATCCATTGTTTATTTTGCAGAAAAGGGCGGTTCGTATAATTACAGGAGTATTCTCACACGAAAAATCTTTTTACAGAAATTAATATTTTACCTTTGACAAAATTGTATGAATATAGTTTTGTTTTATTAATGTTTAAGCAATACCAGGGTATATTACCGGAATCTATTCAATCGTTATTTGTTACAAGGTCTAGCATACACAGTCATAATACTAGAGGAGCGAAGCTACTACATATTCCAAAGGCTGGAACTGATCATTTCCGCAAATCTATAAGATATTCGGCTATTACTTTCTTTAATAAATGGTATAATAAGTTAGAAGTTAACTCATCCCTTCACTTATTCAAGAGAACAATTATGTCGTCATTAGTAGTAAATTAGTTTTAAAACTGGTTTCAGTTTTCGGTTTCAGCATTTTTGATTGCCTGGTATGAATCAGTTACGGTAGATTTTGATGAACTTTGTGTTACTTTGCCTAGAGTTTATCTGCACCGCCACGGGGGTATATGACAAGAAGATATGCACATGACATTGGTTCGAATGCGAGATGGGTTGATGTCAGCACAAGTCTTCCATCTCCTGTCCGAGCCTTTAGGCTGGGATATGATACAAATTTGTACTGAGATAAATCCATCTCGCACGAAATGCAATTTTTTCGGACCTTAGTAAATATCACCCTATATATATATATATGAGGTGATAATCAAACTGTTTTCGAAAGTGCCCAATCGCAGAGTGCGGGATGGGTTCATCCCAGACCTGGTGTCAAAATGGACCCCAACCAAGCGAGGTCTAGGTCTCGGCTTTAAATTAAAGTCATTAATTGCATATAGTACAATCTTTCATCTTCCCTACACAATCATGAACAGAGCTAAGAAAGCACTGGTTTCGGTTCGGTATCTATGTGCAGTCATACATATAAGATGGTAGTTTAGCAGTTGGCTATATAAACTGTTCCTATATAATCCCTTTACCCCACTGTTTCCCTCGGGTTGACCTTTTCTAGATATTCAGATTCTTCCCGAGAAATTCCAGAAACTCCTTGTTACCCCGGCTTTATAATAATTTCCGAAATTCATTGTTAACGCGGAATCATTGGTGGATTCCAGGGATTCCTCGTTAACATGGCTTATTAATAATGAATTCTCTGGATTCATTATTAACGGCTTTATACTAATGAATTCCCGGGATTCTCTGTTAAGCCGGCTTTATAACAACGAATTCCAGGGATTCCTTATTAACCCAATTTAATAATAATGAATTTCCGGGATTTCTTGTCCACCCGCCTTTATAAAAACGAATTCCAGGGAATCCTTATTTGCGAACTCTGCTTTATAATAATGAATACCCGGGATGCCTTATTAACCTGGCTTATTAATGATGAATTCCCTGAATTCCTTGTTAACCTGGCTTTTTAATAATGAATTCCCGGAGTTCTTTCTCAACCCGGCTTTGCAATAATGAATTACCTGGAATTGTTAACCCTGCTTTACTGATCAGTTTTTGCGTTTAATTATTATCCCGGTTGTCATAATTTACTCCCGGTTTTAGCATTTATTTCCACGTAGTGATAATGAATTCATAATTTGCGATTTTAAGATTTATTTCGCGTTTTTTAGCCCAAACAATATTCAAACAACAATATATACAACTAAATGAAAACCTAGTAGGCCTAAACCTAGTAGGCACCATATTTGACTTGACCTGGATTGGTAAGTAACCTATGTGGCAAGAGGTTCCGGCCGACTTCCCGCCATTACCATGTTCCTTGTGATAGAGTTTTCAAGCCATGAATTAAATCTCTCATGCGCAGAGGACTAGTAAGAGTGGAAGCCTCTCGGGCAGCCACTGGATGGTTTCGGTTCGCTTCCTTTATGCAGTCATGCGTATATATATATGGAGAGAGAGTGAGAGACCGGTATTGACTGATGGCTATATTGGTCTTACCGCATCCCTGTGCAAGGCTGTTTCCCACCGGCCAAACCCACAAAATATCTAGACTTATACGTTTTAACGAATAATTAATCAACCATATTGGGCCGACCGATTGCGTCAAATGTGGTATTTGATTTTACTTTCATACATGGTTTGCTTGAAACAAGTCATATACATGCCATTTTTTTAATTAGTAATAAATCTTAACATGATCAGTGTCTTGTCTTGCTAACGTCCAAGTTCTTTAGGTCGATGATATTATATTACGCGTGAAATATTAATATTACCCGAACAAAAATTCATTATTTGTGCATACCTGAATTATTTCTTTCTCGCCTAGGGTGGGGTCGCCTGCGATCCATGCGTCGCAGGTAGGTCTACTGCATGTTCAACAGAACGGGCGAAGTATTTAGACGCGGTGAATGTGCTAATGTTAGAACCTGTCGCTACGGGTTACGAATAAGATCAATGAACAATAGTATACAAAAATATCATCTTCATTATGACGTCATAGTAGATAAACCTTTCCTGCACAACATGTTGACGAAAACTTGTCTGTAAACTGATAATTTAACTTTTATATATAAAAAAAATACTCTAGGCCAAATAAATATATTGTGGTACATCTTCGTTATCTGTGGGCTCGCTGTGAAATTTTACCAAAACAAATTTGACTTAATGTGTTTTATTTGCTTTAGTTTTCTTATGATGGCGAATTTGATTTAAAAAAAAAAAATATTGTGAGGGTGGGGTGCGGGTTGTTGTCTCGGCCACTGAACAGTTCTGCAATGATCCCATAATGAGAATTTAAGTGCGTGTAGTTAATACACTCTGAACACATTAATGTGTCACGTGTCAACCCCGCTCCCCTCGCGCGCCCGCTACCCTGCCCGTCACGCACGTGGCTTGGACCCCGCCTTGGCCTATAACCGTTGTAACTCCCACTTTTACCCATACACACGGGCATCCGGAAATTGGGCTGCTGAACAAGCTTCGCCTTGTTGTCGTCTTTGGTAAGGCATTTGTTGTCAGTAACTATCGCAAAACGGATGATCTAGTTTATATTTGTATACTAAGTAAATGCCGTAACGAGTTGTTCTATGTTTTACGTAGTCTTAATGTATGGCAACGCTCCTAACGAATTGGATTTCAATTTAAACTTTGTCTTAGACTTTGCATTTTTTTTGTTAGGGTTTGTTTTGACTTTTTCACGTCTTTTGTTTTTGTTCACCCTATTCAGCTATTGGTTCCGATCTGATTATGTCTGATACAGTGACAGTGATAAAACTGTACTTGTAATGACTATTGCATTCATATTTGACTATTCCATACATGTAACGTCCTCTCCGATATCGGTCTAGCCATGCATCCAGGCTTCTGGGCTAATATCGGTCCAGTCGGTTGGCGGTAACCACAGCGGCTTGCTTGCAGGACTAGGACAAACCCAGCTATTGCCCCTCCTCTCCCCTTTCCTCCCCAATCAGTTTGAAAGGTCTATAGACAGAATGGCTGTACTACCACAACGGCCATATGGTCTCCCCGCCCCCGGTCTATAGACGGAATGGCTGTACTACCACAACGGCAGTATGGTCTCCCCACCCCCTAGCATGGGTGGGGGGCGGGGGGGGGGGGGGTGAGGGATGGCAGGCGGCGGGGGGACGCTCAGCGGCGTGGTTGTTATCGGCTTAGCAAGTTTAGCGGCTTAGCAAGGCCAGACAAAGAGTTAGCAAATTATAATGGTATATTGTTATATCGTTTATATTTGTTAGTTCAGCGCGATGACTCATTCGATGGAACAAACAAAAGCCAGTCCCCAGTAAGCAGGAAGCAATTCATTTATTTTTCACCCTTACCAATTTATTTACAACACATCACTTCCGACAGGTTCACCGGCGTTCTGCCTTCCTCCTCACTCCTCCTCCTCCGGTCCCTCCTTTTCCCCCTCCGCAACTTCTCCCATCACTCTTCGAGGTCGTCGTTCTCGATGTCGATGTCGACCGCATTCCCCATGTTGACCGGGTCCTCCTGGAGTTCCGGACGCGGACAGATGACGCGGCTCCCTGCGCGCAGAACGCCCAAGGCCGTTCGCTCGCCGTTTCGATACTCATCCCACAGGTGAAACAGGCGGCTGTTGGTCTCCTTTGCGCCATCACCCATTCCTTGCGTCATTGCACATGGCACGCTTGATGCACACGGCCCGCTAATCGCTTCGCGTACCCCTGCCTCCAACCCACTCGACCCGGCTGTGTGCTTCACGCACCCCCACCACGCTTCACGCACCCCCACCACGCTTCACGCGCCCCCACCACATCCCCCTCCCCACCCTTATAGACCGCCACCCCACCCACCCTAACTCACACGGCCGTTGTGGTAGTATGGCCATTGCGTCCATACACCATTTGAAATACACCTACTTTATACAGCCGGGGTATATAGCATGCCCTTATGGCATGGTATAGGGTGCTTGGTAGTCAGTGTTTTAGGGGTTTGAGGCATGCCCAGGTGGCAGGGGATTCAGATAAATGATAGCTGCAGCATATATCAACATCGGCTTTAGCCCAGCCCCAATTTAATAATTAGCAATTAACCTGCACTTTGGTCTAGAATATGCTGGCTGCGACTTCACCAACTCAAGTGGTGAAGTCAGATAATTGAATATTGCACTTCAGGGTTATCTTTCCAACTGTAAAGGTGTGAAAGAGCAATACCTATATGTTGTAACTCACTCAATTAACAAATAGTGTATGGGATAATTGCAACATTCTAGGCTAAACCCTGGTGTTATTAGCAACTATATGGAGACAATTTGTTATCAGCTGACCTTAATAGCTTTGTTTTATTGCCGGATTAGCAGTCTGCACTAACAAACACATGCCACATACTTTGTTATTATTTCAGTCTCTTTGCATTTGGGTGATTGGCATCGAGCAACGTGTGGCATATTTGAACAAGAGAAGTGATGTGTGCGATCATGTTCATAATCAAAAGAGTTCATAATCTCATTGCCCTGCAACCTGTAAATTGTTCTGGTTCTCCCTTTAAAGCAATATACTTATATGCTCCATCTTAGATTTTTACATTTAAGAATCAAGACTAAAAGTGTCTGAAAATTATGATGCATATATTTTTTATATCTCTGAGAGTCTGTAAGACAACAATTTCAACATAAAACTGCGCGGTTTATTTTTATCGCGCGCGGACGTGATAGCGAGCCGTGGTCTACATCACACAGAATACCATAACAGCGAATAGGGGCACAGGGATATAAAGCCGGCCACCAACTTCTGCTCCGTTGACCAAATTGCTTCTCTCCGGATAGTCCACAGGCTTTCAGGATTTACATTCAAGACAGAATATACTTATTTGACCTAGGGAAGGGGTTGGTAATACAAAAAATTATGGAATATATTGCTTTAATCATGGAGATGATAAGACTTAAACTTAAGATGTTGTTTATATGTAAAATTGCAAAATTACTATTGCAACATGAATGAAAGTTAGCTTCATGTGTGATGAAATGTATCTTTTCTTCTTTTTTTTTCTTGCTGTGATGTGAGACTTAATAACATATCAGATGCTGCTGTGGCCTATAAAGTCTTCGGCACCAAATAAGGCTTCACTATACGATCATGGCCAAACAAATTCGAACAGCAGTGCTTTATAAAGAATGATTAGCGAATACACATGTATCTGAATCATACATAAACCCCATACATGTACACGTACATGCATGTAAATGTAGTCCATTCTGACCAGTCAAAATTGCCAACTTCGGTTAATTGCAACTTTTTGGCTGACAAACAGAAGTTTCAATTAAGCGGAGTGCACTGTATACCTTAGTTGTTTTGTTCTACATAACTCTATTTATCCTATACTTATAAGCTGTAATTCAGCAGAATTAAAAACGTTTCCAAAATATGATTTATATCAAAACATTTCTTCTTATATTGCTTGTTAGTTAATCATGTTGTCCATACAGTTATGTCTCTCTTTTTTTTAATAGAATGCATGATGTCATCGAGAGAGATTGCCTGGACGGCTATTGTCTTAACCTGTCAAACCAAGGCGGCAGCCCATGCATATCAGACAGGTAGTAATAACTACTGATCCATGTTGACAATAAATGTTTTTCTTCCTTTCCATATTTACATGAAGTTTATTTGAATAATAGATAATTATGCTTATAAATTAAAATGATACTTAAAACTTTCTTGGTATAATACTTCCAAATACAATAGATAATACTCTTATAGGTAAATGCTGTACATTTATACAAAAAAAATGTCATCCATTATCAATGAGAAGGATATTAAACAAATATAACAGGCATATTCAAATCTAAAATATTTCGTTACTAAACTGTCACTTCACTTATCACTTAATCTGTGCATATCTTTATAGTTTCAGTATTGTAATGCAATGTAATCTAAGTATGATTCTTCCAGAACTTGACACACGCCAGAAGAAGGGCATAATTGCAGAGAATGTGATCCTACTGACCGTAGAAGATCCTCTATGTAAAGTTGGCAGTGGTGGTGCCACCCTGAATGCATTACTGGTCGTCACTGAGCACATTAGCGCCAGACAAGGCTTCACAGTGAGTTCCAGAGTCTTTGATTCTAACTTCACCTTCAAACGATAGTTGAAACTTAAGAGTTATATAGACAGATGTAAATGAAAAGCTACTCTCGAATTAAAACAGGCGCGATCAATAATGTTATATGTATTTACCCTGTAGCATGTACAGAGATAAAAACCATGCAGAACTTCACCTTCAAGACAGTACAGTATTTCAAGACTGATGATCCCTCTAACTTTGGATAAATATGACATTTAAAAATTGCTGTAAAACAAAGGAAACATATATTAAGTATGCTTCACTGTATTTGCCCATTGCTCGATATACGTGGACCATACTTAAGATGCGCTTGGCGTGCAACAACATGTGCAGTTAGTTTACTACACCACATGACGAGAAAGGTTTAAATTAATGTTTCGAAGATTTTTCGTTGCTTTAAACATACATTTAATGAATTGTCTACATCTGTTTCAAATTCATCATATAGCCATGTGTCTTTTTTTCAGGTCGTAAATCCTGATGTATTACAAAATTCACACATTCTTATATTTCACATGGTGAGTACCATTAGTTTAGTAGTACCGGTATCATTAGTTTTGGACTACCATAATGTTGCTTCATGCTTTCCTAAATAAGGAAATAAAAGTAAAGGGAATGATATGGAAGAACCCGCAAGACTATTTTTGCAGCTTAGACAAGTGCAGTCTGTGGCGTTAGTTTAAAACAGAACAAAAGAAGATGTCTCCCGCTTCAGAATACCACCACTGGAATGCGTATGTTGTACATGTATATTGTTCATGTATATCAGGGTCGGCAGAATGTCCTGGAGCCTTGCGGCCCGGCCTTCTTGGCGCTGCCGTGCTCCCACCTGTCGCCACAGAATGATGAGCATGTGTGCTGCAATATAGATATCCTACTCGATGCACTGTCTCGCAAGGTGTCTACATCCGTATACATGCTGTTGGCTTGGAATTAATATTCAAAGATCTTATCACGTTCGAGAACTTGAGCGGCAGTTTCCATGAGACGGAACTTTTTATCTTTATTGAGAAACGTATAATATATATATATATATATAGATAGATATGTATTTTTGCGTGATTTTGGTTGTGTATTATATCCAAGAGGCGCGTCACTCTTTATATGATGGCCGACTGTACGTGGTAATATATCAGACAGAGAATGACAGATCTCCCCTTGATACTGGTAAAATATTACTTAAATTCACGCAAAGAGTTTGTGTATAATTTGTATAGGCGCTTTCTCATTCCCAGCTTCGTTCCATACCGTTTTGTCTTGTTCCCAGCTGGCTGTGGGATCTCCTCCAGGCGTGTGGCTGTGCAGTACTGATATGATGTTACATGTGCCAGAGTCAACAGGTTCGTGGAATGTTGGGATGTTTGTTCACGGTCGCCTTCTTGGGCAATTGTACAACACCACTTGCAATTTACAAAGTAGTTACTGTAGCTGCTGCGATTGCCAATAGCCCAAGAATGATGTCCTCATGCATGATAACAACGTTAAAGTAACACTTCAAGTGCTTAAATATGTGGAGTTTGAGTTAAATTCCGCCGTTTCTTTCCCGCAGAAAAGTTTAACTTTACCGGAGTGGACGTATGCGCGGTGAGCGTCCCAGGCAGTGTCCAGTATGCTACGAAACACGGAGTGTATCAAGTGGATAAACAGGTAATGACCTGTTATGTTCCATAGTACACTCACCATGCCGTCTTCATTGAAAGTAAATGCTTGGCGCATGCTTTAGGCAGCGACATGATAACCTTCGGCGCTGCCTGATTTATTAACTATATATAAATGTGATCGAAGTCACGGGCGTAATTTTATTGTGTTTTTTCAAGGGTTACCTGAGGAATATTCTGTATCAAGCTTCACAAGAAGACATACGGGCGGCGACGGAGACCGACTCAGATTTGGTGCCTCTGGTAATAGTCGAGTGTCATTCGAAAAGTGTAGACAACTAAAAAATAAAAATAAATAACAAATACAAGTGAGCCTATTTTTTCAAAAGTAAACACAGTTTTTAGTACTTATAATGTACACAGCAGTGAAAAAAAAGAGATTCGATTAAAACATAGAATGTACTTTGTCAATTTAATGATTTGATATTTTGTGTCGCTATTTATTTTAGCACGTTTTAACAGAAATTTACGCGCATTGACTATTGACGTGTATTCTGATTTCCGTTTGTTCCATTTCCTACCTTTCCCGGCTGGTGACACTCTCCAGGTGTCCGGCGTTGTGTACTTTAGCGCCCGAGTGGCAGAACGCCTGCTGTCCTTCCACACGATGCCTCCACTGGACTCCTGCACCTACATGGGCTTGGACAGCGGGGTCAAGGCCATACAGGTTATTTCACCACTCAGAAACACCAACTTATGAACACGATAGTCGATCTAAATATTCTTCACATGCACTCTGCTCGTCTTGGTAAAATGCAACCTTAAATTAAGGAACTGAATCATATGAAAACTTATGGAATATGCTGCACAAAGAAACAAAGTTAATGAAATCTGCTAAGGAATTCAAAACAATGCTGTCAACCTCGGATGTGTTCATGCGTCACTGTAATTTGTGCACATTGTGCAACATAGCTAACGGGTAAAGTTTAAATAGATGACAGAATGGTTGATATATTTTCATTATCATATGTACATTTATCACTAATGTCATGTAATTTTATCATTGTCGGTCAATAGCACTTGTGCTAATGTTTATTGTTGAATTTTATATATCAACGTTAAATAAAACTTTATCTTATCTCATCTTATGATATCGGGAAACTTATGTTGTATTGCTCTGTTCTGATAAAGTGAAACCATTTGTTTTAGTTATCACTGTTCTTTGACCTGATGCTGGCCATGTGCACTGACGTCACTAGAGAGAGCTTCGTCCACGGCGAGCGTAGTGGCACGTACGGTCGCCAGATGTCGCTCTCTCTATCCGAGAACGAGGCTCAAGCCATGCGCACGGCCAGGAGCCTCATCTGGAAGGAGTTCAGTGGCACCAAGGTCAAAGTATGTAAGTATTGGGGAGTCTCTTTAGGAAACACGTGTACGACGGAAAAGGTGTCAAAGGCTCGTCTGTAGTGCATGTCATTATATATTGTTATTATATATTTATAATAATATTTGTCGGTCATTGGTTGTACAGTCGTTTGCCTCGATGTTGGTGTAATCGGCTCGAATACATCGAATGCCACGTAGTTCTATATACACAGGTATTAGCTCTTTAAGAAATCCTTGAAGTGTTACAGCCATTCAATGGACGACCTTCGTCCGACAGGTTCCCGTATAACGAAATCACGAAAAACTAATATTTGTTGAGTAAATTTAGCCGGCTCAGATATAACATGCTTAGTGTCGACATTGTATTTGTTGCCGACGTTTGGCATTATGCGGCCAAAAAGCCCAAGACACCTATCCATCCTATCCAGTCATGTTCCAGATGTCGTTGCCAAGGCCAGACATCTGTACTTGGACCCCGATCCGGTACACTTACACGCCAACCTCTGGGACTTCAGCAACAACACAGTAGTAAAGGACGACCAGAAAGCCCAAACAAATAACACACATATTCACACATTTACTCAGGTAATCTGGCATTTGTGTGTGCGAGAAGCGTATGCTTTTGACTAGAAACTGAAACAGTACCAGCTTTATTTTTTATTAGTACAACTGTGTCTTGTATACTTTAAATTGTTGTTATAATCCCTCGAAAGGAGCTTTAAAGCCGAGCTCCTCTTTAATTTAACGAACATTTCAGTGATTATGAAGAGCATGGACAATGAGCTGGAACTATACAAATACTTTCTTTTAATAGTAGAAGGCAGCCGACAAAATAACGCATTAACTTCCATGCATGCATTTCATGTGTTTGTTTAGAAGCCATCGTCTATGTTAGTTAAAAAAAGTGGGTTTTAGTTATAGCAGTGTGTCTGTAATGTAATGAATTTTGAGATACATTTTGTTTACACTCAGGACAACACCAAATATTCGAAATGCATCCTGATCAACACAATGTTGGCTGGTTCCACTGCTTCCATCGGCCCGGGGTCAGTGGTCCTCCACAGTGCCCTCCCAGTCGGCCTCACAGTGGGCAGCAACTGTGTGATCACCGGTCTGGAGGAACGCGCCCCTAATGTTAGTCACCATTGTCGTGGCGTTGTCTCTTTCTCCCTTTTATCCTGTCTACGACCACCTAATAAATCACATTTAGTCTTAAGATATTCTCCGATCGTTTACTGAATATTGCGGTATTATATCAAAATTATTTTATATATGTAAATATCGCATTTGGTGCTTTGTTCATGCATACTGTATTTAGAGGCCGAACATAAACATAAAAATACTTGAAATGAAATATCCTGACACATTGTCGTGTCCTTGCAGGTTGAAAACCATCACCTTGGAGACGAGACCGTGTTGGCCTGTTACCAAGTGTTCTTGACCGGTAACCAAGGCGACACTGCTGCGAATGTCATGCTTTTGTACGGACTGCGGGACAAACTCCTGGTATTTATAATATGCATAAAAGGTTTAGTAAAATCAAGTAGTAGGATTCGCATACGTGTTGTTGAAACTACTTGACCAACCTAACGATTGATAAAACTTCTTCGCCTATCACTTAGATGGTATAATTGGGAAATACCGTTTTGGCTTTGAAATAAATGAAAATTGAAATTTTGAGCGCTCGCCTTGAGCGCTCTGGCCACTTGAGAGCCTAACGGCACGTGGATCGGTGGTTCGAGCCCCGTTGTGGCCATGTCTGTGTGGTCGCAGGATAAAAATCCTATGTAAAAAACCAACCTTGCCAGACACCTCTGTATCGGTAGGAAACCTAGTGACCGGGTAATCTTTCTCGAATAGGTCAGTGTCGACGACACCAAAGCCACGGTCTGTGGTATACCATGGGACGCCTTCATGAAAAGACATGCCATTACAAATATGGATCTTTGGGAAAGAGATGTGGTATGAAGCCTCCGATTTATTTTTTAAGATTATATGCTAAAAATAAATACTTTTTTTTTTTTTTATTATTATTAAAAAGTGTGCTTTGGTGAAGTGTCTATGTCTCTTATGCTCGGGGTTGTTACGGCTTTAAGCTTATTCATTCTGTCATCATCAGTAAATTTGTGGAACGCCTCATATCTTGAACTTATAGTTTACAGAAATAAACAAAAATTAGCACAGGTGCTAAGCAGACTGAGCTGCAGATCAAAAGGTCATGGGTTCGCACCTTGACGCCTGCATCTGGGCAGGACATCTGAGCATATTGAACTTTGCCGAGCAGTCGATGGACCCGGTGTTACCCTTGATACTCACTCTAAGAATCTCTTTAAAGAGTAAAAAGTCTGTTTCCATAATAAGTAATGTATATTCATGCTGTAACGTATAATGAATATAGTTGGTGATGCTCTGGATTTAGGAACCTGCAAATCGCAACCTGTTTACGGCACGGCTTTACCCATGCCCTGGTTCCCTGAGCCTCATTATGTGGATGCAGGGAACCGAGTCGGCTCCTGCTGAGATCCTCGCCAGGTTTGTAAAAATATGATTTGGTAAATTAACGTAAATTTGCAGTTCACGGCTTCATAACCGCCTTTCATCATATTTAATTGTTCACTTTTAATCGACGTAATTTATAAAGATATGAATTTCAAATGATAGGTTTTCTTATGTTTAGATGGAAGGACGCTCCCAGATATTCCATGCAGGATATACTTGCAAGGCGAGACCCAAAGACACAATTTGGATCGAGAAGGTATATTTGTTTGGTGATATATGTTTATGAAGTTTTTTCTTTATGTATGTATCTATATATATGTATTTATGTATCATGCTCTTGGTAACCAATATATAGCCAATTTGACATCATGTATAAACCGAACCCCCTATAGCTGAATGCTCAAATCTAATCGCGAGCCAATTCCATCACTGATCGAACTTCGATGTAATCCATTGAGAACTTAAACCTTTCTTTCGTTCTGGTGTTACCTACCCTACTTCAGCCTTAGATGCATATAAAGGTGAAAACTGTGTCTATTTACTTTGCAGAGATTTGTTTTATCGCATTGCTGAGAGCATCACATCGCGGACACTGCTGACCTGCTCGGACCAGGGCCTGAACCACCTGTACCGGGGCGCCGCCGTCGACGGCTATGGGGGTCTGATGCTGGAGGCCCTAGACAGGGGTAGGCTGGTACTATCGGTAGCTAGCTCTGACCAGGGCCTGAACCACCTGTGGGCGCCGCCGTCGACGGCTATGGGGGCCTGGAGGCTGTCCTCAACATAAAAGAAGATTTGGTGCTTTGTGTGTCATATCTCTATTCTGAGCCGTTAATCTAAAAATGATAATAATACAAAATCTCAGTTTTATGGTTTGGAAATTTATTATTATTATTAGTACCCCTAGACGTCGCGTATCAAATTTAAGTATCTTTGGTAATCCCAATGATACAGTGGCTTGATTTTGACTTCCATTTTTCTGCTTTTATTTCTGATCCTCCTCGTGTCCCTTATTGCCTGTATGGCTGACGTGTGCTGGTGGCGGCGTCTTTCAGTGGCCTGTGAGTGTGGCTCCCCGGGAATCGCCGCACGGACGCTGGCCAACATGGCGGACGTGCTGGGCGCCATGGCGCGGGGCAGAGGCGGTCTGCGCAGTGGGCCCGCCGCCAACCTGCAGTGGGCCCGGGCCTTCACCCTGCTGGAGGTAATTATTGCTTGCCAGTCTCACCAGACACAGATTATGTGTATGCACATATACATCTTAGTAAATAGTCTTTATCTAGATGGTTTTAAGGCCAACTTGATGGCCCCATCGGCTTCCCCGGACCAAGGCCGTTTTTTTGCAAACAAGGAGAAACTGGGACCAGTGAAACTCGTGAGACAAGATATTTGTTGAATAAGCAGGTTCGGTCATGATCAAAGATCGAACATAGATTAAAATGATGTAAAGAGTACTTTTTAAATAGCTGGAGTATCCTTATGATATGATCTAGATCCTGTTTATTTCAAATATTGTCTAACACATTGCCTGTAAAATAAACCTTATTTCAGAGTGGGGACGTAGTGGGAGGCGTGAGAGCCCTGGCGGAGGAGCGCTCTCATTGGCTGGATCGGCCGGACCATTTGGTGCGGGCTGCGAGACACTACGAGGGCGCCGCGCAGATCCTCATCCGACACGCGGTCATGTCCGCCCGCAAGGTGACTTTCACACACAGCGTTTGTGATCCCATTGGAATGTCTTTTTGTTCTGAAGGTCAATTTGGTAAAATCTTTTGGCTTACATACTGTTGGTTTTCGCCGTACGAACATGTTTCCTCCTTGGCCTCAAGGTGACCGTCACACACAGCGTTTGTGATCCCATTGGAATGTCTTTTTGTTCTGAAGGTCGCTTTGGTAAAATCTATACTCTGTTTTCGCCATGCGAACACGGTTTCCTCCCTATGTGTGAGCGAGGTATCGTTCCTAATATCTGTGAATGTTACTCACAGTTCATCCGAACGACCACATGCGAGGCGCCCCCTATGGGGAGATGGGTGACGGCGGAGAGTCCGGCGCGGGTCGACATCGCGGGTGGCTGGTCGGACACTCCACCAATAACGTACGAGCACGGCGGCGCCGTCATTAACGCGGCAATCACCATCGACGGACAGGTAGCGACCTCTACTGTATGAATGGGAACTGCATTATTTACCGTAGAAGCTATATATATATTATATATTAGTAACAGTAGACTATTTCTGTACTGGATATAGTTAAGGCTGCCGTTCTATCTGGCGTTTTATATGGCGGTTAATTATTAAGGTAGTGGGTCGGGTACCAAAGGTCCACCATGATAAGTATAAGACGAACACAACGGGCGGCTTCATGACGCAACAAGCTGCTTGGGCGAATCCATCACGTCTGTTGTTTACTTAGCGACGCTCAGAAGAACTCGCTTTGACGATGGCATCGTCGAAAACAATCCACCGCACAAGGGAGACTTTATCTGAGTTACTATGATTTAACGTCATTTCCATGCAGCAGCGAAAGTAATACTGATGTAGCAACATTGCTTAAAGTTACTATTTCAACAAATTTTGCGGCGTGGGTGTTCCGTCAGATCACGTGAGGCGCCGCGGCTGTTGGAACAGCTGTAAACACTGTATAACACTCTGCCTCAAGGAGGCGCTGCCAGTCGCGAATCCTGGCCAATAACGAAAGTTAGTCGTTGGCGCTCGCCCTGGCGGAGATTACTTCATGCGTGTTACGTCACCAGCACATCAACGTCACTGTACACACGTTTTTTCTCCGCCAGATTTGGATCACAATGAAAGTTTACTATTTGTTGTAATAGTAACTTTAAATTTTATGAAATAGTACTACTGCGTTCTTGCTTCTCGTATTCCAGAAGCCGATTGGAGCAAAAGTTCGTCGAATAGGAAAGTGAGTACACAATGTTTGGGATTTTGTTTAGTTTTGGGGTATAACTGTCTGTCGGTATCTCTGTGACTATACAGGTTAAGCGCAAAATGCCAAAAAATGTTGCCTCTTTTAGAGATCACATCTCAAGGGAATTGTAGTGCTATATAAATTGTACTTATTCATTTACCAACAGTTATTTAAATGTACATGTTCTGAAATGTCTATGACAATAAAGATTTTATAAAAAAAATAAAAAAATAAAATCTCTCTTATGATAATTATTTTCTATACCTATTCTATGTAATAGATCTTGCTATCTTGCTAATAAAACTATTTCTACATAGCGATTAACCTTATATTGATGTATCTCTGGTAGGCCTCAGCTGGAACTGAGCATTGGAGACGCGGGCAGCGTCGTTCTGACCTTGACTGACCTTGGCCAGTTTGCCGATTACTGTCAGCCACATGCTCCAGGTGCGATTCCACCAATTATTTTTTACAAATGTTAAGTAAAGTGACTATAACTGGTTTAGGTCGCAGAGCTTAAGGCAACACGATTAACAAGAAAATTGTGCCAGTACTTTTGTCTTTTACAACGTTGCTTTAACATCAAATAGTTATAAGATCACATATTTGCGTCATTCAGCAACGTGTAGATAACCCGTATTTCCACTTTGCTGTATCGAATAATTTAAATTAGAGTAGTTTACATCATACGTCTAAGGACACCAGACACTCTATATGTATGTGACTGTATCCTCTATTGCACGCTAGACATTCCAGGATAACACACACAACAGTTGACACATGTTACCTTCTTGCCAGGTGCTTTGTTGAAAACCGCTTTCCTGTGTGCCGAAATTGTTGAATACCCGAGCGACAAAAGTTTGGCCGCCCAGCTGACGGATAAGTACGGAGGGGGCTTCGAGCTTCACTCTTGGTCGAATCTGCCGCACGGATCAGGTAGTAACCCAATGTAGCTTACAAACAATACGCTACAGTTATAATTTTGTTACAATTAAGTGCATTTCTGGTGACAATGAAATAAGAGTTACTGTAGAAAACACTCAATGAAGTTACATGGTGTATGATGTGACCTCGTTATACTTTTACTTCCACCATTCCTGTTTGGCTGCAGGACTGGGAACCAGCAGTATCCTGTCCGGAGCCATCATGGCTGCCCTTTGGACAGCGTCCGGAAAACACTTCGACATCACTTCACTCAACCACGCTGTAAGGACAACTCACCCCGGCTCGTTTCTCCTTACTTCACATGTGTAAAATTCTGTGTTTCCTTTCCTAGTCGTTTCAGTTATTTGGTTCAGTGTATATAATATGATAGTTTCTTTCATTTCCTACTATTTTATTACGGAATAGTTGTTTCGCTGTAATATAAAACAATATCTTTCCTGTCCTTCCTTAGGTGCTACAGCTTGTCTTTGTTTCCACTTAAGTTGGTTTAGTGTATATACATGGCCGCCTTCCGTACTTTAGGTGTTACACCTGGAGCAGATGCTGACGACAGGTGGCGGTTGGCAGGACCAGGTCGGGGGGCTCACAGGGGGTATCAAAGTTGGTCACTCGGCACCCAGTCTGCCCCTCAAGGTCGACATGACCTTTCCCGCCATCTCCAGGGAAACCACGCAAGCCTTTAGCGACCGCCTCGTTCTCGTCTACACCGGAAAGACGCGACTGGCGCGAAATCTTCTGCAGGTAGTAACAACAGTTATAACCTGATTGCTAGTCTGGTATAAACCGCGAAGCTTCAGCAGCTTTCTATTAGTGTTGAAGTTTAACTGTTAAGCAAGGAAATATACGACGTATTTTATCGCTTTGTTGATAGCAGATATGACCGTAGCCATTTTCCCGCAGAATGTATTGCGGAATTGGTACGCGAGGAACCCAGATATCGTCCAGACAGAGGACGACCTCGTTAGCAACGCCTGGAGGTGTGCCGAGGCGTTTGAAGCGGGTACGTTGTGGGGTCCGCCATGGACTGTGCTGTACTGGTTAGGTCTTCTATCGGCCAGACCTAGTTGGTGGTACCCGGCCATTATTCATTTCTTGTAGGTTTTTAACATCGCGAAGAGATCCTTGCATTAAATGTGTTCCGTTTCCGCTGTTTGTACTAGTATTCTTTATATATTACTGCAGACTCGTGTCTGGTCAAATTGTACTTATACGTACGTCCCATATGAAGCGCTGAAAATTTTCAAATTTATCAATGTAAATGACCCAAATAACTGAATTCAGATATTGTGTACCTTGGCATATCGAATGAAGGTGACCTTGAGCAAGTGGGACGCTGCATGAACGCGTACTGGGAGCAAAAGAAGAAGATGGCTGCTGGTTGTGAACCGCAGGCCGTGAGCCGTATGATGGCGGCCCTGCGGCCTCACACCCACGGCCTGTCGCTGGCCGGGGCCGGGGGCGGGGGCTTTATGTACGTCCTCACCCGGGAGCCACATGCAGTCGACAGAGTCCGCGCGCTACTCAGTCAGGTCAGACAACAATGATGCACTCTTGGGGGAGATTTCACATGGCGAACTAAACGGCATGGTGGCGCTGCACAATAACCTGGCCTCATCGGCCCGCTATATATAGTATGCCCCATACAACAGGCGTGTTTCAAATTCAAAACGCCGAAGATACTGGATTGGCGTATGGCTCCATTTATCGAATGCTGTGGAACCGCACACAAATCAGCACCGAGGTGTTGAGGCGCGGTTACAATCATTGAGAACACGGATGAGCATGACAGATTGTAGCCTTTAATAATGAAGAATGCTGTAAGAATCGTAATCATACGGTAGAGTGATAAATTACTCGCGGGTTATTGTGTTTACAGGGCACAGATAATATCAGCGTCCATGAGGCGGCCGTGGACCCCACCGGACTCCAGCTCACCGTGGAGGGCACGGGTCACGTGAACATTTCACAGACATCCCCGGATGCACCGAACGCGTGAGTCCGGATATCCGGTGTCCAGACACCAACCGAAGATACCTTTGTGACCCACGGACTGATGAGCTCGCGATCGGGGATCGACACGAATCGGGACCCGGTGGTATATATGGTGCTATATATGGCTGCTTATTTAGGTTTGGGAAACGGATCAGTGTTGAGTGGATCCAATGCTGGGCGGATTGCGTATGGCAAGCGCGTCCAAACACATACGGGGCCTCCCTGGTGTTGTGGTTAGGGCACTAGACCGCAGATCAATAGGTCCTGGGTGCGAATTCGGGCCGAATCTGGGGCATGTTTCTTCCATTCATCCTTAGCCGTTACGGGAGGTTCGTTGGACCAGTTTAGCCCTTGTGTGCACTAAAACTTTAATTTCTAGCATTTCTCAAAGACATACTGATAATCAGGCGCAGGTCAGACACGACTGATTATATGGTTATTCTTCTGCACATAACGCAATTAATTCAGCAAAACGGTTTATCCGGTCATCAAACTTGAAGTTCTGTTCCCGACACAACAAACGATATATGTTCTTATGATAAATATATGATGAATGTTCATTCAAGTGCGCACTTAACAGTTAAATATCCTGCGCTTGAAGCAGTTATGTTGTAAATCATGAATCCCTGACCACTGAAATACGGTCCTTTCAATGTGACCCTGGCAACTCTATGTCGAATATATGCCGAAAGAGTCTGCGGCCTTCATAGAGTTACAGTGTAATGGAGCCACTCCTCAAATTAATGAAAATTGGTCTAAGCTGCTAATGTAAGAATGGAACGGCCGTGTCGGCTGGACCCCTATATATATACAAAGGGAACCTGTTTTGTACGTTGTAAGATATTTCAATGTAAAACCAACGAAATTTCGTTTCAGACCTGAATCGAACACTCATAATTGTAATGTACAACTGTAATGTATTTTTGTCATTGCCTATGTTGAAGAGCGTTTAAATATTTGTGAACAATTTTAGCGTCGTTAAGGTCTTTGCAGTTCTGAGCAAGCTAGACATATATATGGTGTCTGTGTTATAGTAAGGTTTGTGAAGCGTTTTAGTTTCTGCGAATATTTGGATGCGCAACAAAGTAGTGTTTATATTTTAATTTATGTTCTGTTACCTCTTAAAACTTACATTGCCTTTTAAATTAGAAGTTACATAATATATTAATACAATGTATTAAGATTTACTTTTACGATGCTACATATATAGATGTTAGTTTCCTTACACCTCCAGATATACAGATTTTAATTCGGGAGAAGCCTAGAAATATGTTTTAAGTTTCAGAAAACTGTATAAGTTTTTTTCGTGGTGTACGGATACTACAGTACGGATAGGCCTTTAACTACTGTAGGAAACTGGTCATGTTAATAATGTAATGTATATAGTATTCCAGGCAATTGAAAGTTATGTGTTCTCTGGTATAAAAATGTATTAATGATTGAATATGAATTACCACGAATGTAAAGTGATGCACGTTATTTGAAGAAAATTCTAGGCGATTCTCCCTGTTGTAATTGTACGTGATACTCTTGTAGAAATGTACCACTGCAGTTGTGCCTAAAATATATTCGTATATCAGGGTCATATGGTTACTAGTTATTTCTGTCTTTGTATATTTTATTTCATTTACTAACGTTTGGCCAGGGTAATGCCTGTTCAATTAATCTGTGACGTATTTAATCATGCATGTGGATGTTATGGGTGCGTGGTTCGATCGACCTCATTACATGCGGATTTGCAGAGTCTAATTTTCGGCGGGTTGTGCTAGGGGGAGGAGGGGTCTTACTATGGGCTGTAGCAAAAAATATCGCACGTCAACCTATGTTCTGCTTGTTTTTACATCAAAGTTGGACACTTAATTCGCTCTATAATTTCATATGGCCCACATAGTCAAAGATGGGTACCGATTTTTCTCTGGCATGGGGTTACATATATTCTGGTTTTTCCATTACTTATCAACGGGATGGTAGTACTGGTGTGTAACCTAAAGAGTGGTCCAATACTTGATCAATGCAATTGAAGGTCTATATTTGGAATACAATTATAATAACCCTCACGTGGTGTTCTTTATATTGCAAGGTTATATAGGAGGAAAATAAAGTATATAGTCTTCATTGGGTCTGCTTATGTGTGTACATTATTAATTTGTGCGTTAATTCACTTGCTTGAACTATTATTATGACCGATCAACCGAGAACAGACATTGACTGGGTTATAAGATCCCCTTATAAGCGGGTTATTATGAACTATCATCAGAGAACAGACATTGACTGGGTTATAAGATCCCCTAATAAGCGGGTTATTATGAACTACCATCAAATACCAGATATTGATTGGGTTATAAGATCCCCTTATAAGCGGGTTATTATGAACTATCATCAGAGAACAGACATTGACTGGGTTATAAGATCCCCTTATAAGCGGGTTATTATGAACTATCAACCGAGAACAGACATTGACTGGGTTATAAGATCCCCTAATAAGCGGGTTATTATGAACTACCATCAAATACCAGATATTGATTGGGTTATAAGATCCCCTTATAAGCGGGTTATTATGAACTATCATCAGAGAACAGACATTGACTGGGTTATAAGATCCCCTAATAAGCGGGTTATTATGAACTACCATCAAATACCAGATATTGATTGGGTTATAAGATCCCCTTATAAGCGGGTTATTATGAACTATCAACCGAGAACAGACATTGACTGGGTTATAAGATCCCCTTATAAGCGGGTTATTATGAACTATCATCAGAGAACAGACATTGACTGGGTTATAAGATCCCCTAATAAGCGGGTTATTATGAACTACCATCAAATACCAGATATTGATTGGGTTATAAGATCCCCTTATAAGCGGGTTATTATGAACTATCATCAGAGAACAGACATTGACTGGGTTATAAGATCCCCTTATAAGCGGGTTATTATGAACTACCATCAAATACCAGATATTGATTGGGTTATAAGATCCCCTTATAAGCGGGTTATTATGAACTATCATCAGAGAACCGATATTGATTGGGTTATAAGATCCCCTTATAAGCGGGTTATTATGAACTACCATCAAATACCAGATATTGATTGGGTTATAAGATCCCCCTATAAGCGGGTTATTATGAACTATCATCAGAGAACAGATATTGATTGGGTTATCAGATCCCCTTATAAGCGGGTTATTATGAACTATCATCAAATACCAGATATTGATTGGGTTATAAGATCCCCTTATAAGCGGGTTATTATGAACTATCATCAAAGAACCGATATTGATTGGGTTATTATCGGGTCGCGATGTCCCAGGACCTTAAGGGAGGCCAATATTCGAATGGGCGATTAGACCAATGTTAATATATGTTTGGGTTAGTAGTGTAGTCGAGTGCTCGTGCACCGCTGTATCCACCGGAAGTAGATGGCACTGGAGTAATAATCGTGTTCAAAGCCATGTGTTTTCCAGAAAGTTCACGAATTTATATATTTTTGTATATATCATAAATAGAGATATACATTCATTTATTACAGTCACTGGTAAGACATATTACACATTTATAACACCTCGTCCAGCCAAATTTGGCTTATCGGTGACTTCAAATTGGATAAATATAATATATAAATCAAAGAAATAAGAAGAATGCATACAACTTAATTAAACACAACGATGATATAGGAGAAATGATAAACCAATCCCTGAACATGCACCTGGAAACGGTATATCAAATAAATAATATCGTCTCAGTGTGCAACAAATATGTTTTTCATTTCTACCTTACATGAGCAACAAAATCGACTTAAAACTCATAAACAGGAGTTTTCTACATTTCCCGGTCGTCCCATCTACAATGGTTCGATATCTTCCAGTTTCCAATAAAATACCACAACGGAATTGGCCAAGTAACTAGTGCAAGTAACTCGTAACTAGGTTGCAACACAACTATAAAAGCAGCCAGTCTGAGAATATCGAGGGAGTCGCCGCTTTTAGACTGACCCACGTGCGTTCGCTTCTCGATCTTGTTCGTTTTTTCACTAGTTAGCATTATCTGTTTAAATTGTAGTGTGTGTTTTTTTGTTTGATTGGTGTGGCGTTTTGTCCCCCACCTTAATTGGCCGGACAGTTTACCGGCCGGTTATACGTAACTTGCGTAAGTTGTGTACATTTTACGTTACTCTTAATAAAAGATTGCGTAATATATTTTATACGCAAGTTACGCTATAATTATTAAAATATTGCGTAACTTTTATCAAGTTACGTAATATTTTTATTGATTGTAATGAATAAATGACCATTTACGGCACTGGAGAGTCTTCGAATCGTGTGTTTCCGTTCGGCAACGAGCTTCGGTTAGTCACAATCCTTAATCCCTAAGCGAACGGCAAGCATAACAAAAACTTCAATTGCTAAGACTGCATCCCTGAAAATAACTCAGGGGTAGAACAACCCTACTTGTCCCGATTGTGGCGACAGAAATATTTCGCACGTTAGTCCTGTTTACTTATAACTGAAACTAGAGTATTCTCTCGGCTATAGAAGCCATTGAGGACTTACAAGGCATGAGAATGAGACATTTTTCCGCCATCCTCAGAATAATGTCACACCAGGTTTGCTGATATGGTGTTTGAGGATTTCTGCTACTCATCCGATCCTTGCGGTTCGCTCCATTGTGACGTCACTCTGTCTGTCTGGTCTGTCTCCCTCAAAAACTTGTTCCTGTTGTTGCATGATAAAAAAAACAGATTTTTTGATTCTAAGAAATTAACCAACACTGGTATTCGTTATTTTATTCGCATCTTGTCAACAGTTTTAATATGTCACATATATGCAAGCCTATAGCGCGTTAATTGTCACTCTAGTAACAAAATAGGGTTGATACGATCGAGGGTTGAAATGCTAAATGTTCTCGAGGCTACGGTTCCAGAATATGTCTTCATAAATATGCATCTATAATATATATTCATAAAGCAGTTGTCCAGACACATCATCTTACCACGTGACAGGAAACCTGTCTGTCATGTCGTGCACGGTGAGGTGGCCATTGTCCTGGTTGTAAATACACCACCTGATACACTTCCCACCCAGCTCCTGCAAAACACAATGCGAATACAACTCTCGCCCAGGTCCTGCAAGACACAATGTCAATACAACTCTCGCCCAGGTCCTGCATGACACAATGTCAATACAACTCTCGCACCAGGTCCTGCAAGACACAATGCGAATACAACTTTTGCCCGGGTCCTGCAAAACACAATGTTAATACACCTCTCGCCGAGGTCATGCAACACGCAATGTCAATACAACTCTCGCCCAGGTCCTGCAACACGCAATGTCAATACAACTCTCGCCCAGGTCCTGCAACACACAATGTCAATACAACTCTCGCCTAGGTCCTGCAAGACACAATGTCAATACAACTCTCGCCCAGGTCCTGCAACACACAATGTCAATACAACTCTCGCCCAGGTCCTGCAACACACAATGTCAATACAACTCTCGCCCAGGTCCTGCAAAACACAATGTCAATACAACTCTCGCCCAGCTCCGGCAACACACAATGTCAATACAACTCTCGCCCAGGTCCTGCAAAACACAATGTCAATACAACTCTCGTCCAGCTCTTGCAAAACACAATGTCAATAAAACTCTCGCCCAGCTCCTGCAAAACACACATTATGAAGACTATATATACTCTCGGCCAGCTCCTGCAAAACACACAATGAGAATACAACTTCGACCCAGATCTAGCAAAACGAAGAACTGTTAATGCACTTCCGACACAGCTCCTCCTACAAACACATCAAAGTGCAAAAACAGGTGGGCCTGTTTATTTCTGGGGGCATTGCTTATGAGCGCTATTTTAAATCTTTCTGATGTCACAAGACATGTGAGCTTTAACGCTGTTTAAAGGTGTTATCAATGTATTGTATTCATTTTTGAGAGTTTTTCGTTGTACAGATTATAAAAACTTGGATTTTTGTTTCTCTATGAAGTCATATTTGTCCCTTGTACAATTTCAGCGAGAAAGCTTTGAAATGCACTCAGGATATTACCCCTCCCCCCTTACTATATATTTGGCCGTTATAACTCGAAAATGTAAGGGGCAAACACAGAAGAAGAAAAAGTAGGCTAAAGTTATGTTGCCGTGGCACCAACTGCTTAATGTCTTAGTTTAATTAGAGCAAACCCCACCTTCCAATGTTTCGTGCTGGTCTCGTCCAAACCCAGCCACATTTGTATCTCCTCGATCCTGCGTTCCACCTGGCAACGAATTATCATGTCATAAAACACACACAACTGTTTTGGCCGAGAGCCACAAGGTGGGCGTGCACAGATGGGATTAGCATTTCTTTAAATACACGCGGGTTTACTTCATGCAAATTAAATGTAAAATTGAAGTTGTAGGGAGAGTCTATGGATAGTTGAGCTTTGTCAGAGACTAGACCATAATCGATAGGTGAGGTAAGGTCAGGGAAAAGGTTTATTCCTTACTGCTGGCCTTCGGCCTCTAGTACAACATATATACAGGTTATGATAATAAACATGTTAACTTAATTATGAGGACAGCTTTGTGAAAAACGATTACAGAGATTTGTTTCTTGGTAGATGGAGTTTCCCAGTTCTGCTAGCTTTCTGTTTTCAGTATATTTATAAATCTAGAATTGAAGACGCTAGAAGACGCGGTCCTGTTTGCATTCTGCACACCTTGGCTATCGCATATCCTATGGAAAATGTTGAGCTGTTCTTGTGATTCTGTGTACATGCCTTTCTTAGCTTCTCTCGGATAGCTCGACACACGATGTACCTGATATAAATACAAACTAAACATAACACGTGTAGTCGAATGCAATGTTCGTGGTTATTACTTCACAATTACTTCGAGAACTACCCTTTGCGCCTTATCTTCAATATTAACTGTTAAACACTTTAACATACAAGTTACACGTTTCCCCTTGTAGCGCAGGCAAAGTAAATCATTTCAAAAGTAATATGAGTGAACCGATAAATACACCTGATGATGAAAGCTAAAGATCAAACTATTTTATATCAACATCAGGACTGAGGTACAAAGTTTTTGATAATAAATCATGTACAAAATTAAAACCTCCAACAACCCAAGGAGTACCGTAGAAACCCGCTAGTCTTCACATATTATGGGCTAGTATACGTAAAAAATCCGGATGTTTACTTACCATATAGACTTCTTTTTCAATAAACCTATAACTTTATTTGCGCCGTCAACAAAATATAACACTTCGCCCTCGTATCCATAGCCCCTACGGATCTAAAGTAAGAATAAGGTTTAGTTTATTTATAACCAAATGGCCTCAGGCCCAAAGTACAAAACAAAAAGAACAATAACGAGTTAAATATTTACATCAGTCACGCAAAGTTAACATCGTTCGTCGCAGAAGCAGAGCATGGTATATATAACAACTTAACTTATGGAGAGTATCTTGATTTTTTGTTTTCATTAGATTTACGAAATATGACTTGTCGCGTCAACATTAGGAAAGTATCGATTTCTAAGCTCCTGGTATTCTGGGCATTCACAAATCAAATGAAATTCGTCTTCTACAACTTCTAACTTCATTAAGTGAATAAAATGACAAATTCTTAGGTGTATTAGCCAGCTGGGATTCCTAGCTGTGCGTCTTCCAACTTCATTTGCTACGTCATGATCTAAACATCTAAATTTACTTAAGGCAACCAAATATTTTCTAATAGTAATAACATAAAGGTAAATTTCAGGTTCTAACGCTAGTGTCTTATAAGCAGACCTTAGCTTAAATTGTCCTTAATACTACTGACCCATTCTTGAGTTGCACAATCTGATAGGCGTTGTGAAAAGGCATTCACAAATAAATCTATATCATTAACTCCCTGATATATAAATACCTCACCAAATCCATATCTAGACAATAGTAGCCTCACTTCTGATACCCAGTTACGCTTACCATGTTCGTCTTGACAAAGAGGCATATTATAAACAGACTTTGGGAGTCTACTGTTGTTCATACGAGTGAGTTTCAACCAGTATTTAACACATTTTACAAAATGGTGAATATACAGCGGTTTACGTCCGCATTCTCCTGACAGCGACATTACTTGCACTGCTGGATACAGCAAGGATAAATTTGCAGTATTTTATTTGTACTCTTTCGATATTGTCATACATTTTATACCCCCAAACTTCAGCTGCATACGTACGTGAGTATTGGCAGTACCATTTTGTCAAACTAAATGCCATCTTTGGAGAAACCCCATCACATTTATATACGATTTGTTTAATTATATTAACCACTTTTTGGGCTTGAAAGGACAGGCTTTCTACTCCCTTCGTCCACTTCAGTATGAAGCTGAAAATCAGTCCCAAATACTTGTAATATGTTACGGTTTCAATTCGTGTACCATTAAAGAACCACTTTTTTTCATCATTACGTAGGACACCGCCATTCCTAAACACAATTATTTTAGTTTTGTCAAAGTTTACATTCATCTAACTGACGCTGGAGTTGTCCTACAAAATCCGAGCACTGTATCAGGTCATCCGCATACAACATAAGACACACATTAGGAACATTTTCATCTAAAAATACACCTTGGCAACCTTTACTCTTGCACAAGTCAATAAATTGGTTAAGGTATAAAATAAATAACAAAAGGCTTATCATGCAACCTGACCGAGTACCAGTTTTGCAGTTAAAAAATTCTGTTAACCCTTCCGGAGTTTGAACACAAGATTCTAGATTTTTATACATAGACTGTATTACATTAAGAAAATTACCATGAACGCCTGATTTGATCAATCTGTGAAAGAGGAACAAATGAGGTACAGAGTCGAAGGCCTTAGAAAAATCGACGAATAGACAATAAAACCTCCCCCGTGATCTATTCAGGTATTTCTGTGCTAATCCATACACTGAGAAGATATAATTCACAGTACTTCGCTGTCTTCTGAAACCAGCTTGTTCCTCATACAACAATTTTGAACAATAGGGGTAAGGATCGCTTTCTTCCATAGTCATGGAAACCTACCCTGGTCTAAAATAGCATTAAAGCGGGTGTCCAACCTAATTTAATCGCGATCTGCACCGAAAGTTTACATCTTAAAGTTAAATTGGCGAGTGTTAACACTTCGTTTCGGCCGACTGGTAAGGAGAAAAAAATTAAGGCAACCCGCCCCCAGCAATGTCGAGCAGAGCGCCATTTTGCCGGTAGCAGTGACGCGTATTGTGACTATTCATGTGGCACCGCCTTATGTTATCACTCGCGGAGAGAGAGATCAGGGCCGCGATTTACAGATGAACAGCGGCAGTGCCAAGCCGCGCAGTAGCACATGATCTTAGTGTTTTATGGAAATGTACCATTTAAACAAATTGATATACGTCTTGCGACGATTGACTCCGCAACAATGCCAGAATTTGAGTTAGAATCGCAGCCTTTTATATTAGCGATGATCACGCGCTCTTGTTTTGCTCACACAATAGGCGCAATTTCCGGTTTGAATAAATTTGAGTATCGCCTCCTGATTGGTCAATCGCGGACACACCTCCAAAAAGGGCTGCCGCCTCGGTAGGCGGCGAAATCGTGCCCTGTGGTCACTTCTAAATTTTATTGTGAGCTATAGATAGAAAGAAAAATGCTGTAATTTGGATGATAGATAATTGGGTATTAGATGAATCGGTAAAGCAGCGTTAGAGGCCAGGCTGGCGGTTCCATTTAAATATGTTGGTTAGATAAGGTGTGATTATATTTACAGAGCATTTAAGCATATCATTTTTAGGCCCATCGATGCCTGGTGATTTGTTATTTTTCAGGTTTAAGATAAACTCCTTCACTTCTTTAACTGAAATACTTTCATATAAACACTCTGGTTGGTTTGTCTCACATAATTCACATTCTATATCATGATGTTGGGAGTTCATTAGTTACATGCTCTTGCTATGTACCATCAATTTCATTTGTAACATTTAAAAGATCACTTAAGTACTTATACCACTCTTTACTTAATACAATACAAGTTGTACCATCTTCCCTGCTCTGTAATTTCTTAATCAATTTCCAGAACTTCCCTGAATTAAGATCAGTTTCTAACACATTTCTGAGTCTTGCTTTATGCTGCCTCTGTTTATACCTCTATCAATACACTTAAATGCTTTCTTTGCCAGTAAAAAGGCTTCCCTGGTTTCATTAGATCTATATTTTCTAAATGCATTCAAACACTTGCACCTTTCAGTTTTCAAGATCATTATCCCACCAGTCTGGTTGATCACCCTTCCTATGTCTTTTCTTTACCGGCCCTAACCGTAAGTGTTCTCCTGCAGACATTCTGTTATAGTTTGAGCAGTAAGATCTTTATCAGTATCTAGCATGAGTAAATAATGTTCTAATTCATTAAGCCAAAAAAATGAATTTTCATTAAACACTTCATCTTGAGACCACCTAAAGCGTATACGTTGTTTCAATTTACTTCCTGCATTCTCTACATCTTTCATTGTCATATGAGAAGATAATTTACATGCCACTGGTTGGTGTACACTGGTGGGTAAAAATAAAATTGTGTCCTCGACAACTTCAAAGTTTCTTATATATCTAAAAAGTTCTGATGATTGTGATGCAATAGTCAATAAGACTAGCACCATTCCTTGTTATACAGGTCATATTTCCATCTGGGTCGTCACCATTCACCCTACCATTAACAATATGAATGCTGAATTGCTTACAGAGCTGTACAAGTTGCCTACCAAAATTATTACCAATTGAGTCACATGACTTTCTGTCTCTGGCATGAAATTTTTCGCTACAATACCAGTCCTCACAAGGCATATGGGTAGCAGTATAATCTGGTAAGTAGTCTGCCAAAAGACCTGTACGTGCATTAAAGTCACCCATGAGTATAACATGTGGCATATAAAACTTGGTACAGTATCAGCCAGATGGGATTCCAGCACCACTATTCCAGAGGTTTCCTCTCTATAAAATGTTGATCCCTCAGGTGGGATATAGATTCCACCAAGTATTATACTTTTAACAGTAGCAGGAACGTACATAGATACAGATACCACCATAGTGATGACCCCTAAGCCCTCTTCGATATCCGCTCATGCAGTAGCAATCATATCCCTCAATGGTCTCATAATCCTCAACAGATTTAATCCATGTTTCAGAAAGGATAACAATATCGTATTTATACAAGTCCTGTAAACAAAGTGACTTGTGGTCTAGACCTTCTACATTATAAGAGCATATGGAGATCTGGCCCTGGCCTAATCGTTAATCAGATGGCCTGTACCCAGCTTCAGCTACTTTATTGTTTACACGGTAAGTCTGGTTACCAATCACAAGCTTGTCGTAGGTGAGATAACTTCGTATTTCTTCGTATTTCTGTCATGCTCGCGTCGTTCATTCAGGAAGGCTTGGAGTTTCCTCCGCACATCACGTACTTCTTCTGAGAAATCCTCAGCAACCCTGAAGGTTCCCAGACCGACTCTGGTGGTTCTGTCTTTCACTCTGCTTTTGACTTCTTGGAAGACCGCGTTTTTCTCTTTCCACGTAGAAAACTTGCAGATAATGCAGAACACGCTTCAAACAATACTGATTCAGTGAGCACACAATACATATATAGCACGGGCCTCAAAGTCCTCGGTCACGGACAAGCTTGTCAACATGACGAAAAATTATGGTAGTATATTGAGATAGTTGGCCTGCATTATAGGCCACTATACTCCTGAACTTACTTCCGCATATCGCGCGCATGGGCATCTCTTACCTCAACCATTCTGTTGTCCACGTCAGTAGCCGGTATTGTTTCATACTCCACGGTACCAATGCCAAAAGCCCGAGCGACCTACAAACATACAACATTGTCATAGCAAGTTATTTAACCCTCACAATGTATATTAATATTTTGCTGAGTGTTGCTGGAAAGCGAGAGTTCGATGATCGAGTTTAACACCTGGCCACGTCCTACAATCTTAATATTACCGCCATATAGAGGATTACTATAGGTGCCATTTTCGTAAGCTTTAAAGTTAGCTTTAAAAACAATAATATCAGAACAAAATTAGCATGCGACCTTTGCTTGTAAAAGGGCTAAAGCAGGTGAATGTATCTCCTTTCGTCGTTTTGGCTCAAACACCAAAAATAGAAATGGATGTAATTGCAGACCTCGATGGCGATGTGCGGGGGCATTCGGCACAGCTCAGTCGTGGACTCCAGGCTTACACCACGTGACACCCACGTGATAAACTGGAGCTTTGACCTGACGGTAAATTACAAGAAATACCTGAAAGAAGCTATTCATTCCCAGTTTAACCATGCAAAGTCTAATGTCATCAAATAAAATTCTGATTTGAGTTTAATATGTATGAATGATTGGATTGATGTAAAAAATAACATAGATTACGGCAAGGCGCATTCTATGCAGTTCATTTATAACAGCCTCACGGGAGACAACGATAATCCCGATGAACTCACGTTTTTAAGTGCGAGAGTTCCTCAACGTGTTGATGGTTAGGGTTTAGAAGTTCAAAGATCCCGACCAGTTGAGTCTCGCTCAGAAACTCTAAAAGGCTGAAATAACATAAAAAGTTAGACCTACCCGGCCGCATAGCTAGCGATATGGGAAGCGAAGAAAGGTATCGAAACGCCACCATTAATACAAAATATTGTTTGTATATGCCAAACAGGATGCATATTACACTGGAGTACTATCTAACACACACCACGACGATTACCCCTGTCGCTTTTCCTCCCCAATCTCATCCAGCATGTCGAATACCGCACTAGATACTTCCCGAGCGACGGAGAACCTGGCATCTACGTATTTGGCGATATCCGCTAAAACAAACAAATAAACATATAAGTCATCATAAGTATTCATGCAACCCTTATAATTATGTCAAACGTGTGATTTTTCATACTTGTTCGCTTACTTAATTGAGGCAAGTTATGTGTAGTTTTCAGGAAAGTACCGATGTTTAAAAACCCAGTGGGCATCACAGTTATGACAACATAATTGACAAAAAGGCAACATGTACACAAATCTCCAGTAGTTAGTTTCCCACATAAGAGATGTTGCAACTGCCATTTAAAACATTAAAAACAAATTAATGCCTTATCATAATACTGACGTTAAAAGGCGAATAACGGACGCGATGTCCGAAGTTGTTTCTTTACCATTTTAATATGCATTGAGTAGCTGTTGTCAAACTCGAATAATTTTTAAATTTAAAGTAATGATACAACGAAAGACATTTAACTGTGGCAATAGTCGCTGTAGTTCTGTAGAGCCTCAACTTCCGGGAAGTACCTCGATCCTTCATGAGCATATGCACATTCTTGGACCCGGCACAGATAAGCAACTCTCCGTTCACTTTGCACGCACTGAGGTGGGCAGCTTCGCCATTGGCCTTCCTCGTGCATATCACGTGACTGGCGCTCTCCAGCGGCTGATGAGAATGAACGCAAACTTACAAACACTAACCTGCAACATGGCGTCTGTAATTCGTCAAACGCAGAAAGCTCTTGTATACTGTTATAGTTCGCGTATAGATATGAACAGAAACAGAGCACGTTAAGATCAACAGTACTTACTAAACGCACACAACAAAGTGACTACTATACTTTCAATATAATATACATTATACAGAACAAATAATATCATGGGCAAAGCATGAACACACATCTTAAACTCCATTACCAAGATTCTTTTTTCATCTTTAAAAGCGGGTGTCAAACCTAATCTAATCGCGATTTGCACTGAAAGCATACATAGTAAAATTAAATATGCGAGTGTTATAACGCTTTGTTTTGGCCGACTTGTAAGAAGAAAAAAAATAAGGCAACCTGCTCCCATCAATGTCGAGCAGTGCGCCATTTTTCCGGAGCAAGTGACGTATATTTTGGCCCTTCATGTGGCGCCGCCTTACGTTATAACTGGAAGTTATCTCGTGGAGCGAACTCTTCACAGTGAAGGTACCCTTCAGGGGAAACGCGTAAAACGAGAGATGAGAACCGCGATTTACGGATGAATTGCGGCAGTTCCAAGCCGCGCAGTAGACCATTATCTTAGGGATTCGTGGAAAATAGCATCTAAACAAATTGACATACGCCTGACGACGATTGTGTCAGTAAGAAAGCCATCATTGGAGTTAGAAGCTATTTATAGCAGCTATTTATATTAGCGATGATCACACGCTCTTGTTCTCCTCACACAGTAGACGTCATTTCCGGTTAGAAAATAAATAGATTATCCAAAAAGGGCTGCTGCCTGGTTAAGCGGCGAAATCGTGGCTGGCGGTCACTTCTAAATTGTATAGTGAGCTACAGACAAGACGACAAATTCTGTAATTTGGAGGAGACAATAGGTATTAGATGCATCGGCAAAGCAAGGTCAGAGGCTGGCGGATCCCTTTAACCTGATATCCCTTACCTTTGTAAAGTATCGCTTCCATGAGTGGTTGTCGCCTATATGGCAATCATCGTCATCCCCAAGACCTCCGGTAAACTTTTTGAGGCCGTATATAATGCAGGAGACTTCTTTATCTGAACCTTTACACGTCTCGAGAAAGCAGTTTCCTCTGGCAACCTAGAAATGGAAAATGTATGTATATTATTACATATGTTCCAAATATCACTGGACAAATTAAAGGTTAGCATAAAAATGCTCACAGAAATTAAACAATATATACACCTTCAGTATGTGTATGTCTCGCTTTACCGGTATGCAAAGTGGATCTCCCTTTGTTGATTGAACTTTTGCTGGACAGAAATTTCGTCCATCGACTGAAAACCACACAATAAGGCTGTTTGCTGTATCAGTCACTAAATAACATAAATCCTCACCTTATTCCTGAGCTCTTCATCTGAGTCATAAACTGCATCATCTGGTCCATACTTGACAAAGACTTTCACATCATGAAGTTTTCCTGTCATACCAGTTGGCAAAATACCAGCAGGTATATCACAGGATACAACTTTTAGTTTGTTACGAGATTTAGCCCATTGTAGCCATCTAAAACAAAACAAAAAGTAGAGCATCAAGTAAAGCTTGACAGGAATGACGAACATCAGACAAATGGGATGTGAAGCTCTGTGATATGTCAGTAAGACGACTTGTAAGGTTGGTAAGAGAACCGGCACCGGCTTAACACCCTGCGGATTATTTTTTTTTTTTTCAGGTCGTTGATAAATCGCATGGCCAGTGAAGCTGTGTTGCATTTGTAGGGAGGGAGTGGAGTCGGCTAGGGGTCCATCGTCATCGTTGGCAGGGTACCTAATTTTGACTTGATTTGTAGAGTGGCTGGGCATGGTTCGGGAAGCGGAAGTCGATGGTGTAACTTGATACAGCTGCTGTCTTAAACTGCATGGGCCAGACAGAAACTTGATACCGTATAGGCGCGATGAGACAGTGGTTCTACAATGTTAATGTCGTAAATGTTAAATTGAAATGACTCATTATGCCATAACCGCTAGTGCCATTGTAGTCAAATTTTAAATATAAGGTCCTAATTTATGCCCCAGTCTGTGGTAAATATCTTGGGGCGATAGCGAAAAAAAATGAAAAAGTCGGGTTCAAACCCCCAATTTCAAGGCGTTCTGGCACCACGGTTACGTTGCGCACTCCGGGTTCGAGATTGGATTTGGCATAAGGTACGTCATGCTCAGATGTCTTCTAGTTTTCGAGCTACAACCGAGCAGTCGATATTTACAATAGTCAAGGTCACGACCTTGACCCTCAATTTTAAAATACGACCTTAAGTAATCTTTGTGTCAAAGATGAGTTGCGTGGCTTATAGGTTTCTATGTTTTTGGCACATGGTAAATTTCAAAAATGTCTTTTACCATTGGGCCATTTTGTAACAAAAAGTAACTGTGCGATTGCATTCATCTTGCACGTAATATATAAGGCCGACCCCTAGGAAGCATGCACCAAGTAGCGTGAAAATATGTACATTGTGACTGCACCGAACATGGAAAAAAGTAAAATTTGTATCATTCTTAATGGAATTTTCCGTTGCCTTGGAAACTAATACTGCGAGGTCGATCGCTGTGATTTTTGGCATAATCCATCTAGGTGGCGGACCGAATGTCTCTGCCAAGCGGCGTTGAGATAGCTGTATGGCAAGTTGTCGAAATCGGGGGGACAAAACTTCCATTGGCTCAAAATGGGGACTTTCGTCGCCTTGGAAACCGACAGTATTGATGGGATCACCATGATTTTTGACATACGGTACCTGAGTGGAACCCTAATGTCCCTGCAAAGTCTCGTGACAATCGCTTTGAGATTTAAGGAAAAAATTTGGTGTGGAAAATTTTGAAATTTCCAAAGCCTGTAGCGTTATTACTCCTACGACACTTTCATGGCAGTAACGAGAAAGATATTCAGGAGTCGAGTATATAGACACTATAACTTCGTGTTTTTAGCTGTAATATTAAGCGAGTTAGACCGGGAAATGTGTTTTGGACGTATGACGTCACCGTGACGTTGACGTTTGACCGATTCACTCGGCAACGAACTTGACCTGAGATTAGACTTCTGGCATCTGTTGGCGAAGTTCGACAACGATAGCTGCAAGTGTTCGACAGTTATCGTGACGACAGACAGACAGACAGACAGACACACACACACACAGACAGCACTGACTGACATGATGGCGATTTTCGCCATAATAATTACAGGGGCGGATCTAGGAATTTGCCAAAGGGGGGGGGGGGTTGCTCTCTGAAAACTTCCGACCGAGGGGTTTGCTCTCTGAAAATCTTGCGACCTGGGGGGGGGGGGGGGGGGGGCGGTGCGGAGGGCGTGCTTGGAGAAGCCGACTTTAACAGTGTATATTCAGGTTCCCAGGAGGGCTGAGGGGTGTCGCTCTCTGAAAACTTGGGACTTTAACATGTATGTTAACATGTATGTTGTATGTTCTGGTTCCCAAAGGGGTGGGGGGGTGGTGCAACCCCCCTAACACCCCCCCCCCCCCTTAGATCCGCCACTGTTAATTCATAAAACAAAAGACGTTAGCTTAATATAAACCATTTTCAAATGCTCACCGGGGTGTCGTGGCCGGGGACAAAACGTAAGCGATTCCAGTATTCAAACAGTGTGTCTGTTCCCTTCAGTTCCTCTGGCTCTTGAGCAAGTTGCGAAAAAAAAGACTTCACTTTTGGGGACAAACAAACACACATGCTCCATGTTGAAATATAGGCAGCTATAAGTCAATTTCTTTCCAGGTTTATTCCAAAGACTATGAATACAATTTCACTAAACATGGCTATGGGAGACGTTAAAGCGGGTGTCCAACATAATTTAATCGCGATCTGCACCGAAAGTTTACATCTTAAAATTAAATTTGCGAGTGTTAACGCTTCGTTTCGGCCGATTGGTAAGGAGAACAAAATTAAGGCAACCCGCCCCCAGCAATGTCGAGCAGAGCGCCATTTTGCCGGGAGCAGTGACGCATATTGTGACTATTCATATGGCGTTATAACTCGCGGACAGAGAGATCAGGACCGCGATTTACAGATGAACAGCGGCAGTTCCAAGCCGCGCAGTAACGCAAGATCTTAGTCTTTCATGGAAAAGTACCGTCCAAACAAATTGATTGGAGTTAGAATCGCAGCTATTTATATTAGCGATTATCACGCGCTCTTGTTTTGCTCACACAATAGGCGTAATTTCTGGTTTGAATAAATTAGAGTATCGCCTCCTGATTGGTCAATCACAGTCACGCCTCCAAAAAGGGCTGCCGCCTTGGTAGGCGGCGAAATCGTGCCTGGCGGTCACTTCTAAATTTTATTGTGAGCTACAGATAGAACGAAAAATTATGTAATATGGAGGATAAATAATTGGGTATGATATGAATCGGTAAAGCAGCGTTAGAGGCCAGGCTGGCGGTTCCCTTTAAAATATTTGGAGGCAATGAAACGCAGAACTTTGGGAATATACAAGGAAATCCGTCTTCAAAACACTCGAAAGCTAAAAATAACGTTCTAAATTTAGCCTTGCACCCAGACATTCGCAAGTTCACCAAACAGCGATTGACGTCACAGAGTTTCGCGAGCCTCCGCGGTAACAACAATGGCGAGAGCAAGTGATCGACTTAACCATTCCGCTGTCAAAATGTGCAGTGCATGGAGTAACAACACACGGGTGCGTCATTAAACCACATGGTAAAGATACAATAAGACCAGTTGGATGTTCTCGTATCACTTTTGGAACACGAAAAGACCAAGTATCTTCATTTTTGTAAGTTTTCTGTTTGAAGCGTAGCGCCAACGTTGTCACCGGGGAGAATCCGTGTGACGTCATATTGATGTGCAAGTAATAGGGCTATACAGTTCTCGCGATCGGGCCGCGAGACTTCAATTTTGGGAACAAATAAACACACGTGCTCCATGTTGAAGTATAGGCAGTAAGTATAGTATAAGTCAATTTCTTTCCAGGTTTATTCTAAAGACTATGAGTACCATTTCACCCACCATGGCTATGGGAGATATACGTTAAAATATTTGGACGCGATGAAGCGCAGAACTTTGGGAATATACAAGGACAAATCCGTCTTCAAAACACTCGAAAGCTAAAAATAACCTTCTAAATTTAGCCCTGCACCCGGGCTTTCGCAAGTTCCTCAAACAGCGAGTGACGTCACAGACGTTCGCGTGCCTCCGCGGTAAAAAAAAATGGCGAGAGCAAGTGATCGACTGTCAAAATGTGCAGTACATGGAGTAACAGCACACGGATGGGTCATTAAACCACATGGTAAAGATACAATAAGACCAGTGGGATGTTTTCGTATCACTTTTGGATCACAAAAAGACCAAGTATCTTCATTTTTGTAAGTTTTCTGTTTGAAGCCTAGCGTGTGACGTGTGATATACACGGGGGTCGTCATGCTACGTATTTCAAGCCAAACCAGGACTTTCTAGGTGGATTATTAACGGAAAGAGAACGTTTCGTTGATTTAACACGAGAACCGTCACCCACAGGGTGAAGGAGGATGACGGAAATGGAGCATTCCCGCACAGCAGGCCTTCCGCCCGTCCCGGGCAGCAAGGACAAAACTTGCCCACTTTTGCTGCGTATTTTAAGCCAAACCGGGACCGTCGTCTAGGTGGATTATTAAGGGAATTGGGGCGTTCCTTAGCTTTAACATTCGGTTGCCCGCTGCCTGGCTAGCTGGTCTCGGTGGTGATTTGGAGGTTTGCAATGGTGCATATATATGGCTTTCCGGCGTGCCTTTTCACGGCGTAGCGATGAATGTCGAATTACGTGTCAACGGGACCGTTTACAGCGGGGTTTGAAGCCATGAGGCTAGCTTTCATGCTTTGGAGTATGCTTTGGAATATCGGCCATGATATGTTTCGTTGGGGTTCGAGTCGATATATTGATTATAAGATTGGGGCGGGAGCGTGGAGTGCTTCGGTCGAGTCTATGGAAGACCGAGCGCTGGATTTTGTGCGAAAGAAGAAAATGAAAATGAATGGCGCAATAGACCAGTTTCAAAAATTATGCATGCAGGGCCCAACTCAGAACGAGGCTAGAGACGCTGCTTTTTTCGCGCAAAAAAAGCTACCGCTGTGGCAACATGGCGCATAATCACTGTTGTGTTCCAATGTGCGTAACAGATTCTCGCAGAAACACCAACGCGACCTTTCATTAATTTCCAAATGAAGACCTAAGGAGGCAGTGGATCATAAAAATCCGGAGAGATGTCAGCAAAAATGTGGCCAGTTATCCGCGAAATGCATTGTTATTATCCAGATTTCCAGTTGCTGGGTCCCCCGCTGGGTCTACTTCCAACCACGTATATATATCATTGAGGCCTGACTTACTGGATACTGCTACTACCTAACGTCTCGTATAACCTACAGTGTTATACATTATGAGTCACATTGAAAGAACCAGCTGATATGCAGGCGGTCCTAGCATGAACGTCGAAGGGGTCACCCCCAAGTTAACGGCAGGATGTTTTTTTGTCTATATGTTAGATCATATCGTCAACCTTTGTTTCTTCAGACCATTTCTGACAGGGGGGGTGGGGGGGGGGGTGGTAAATAGAGGCCAGTGGGGAAAAACCTGGCAACGACAAGAGACGAAAACGCGAAGAAGGGAACTGGAAAAAAGCACGAAAAAGACGGGTTTATTTGTATCGCGCTTCAACATTTATTTATTAATATATGCACCACTGGTGGCATCAATAAATGATCACCACTCCTGATGTTTCCTGCAGGTTATCTGATTCCTCGGCAAAACCACGATATGCCTTCCACTGAAACATTTTTTTAACTTTTATTTTAGCTTTATTTCTTTAAAGGGGTTTACAAGACGTACGCGTACACACGAATGTTCATCTCTAACTTTGCGTTCGTGAAAGCCTAGTCCAGATATAAATATTGACAAAAAGTATAGATCAAAACTTAAGTATAATCGACCCGTTTACTCACGTTAATGTACAGAGGATTTTTTCAAATAATATACAATTTTGAGAAAAGCCTAAACCGCGGATACCGCACATGAAGAGTTTGGTCAGGATTTGCAATTCTTTCCTTGATACGGGATTTATGTTAGGGTGGGGGGGGGGGGGTGTAGTTCCATTAGATTCACATAACAAGAGCACTAACTCAACGGACTAATAATAGTTTTCTAATATCGGTGAAATTGGGACATAGGAGAAAACTGTTCATTTCGCCTTCAAATTTTGCCATGCATAGCGGACAGTTCCATTGCTCAATAAAACCAGGAGCGGATCTAGGAATTTGCCATGGGTTGCTCTCTGAAAACTTGCGGCCGGGTGGTGGGGGGGGGGGGGTGCTCTCTGGCTAAAACTTGCGACCGGGGGGGCGGCGCTGCTCGGAGAAGCCGACTTTAACAGTGTATGTTCAGGTTCCCAAGGGGGGGGGGGATAAACCCTCCTAACCCCCCCCCCCTGGATCCGCCACTGAAAAGCATATTTTTTGTTTTACTGAAACACTTAAAGCTGATGTGTTCTTTGGAGACATTCTGCTCCTAACCAGCTGACAGAGGCTGAAGACACCATGATCAATACAGTCATAGAACATGTACAAATGGGAGTGGGTACACAGAAGATAGCATGGCAATGAAAACAGTCACGCTTGAAGAACAGCTGCGTGCAATACTAACGTTATAATTATAGACAACCTGCATAAGACAAAACTTAAACTTGAATCTCGGAAGGCGCTACTTTATGTGGACAAATTTTGTTCAGAGATTTTTTTAGGAGGACATGATTTTGTTTTATACAGGGTTTCCTAGTTATATGTGCCTTTTTTTTGCATCAGGGGCCGGTTTCATGAAGAATGGCCTTAACGTATGACCGGACATAGCGCTAAAACTCTAAATTGATCATACTAACGACTCGGTCATAAACTAATACCAATCGCGTTTCATAAGAAAAAAAGCTGCCGGTCGGCACTAAGACCGCAGAGAACCATCTATTTTTAGACATTACTGGGTGTTTCCTCGAAATTGCGTCACGCCCACTGTATAAACAATCACATCACACAAGTCCAGTATGGTGGCATTTTTGTGCCACTCGCGATCTCGGCCTGGCGATCTTCCTCTCGCGTTCTCGCGATCTCGCCCTCGCTTCCCGAAGCTCGACTATAGCCCTGGGCGCTGGGCTATGGCTCCAAGCGCGGGCTATGGCTCTGGGCGCCGGCCTATGGCTTCGGGCTATGGCTCCGGGCTATACCTCTGGGCTACGGCTCTGGGCCATGGCTCCGGGATATAACTCCGGGCTACGGTTCCGGGCTATGGCTCCGGGCTAGCTCCGAGCTATGGCTCCGGTCGCCGGGCTATGGCTTCGGGCGCCGGACTATGGCTCGGAGCGCTCGGCCATGGCTACGGCTCCGAGCTGTGGCTCCGGTTTATGGGTCGGGGATATAACTCCGGGATGTGGCTCCGGGCTATGGCTCCAGGCTATGGCTCCGGTCGCCTGGCTAAGACTCCGGGCGCCGGGCTATGGCTCCGAGCGCTGGGCTACGGCTCTGAGCGCCGGGCTATGGCTCTGAACACCGGGCTATGGCTCCAGTCCCCGGTATAAGGCACCTGGCGCCGGGGTAAGGCTCCGGGCGCCGTAGTAAGGCTCCGGGCGCCGTAGTAAGGCTCCGGGCGCCGGGCTATGGCTCCGGGTGCCGGGCTATGGCTCCACTCCCCGGTGTAAGGCTCCGGGCGCCGGGGTAACGCTCCGGGTGCCGTAGTAAGGCTCCGGGCGCCGTAGTAAGGCTCCGGGCGCCGTAGTAAGGCTCCGGGCGCCGTAGTAAGGCTCCGGGTGCCCGGCTATGGATCCACTCCCCGGTGTAAGGCTCCGGGCGCCGGGGTAACGCTCCGGGTGCCGTAGTAAGGCTCCGGGTGCCGTAGTAAGGCTCCGAGCGCCGGGCTATGGCTCCGGGTGGCGGGCTATGGCTCCACTCCCCGGTGTAAGGCTCCGGGCGCCGGGGTAAGGCTCCGAGCGCCGGGCTATGGCTCCGGGTGGCGGGCTATGGCTCCACTCCCGGTGTAAGGCTCCGGGCGCCGGGGTAAGGCTCCGAGCGCCGTAGTAAGGCTCCGGGCGCCGTAGTAAGGCTCCGGGCGCTGGGCTACTCATTGGTCCCACTGTGACGGATACAGCCAACGGAACAACCTACATACGGGTCCTCAATATGACAGATGAGGACATTACTCTTAGACCCAGAACCATCCTGGATACGTACGGCCCTGTTGAGGACTTGGGACCAGGAGGGATAAGTCTGGATGTTCAGGGCAATCATATCATGGTCACTCGCATCCACGGAACAGACGACGCCTTACCAGCTGAAGAGACAGTGCAACGGAAAGAAGAGTGTGTACCTGTCGACCTGGATGGATTTCCCGGCACACCCGACGAACTGGAAACTGCAAGGCGGATGTTTACCAAGTACTACGACGTGTTCACCACTGATAACGACACGTTAAGCTGTAATACATTCGTTAAGCATCAGATTCGCACCGAAGACGACGTCCCTGTACAGCATCCCACCGTCAGACTGGGCTGACGTCAAAAGTCATCTGCAAGATCTTCTGGACAAAGGGATTATCCGTGAATCAACATCTTCTTACGCATCACCAGTTGTAATAGTGAGAAAGAAGAGTGGCGACATCCGGCTCTGTGTGGAATACCGGCGGCTAAATGCAAAGGTGAAGAAGGACGCATACCCATTACCACGGATCGAGGAAGAGTCCATGAGAGGGTCAACCATATTCTCCACTCTAGATTTGGCCTCCGCCTATAATCAGATAGAATTGGAACCCAAGGACCAACACAAGTCTGCGTTTGTGACACCTATGGGACTACACGAGTATACCAGGATGCCATTTGGTTTGTCAAATTCGCTTGCGACTTTTGCCAGAATGATGGGACATGTATTCAGAGAAGACATATTCCAGATATTGTTAGTATATCTCGATGATATCATTAATTACAGCCGTGATATGCAAGAACACCTGGATAGACTAGAAGAGGTGCTTTCCTGACTCGCACAACATGGGTTGAAGATTAGAAACGACAAATGCAACTTCTTCCAACCAGAAGTATCTTACGTAGCTCACCGAGTATCAGCGAACGGTGTGAGTACAAATCGAGAAAAGATAGCTGCCGTAGCCGATTGGCCTGATTTGTGAGAACCTTTAGTGCTATAGCCGCACCACTGCACGAACTGGTGGGAAACATCCTGAGAGGACAGAAACGGCGAAAGAAGATATCTGTATCCCTACAAGGCTGGTGGAATGAAGATCACAATGATGTATTTACCAAACTAAAGACAACACTGACGAAAACACCGGTTTTTACATACCCAGACTTCCTCCTTCCGTTTATCCTAGAGATTGACGCTTCGCATGACGGGTAAGGAGCAGTGTTAAGCCAGGTACAAGACGGAAGACGGAAAGTTATCGCCTACGCAAGCAGAAGCCTCAGGAGAGGAGAGCGAAACATGAATAAGTACAGCTCAACTAAATTAGAACTGCTGAAATGGACATATAACAACCCGCCTACTTACCTAATGTCACAAAAGAAGTTAGCACTTGCTGCCTATGACTTCCAGTTCAGTTATAAACCAGGACGTAACAGCGGCAATTGTGATGCACTCTCTCGACAAGAAAACCGACCATGGGACGTCACCGCTGAAGTTGCCGATTCCTTGGCCATCGTGTTAAAGTACACGGAAATCCCAGCAGAAGTGAACCTAGTCGTCACTCAAGAAATTCACGCCGGTGAAATTAGTCAAGTGGTAGAAGATGCCTGCAGCAAATTACCAAATCTGACGTGCGAAGACATGAGTAACCTACAGGTGAATGATGCCGTGGTGGGACGAGTCATTAGTCTGAAGATGAGCGGGCCTCAACCATCTCTACGGAATCGACGTAAAGAGCCAGAAGCTGTCCAATTGTTACTGAGACAGTGGGACAGACTGCACATCGAGGAAGACGGCATACTAACAAGAGAAGTCCGAGATCCAGTGCAAGGGAACCTGAAGCAAGTGGTGCTTCCCACAGCCCTGAACAATGACGTCATCAAAGGACTGCATGATGACCATAGCCATCAGGGAATTGATCAAACCATAGCCTGAAAATCAGACATTAATGTTGTGACAGTCTGAAGGATCGACACTAACGTCTGAAACCATAGGCCTTGGGCGCTGTTCACAAAACCTATTTGACCACCTTTACAGAAGCCCTCACTTGGTAGCCTCCAGAAAAAGGATTTTTTGCCTTCGTCAATCTTAAAGTCCCACTGTTTAGAATCGGATAATCCACGGCAGAATTATGTTGTCGGCCGCGCATTGGCCTATCTGCCTCTATGCGCATGCGTCATGCTTGGGACCCTAGGCTATTTATAGAATGTATCAGTGTGTGAGTGCAGCGTCCCGGTGAGCAGGTGAGGTCCTAACCAGGCCTGGATCACTCTTAGAGTGAAGCTAAGATCCTAAAATTTTACAATATAAGGCTGCCACCAAAGCCTGCAAAGGCCCCTACAGTGAAAAATTCCATTGACCCGCTTGACCGCAGCCAGACATAGGGACACAAGTGTCACATTTTTATGGGACATTTGCTTTATTAGGGGGACATTGGCGCAAGGGCGCGCTCTGCGCCGAACACTGAGTTATTGGCTGGTTTTTAACCTTAACCTTTGTCAAGTTGGTGGCACAGAGTTGCAAGAAAGTGGACTTGTCCAAAAGTTTGACCAAAAGATTCTTGATTCTTGATTAATGGCATATGGATTTGGATAAAAAGTATTTTTGTATATAAATACTTGACTGTGTAGCATTAGTTCTATAGATGTAACATAGTCTGCTCTGATTATTTCATATCGTATCCTTTCATCTTGAATGGAACAAAACATTTTATTATTGTTCATCCCCTACTCCTGGTTTCGTTGTTTATTGCGTGGATGTAAGAAGGCGGGGGTCGATGACTCAGTTTTAGAACAGCTATTAAACAGTATGACACGTCTTTGAACACCAATAGAAACTAGCAACATGAGAAACGAGTGACCAGTCTAGACAGCAATTAGCCAATGTGTTATTCATGGCTGTGAATAAAACGTGGAATACTGCAGAATACCGCGGAATAGTACCAACCACCTTTCTGTGGCAGTGACAGGGGGGGGGTGTACATATATATAATAGATATAATCATAAACATGCACTTACATGTTTGCTAGCAGTAAATGAAAATCCAACACAATTAGTATCTATTTGACTGTGTTATATCCACTCTGTCAAGGGATATTATTCAAATGACTCTTATCCTGGTATCGCCATTGCGGAAATCTTGTTTGCACCCCAAAATCCCCCCCAAATGTCGGGGTGAGGGACGGAGGATTACCTGCATCGCTGACAGGTGGTGAAGCCCGGGATGGCGGCAGCGGGTGGGGGGTTGGGGGGTCGGATTAAGTGCAGGCGGGTTAGGGGTGGAGGTTGGCGCAAGTGCCCCCAGGCAAGCCCGCTTCTCTAGGGGCACAACGGTAACAATGTTAAAATCCTTCGACGTTAGTAGGGAATCGACTGTAGCTTTTATTATAATGCGGGCGCGTACAATAACAGTGCTTACGTATTCTATATACCTTGTTCTATCTTCTGACATCAAGAAAGTGTGTCAACACTAGATTGTTCCAGTCATATTTTTGCGAACAAATGTTGGAGCATGCGACTTTTCCCTACCAACCGCCATGTGTATGCAGCGCCACCTGGCGAATCCCGCCACCATTTGAACCATATGTAGCCTGGGTCCGAAACTTTGTAACAGTCAATGACCTGTGAAAGAGGGCGCTGCTGTTGTCCTTAAGTTCAAAGTAAGCAACTGACAAGGCCCTCTAGCGGAGAGTCATATGCTAACGGAGAGGAGGAACCAACTCGCATTCACAGGTACCGGCATCCGCCAAAAACAAATATGGCGGATGGCTGGTCGGGAACAGTTGTGTGCTCCAACATTTCTTCGCGAAAATATAATCGAACCAACAACCTAGTGTCGACACACTTTTTTGATGTCAGATGATAGAACAAGGTATAAAGAATACGTAAATACTATGATTGTTCGAGGAAACATTATAATAAAAGCTACAGTCGATTCCCTACTAACGTCGAAGGATTTTAACATTGTCACCGTTGTGCCCCTAGAGAAGCGGGCTTGCCTGGGGGCACTTGCGCCAAGGGTGGAGGGTGCAAATGTGACACAACGTAGCGACACAGCAAGAATAATGGCACCTCGGCTAATTGCTGTCTACACTGAATTGCCATCTTCAATGACTGAGCGATATATCAAGTTTCACATCAAAAGTTCTAACGAGTAACATTGCAATCTCTAGTTTCTGATGTTGCTAATTGCTTGTGTTGTTCAAAGAGGTGTCATTTCGTTTAATGTCGACAGAAGTGGATATAACTTGGTTAAATAGATACTAATTGTAATTGGATTTTCATTTACAGTTAGCAAACAAGTAAGTATTTACGATTATATCTATTATATATATGTACATACCCCTGTCACTGCCACAGAAAGGTGGTTGGTACTATTCCAGGTTTTCTCCAACTATTCTGCAGTATTCCACATTTTATTGACAGCCGTTATTCACAGTGCGTTGATCCACCTCTATACCCCCAACCAGCCCACACCTCGTACCCCGGCTTGCAGCCATGGGCGCGAGAGTTTGGTGCACCGACGAGACTTCCGCAGGCCGCAACTGGCGACATTGGTCATTTGAATAACAGCCCTCGACAGAAGTAGATATATCTGGGTCAAATGGATACTAAATATGTTGGATTTTAATGTATGGCTTTCAAACAAGTAAGTCTTTCAGCTCACATCAATTATATATGTGTACCTGCTACCATCTTTGCAACAGAAATGCTTTTTTGAGACTTCCTCAAACTTCCGCAGACTTCCGCGTTTTATTGGGTACAGCGATAAATGGGGAATATAATAATTACACTTACAATGGCCCCTCTCCATTTGAGACACTTGTCGGTTTGAGCAAAGAATTCAAATATTCATGGATGCAACTTTGCTCAAGGATATTTTCTAATAATGACCGTAGGTCTATATGGTCAATTAGTAGTTCCCGAGCAGAACGCCCCATGACTTCTTTGACAGTAGGCCTGGCCGGACGCCTTGCGTCGCACTTGTTCATGTTGTTGTCAGAGTTGTTCAGAGTCTGTGTTGTTGTCGTTGCCGTGCAAGCTCCCCGCACGGTGGCGCTACGCAAGCTAGGCCTAGAGGAGTGAATCGAACGCAGTGAGTGGTGTAGTTCGTGAATGACTTAACCAACCAAGCTACCCGAAGCTGAGTATGTCACGCGGATAAACGCGTTGACTGTAAATTCGTCAATTCATTGCTCACGTCGATGGGCATTCTATCGCAAGCCGTTTTAATAAAACATCAATAATAATTCTGTACCGCCTTCTCTTTTAATCTTCAACGTCACCGCAAATATTTAACCAAAATATCTTCTTCATAGCTAGAGAACATTCACCGTGCATCATCGTATCTTACGACGTACTAGCCCCATGTGGCGTTGTTGGGAACAACGTGTGTAGCAACAACTGTCTCATATGGGACTACCCATAACGGCACCAGGCACAGACATGCTACTTAGAGGCCGGCCTGGCCCCGGTAAATATAATGACGAATTTTCCACATCTGTTGATTCTCACACGTGCCTTTAACCTGGTTAAATTAAATGAGTCAGGTTTTATTTGTGCATGTGATATTTTAAGAATTGGGGTCTTTTCTGCCTTTAATTTTACTTCTCGCTGTGTTAATTTAATATCTCTATAAAATGTCGACAACCCTAAACAGCTAAACTGGGCGTTCGTTCCGAGACGGTCTTGGCTTAACACGTGATGGCGAAGGCAATGAGGCGAAACGCTGTGGTCAAGTTTTGATGATTTATGAAAACCCTTAAACTCAATTAAAACAAGTTACCAATTAACTCCGTTAAACAGTGTGTAACTTACCTGGCATTAGTTTGTTAACTGTCTGCCAGCCCCTTGCTCCGCAGGGTGGTGTATCCGAACTAAATAAAAGACCTACTTAATTCCCGCCTGGCTTGCTAGCTGAAATCCTGTCGTCCCGCAACGCCGCTGACTAACTCCAGATAGATAGATGCCAGTTACCATGCAGTGATTAATAACGCGTATGAATCAAATCGATCACATTTGAAGTCGTTCAGCGACTAAATAACAATAAGCAGCACGCCATACAGTGAGCAATCATGCTTTGACATTGACATGGCCGCTGTCTTTTTGGTTGCAAGAGCTTTCGATTTAGCCTCGTCGGTTTGAAACGATTTCGAAGAGTTGGTTTTCAGTGCGTTAAAAATGAGCGCGGTCTTCCACTTCAATAATAGTATGCGTTAATATTTAAAACAATGGTTGACATGGCGTATGGCAATGTTTTGCCCGTGGGAGGGGGGTTGGGGGGAGGGAGGGGTGAGGCGGGGCGATCGAGGCACAGTGTGAAACTGTACATTTGCTCCTAGATGGCGCATGCCGTGTCGTGTGGCGTTTTCGTCACTAGGACGGTTTGGGTCCGAACAGACATTGCTGTTCCGCAGCTTCGGTCGTCCGGTTGGCCTTTTCCCCACAGCGGGTACACGTACAGCACTGGGTAGCCAGGTGGTTGTATATTCAGGACGCTTTAACCAGTTTTGGTCATATCGCGCCAATGGAAGAATGAAGGGAGAATGGAGCCATGTCCCAGAGGGTAATCCCTTACTCTTTGTAAAGAGGCACATGGTGTCTTAATCCTGCGCCCACAGACATGGCCACAGCAGGGCGCGAACCACTGATCCACGTGCCGTTAGGCTCTTGTGAGGCGACCAGAGCATTCAGGACCAGCGTTCTAACCCACTGAGCTATCGGGTCGGCCCTGGTTAGACAGATTTTACTCTCACCACAAGGAGATTCGCTCCAATAAAACGAAATGCTGGTACTTTTAAATTGGGCACCACTGGTCACATGATGACAAAAATGAGCAACTGACCTCCAGGGCCAATGATATTGGTTTGAGTAAAACATGCCCCGTGTGAAGGGGCCAGTACAGGCTTCCAGCACCTGTTGGTCTGTAGCTCAACCTGCTTAAGACGTTCTGTAAATTCGCTATCCTGCTTACCAAGTGAGCTATGGAGGACCCCTGAATGAAGTTTCAGTTTTTTCGTGTTCATTATTGCCTGAACAATGAGCATAGCACACAAATACTGCATCTTGCGGCCAGACGGCGGATGACACATGCCACATTTTAAAGCGGTTAACAACACGACGTTTGGTCGAGACGTTCACAGATAACACTGAACAAATGTAAAGAAATACAGTTTTCTATAAAAGATTTATTTGCCTGACATGCAAAGATACTACACATTTTCAATGCTGACTTATTATTCTGCGAAACCATCGTTTGTACAAAAGATAGTTCTTTGTTTTGTCCAGTAAAATACTTTTCAATGAATGTATAGATTGTCCAACAGCGACGAGGTTGCAGTCACACACAGTCAACCCCTGATGTTTGAATGGGTCTCAAAACCAAAATTCGGACAGGTTTACTCCACGACAGTTTCACACCAGGACGATGATGACGTTTGACTCGTGTAAGCACAGACTGACCGCCTAACACCAAAGCCGTCGTACCAGAACAAGGTTGCACAGTAGCAAAATGGTTAAGAAACTTAAAAAATTCCCAGCGTTCTTGATTAATACGATTGATTGACCTGGCGATTTAGCTTCCACTTCTATGAAAGAATACACATTGCACCTACACATGTCTGAATAAGAATCGAACCTTCAAAGGAATCGCTTGATAAAACTGACCATTATTTAAGGTCTCGCGGTCTTTCAAAAAGGCGTCATAACTGATGAAAATGCAGATAATGATGTCACATCCGCTCTATACTACGTCATAGCGATATCCTACTGAAGTTGACAGGATTTAGCTACAGATTTGCTGCCCTGCTGCGACGCTGGTCAGCGACTGTTGCGCCATACACGGACACGCTTTCAACTAACGAGAAGACAAGCTCACGGTTTTATTTGATATAGCGCTGAGAACAATGTTCGCTGTTGGTTGTAGAGGACAGGGTGGTTTTTCTCCTTTCACAACACCTCAAGGTGAATTGGAAGAAGGCTTATTTTCGTTTATGCTTTTGATTGCCAGAGAAAATTATTAATTATGCGAGAAAGTACGTTGTTCGCCGCCACAGGAATTTGACAGAACAGCAAACTCGTACGTGAATTTCACATATATTGAAATGACCGCCTAAAGTTTCTATTTTACAACCCTTGATAATAAAACTTTGAGGAAAACATCGCGCAAAGTAAAATTACAAAGCTACAAAACGACGCTAACCGGCGAATCACAAAGACAACAAGTTAGCTCTCTGTGTAATACTGAACCGACCTCACGACCTATCCTGCAACATGATATGGCAGCTAATAGCACTCACTATATAGACGAAATGATTTATATTACATATGATACAAGGTGATATCCTCTCGAAGCAGTGTGACCTCCCTGTGGTATTTGGCTCAGGGTTGAACCCGACTGGTCAAGCCCCAATGGTTGACCACGACCCGAGCATGCATCATCACCAACCAGACTGGCGTGTTTTCAGAACCTAATCAGTTCTTCCAAGGTTCGCTCCCCAAAGAATAACGACTCAGGAACGGGCTGAAGTCGAGTGGTAGGTACCAGAAGAATCCGCTTGTGGGGGGGGGGGGTGTGAGGGGAGTACAAATCTGTTCTTCTGAGGATAACAGGCGACATTAATTGCTAAATGAGTCTATCAAAACAAAGCACCACCAAAAAGGTAACAATATCACATAGTGACACAAAATCCAGACATGTAGAGGGGAGCACCTGCAAAGCGGACTCTCATAGATGCATCCTTACATTCACGGACACTTATAAATCAGATCCCTGTTTTAGGAACTCGTGAAAGAAAGAACGGACATATCTACTCTAACCCAGTGCATGAAGCCAAAAGGAAGAAATTGCAACATGTTTCGAAAGATAACTTTCCTCAATTGAGCATCCAAATCTTTGTTTCTCCACACGCTTTCACTCGATATTACCATTTACGCTAATCTAAAAGGCAACCTGCACAAATTCAGCGGATCGATCAGATCTTTAGCCCACCCTACAATTATTACATTATTCAATCTCAATATAATCAGATGAAATACGAAGAGCTGTGAACATGTTGATAAGTTGTAATAATCCGATAGTACATTATTTGCGTACTAAGAAGGCTCTTCTAATCTACACAGCTATTTCCTCTCTACAAAGTTAACAGTTTGTGCCCGCACAAAGCTCCGTTCAACCCATAAGGCATACACACAAATCTTTCACTCGACAACTCGGCACAACTTGACCGAGCAAAAGGAAACGAAATACATTAAACTTCTTTCACGTCATGAGAAACACAGGCTAAATTAATCGGATATAACTACAATCCGAAGCATACAACAAAGTCTATTGTCTTCGTATAACTTGAAAATAAATTAATAATTGCATTATGATAAAGCATTCACAAATGGTCGACATTTCACTCTCAGTAAGGTTGACGCAATCCCACAACTGAACACTAACATCAAATATATGCTTTTCTTGGCTAAATAGTTGTGATAATGAACGTGACTGAATCGAATATATAATATTAACATATTTCTCGGTCGTTTAATGTTAAGTGAACCGTGAATGTGTTCAATTTGCGCATTAACTTTGAAAACGAGAAAAAGACACACGTTAGGCTGATATAGGCGATGAAATACTCAACACAAAGTAAGTACGCACGACAGGCGACGACAAGCTGACCTACTAACCAACCAAGCAACGATCAGGCCTTCTATCAAGAATAACATCATTCAAAATACAACATGTTAACTTTGATTTACGTTAGCTTAATCGACCACTAAAACCCTGACCTTCGATTCGTTCGGCATGCAACCCAGGGCAGCGCAGCGTTTACATCACCACTACCAAAGCCAGGAAGCGCGAGTTATAAACACTTTGTACAGTTTCGTGTATAGTACTGGATGGGTGCGTGTAGCACAGGACTTCCAGACTTACCTATGCAAGACAGCTACATTGATAATAATAATAATAATAAACATTCAAATACGACGATACACTACTTTGACAGAAAGGAACAATGCTGCCGATGCTTCACGCTTGGCCCGACCGCTAGCTCGATCAAAAAACCAATATCTGCCGGGACGTTGAAGGTTCCTGCATTGACATCGCCTCCCATTGTTCTATAGCAGGTAGCGTAATGTATTTGGCACGCGACAAGTTCGCGCCGTCCCGCGAGCATAACAGGCCGGAGAATGTGTTCGCGATATGTCCTAACTTTGATCCCTTGATACCCCGCCAACAAATACATACATTGTTAATGATAATGATAAGCAATTCGGAGTAAATACAAGTGGCACACATATTCGCTGGCTCTACTGCTATCCCTGCTAAGCTGAACCCCTCTCCGTAGTTGTGTCCCCATATGACGTCGGTCTACGCTATCTGACCTTGCAAACTGCTCATCCATATTTAGTTCAGACTTGTACAAATCAGGCAATGACAACACCCTTTGAAATAATCGTCACATAGATATACAATTACACATCAAAGCACACAATTTGGCCCTTCGTATCATTTGGATATTAACACGAGAAAGAAAATATGTACATGTACAACACACAGTGTCATTGCATATGCACCACGCACGACCAAAATATAAAAGAGAAAATCATAACCAGTCTGGCTAACTTGGGTAAGTACCATAATGCCAAGTAAATAGACCTTACATATGTCAGTAAAGATCAACCATTTTCGAGCTAAAAGAAGTAATCTATGAACTGGTTTATAGCTGCATGTGTTGCGTTATACAAAAGCGTCCAGAAACCATTAATCGAAAGACAAGCGAACCAGTAAACCTGACGCAGAGCACAAGTCCACCGACAAACACGCAGCGAGTAACACTGACGTTAGCGTTTAAGACATAACCAGTACAATAGGGATTGATTAGTAGAAACATGGATAATACTTGATTCAGTTACATAGATCGTGTATGAGAAAATGAAAACATTCCTAACCCGAGATGTGGTGACTGATGTGGTATAAATAAGAACTGACGCGATACACTGACGCAAGTGTCACAACCCAACAAAAGGAGACTGCAGTCAGCGTGGGTCAAGAACACCCGCATACTCGTTGGCTTCCACTTTGCGATGGTCCTTTTCTGCAGTTCGTAAGGCTTGGCTGAAACTACATCATCATCAATACTAAACATTAGCTAACAATATATGGCCTGGACAACAGTCTTTACAACGGTGACACCGATCTCTCCACAACCAAAGACAGGCTCCGTGCAGGAAAACTTTACAAAGGCTTTCTTTACAACCTTAAGCTGAAAATGGAAATTAAATAGCTACGCATCCTGAAAAAGCGAATAAATACCAAATCACTTTCAAGTGACACAAATTGGGATGAATAGGCGCCGAGGGCAGCGGGGGGGGGGGGGGGGGGGGTAGGCAACTTGACTACGCTTTGCGTGCAACATATCTTCAACTTCTATGGATAGCCAGGTTCATTCTCCCTGGAGACATTTCGCTAGTAAGGCTGCTCTGCTTGTAGTTGAGAACTAGAACTCACAACCTATTAACCATACCCAGTATATATAGATGTATAATAATGCCAAGTTTGACAAAAATCGGTCGCACTCAATGATTCAAACAAATCGCATACAACAGTAGTTGGACCCACGAATAAAGAAACCCTAGAATATTATGGTCGTTCCTAAAGTTTCATTCCTGGAGTCTTAATACTTTTCAGAGAATAGCACAGAAAGCCACGTTACCTAATAACAGAAGGATTGTCTGCCCGTTCAAATTAGTTGGTTTAACCGCAGCAGTAATTGGTGCTAAAACAGAACGGCAACTTACAAATTACAAGTCAAACGGTGCCCATCAAAATGTTCTCGCCACTAATAAAAAAAACACTATTATCACGCGTAAACACATACAATAGCACATGGATATGAAGCCAAGTGCATGTAGCCGATTAGAGGTACAAGGCTATGGAAAAACACCGGTTGCCTTCAGAACAGTCGCCATGAAGCAATCGGTCCCGGATAAAACTAACAATGGTATACAGCAAAGACGTATAAATACAGGGGATATATCTTGACGAAGTGTGCGCCACGCTTTCATTCGTCGTTGTGTCCATGTCAGCAGCTTGACAACCACACCATTGCACCCTAGGGTTGATGGGTGATGGGTTCACACTATCATTGTCTTCGGCAGCGGCTTGACAACCACACCATTGCACCCTAGGGTTGATGGGTGATGGGATCACACTATCATTGTCTTCGGCAGCGGCTTGACAACCACAGCATTGCACCCTAGGGTTGATGGGTGATGGGATCCTACAGCAAGTTCCTCGACAGCGGCTTGTCAGCCATTCCAGTGCAGCTCCGGCAACTCAGTGTTGTGAGCGACAATTAATACAAGTTCAGGGTTCAATTCACCGTCACATCTCTTCATTGACACGCTGCGAAACCAAACGATACCAGCGCATCGCCGTGGGATAAGAGAGTGATACGTGAGCTACGTGTTGTTCAGTGGCGTAGGCAGCAGCCACTGCAGCCACCGCACTGCCGGTCTGAACCAAGCCATGACAACTAGACGGGAAGGCGAGCATCACACGCCAGTCAGTTCGTCCCCACAAAGCTATGGGATGACGATTCTCCCAAATGAACTTTCTGCACAGAGTGAGCATTTTTCTGACATACAGGCCGTTGCCCCGTAATGTGAGGCTGGTCCCACTAAGCATTACGTCCTACTGGCTAATCTCTTCGTTAATCATTGATGAATGTATGGGTGGATGAAGACCCGGTGGAACGGCTGCAACGACGACCAATCCAACATCACGTCACGGGTCACGTGACTATAGTTTTGTCCAATTGGAGCCACGTCGCTGCCAGATCGCCGCGTGGTCTCGAAGCAGCAGGTCCCGGATGTTGCACGAATTTCAACGGGCGCTTGTGGTCGCCGTCTGTAGGAACTGCGTAACTAGAGCCGCGACGAATAACAGAAAGGAGAAAAAGGGATGATGAAACACCTTTGGTTGCAAATGCCACAGTCCTTTTTGCCGCAAGGACTGAGGTTGCTAGAGTAACATAAAAAAATAGTTTTCACTGCTTGTGTGGGTAACATCGTAAAACACTCACCTCTGACTATAGTTACCTGAGGCGGGTTGGGGGTGGATATAGGGTGGTAAGCGCCGGCCGGAACCCATGGCTAAGTATGGATTTATATACAGCACCAATACGGCTGCAAGAATTCTGAAATTTAGTTGCCTTTAAACTAAATGTTTCTTTTAAGGCTACGCGATACTCCACTGTAACCATGGGAACGCGACACGATCCGCTTAGTGGTCTGAAATAAACAAAATCCCAAACGAGGGAACGATTAATTTGAGGAAAACAAACAATATGCTATTAGTACATTCTCCCTGGGCGCAAACAATTGGGAGAGTAACACTTACCGTACACAAAAAACTTACCTGTAATTCCCGAAAATCTGAAACTGAACTAAAAGCCTCGGCAGTTAATTTTGACATACAACAATAGTCACAAGCAGTGAAAACTTAAAAATAAAGCATGTAAAATGATAAGAGACATGATTTTGATTAGGCCGTCAGTCATAGCTTTGTCAGGGCGTATTTTGCAGGAACAGTCGTGTTTACGATAGCTTTCTCCGGATATTATTCCATAGATCTATCATCAACTCACTTAGACTATCTGAACTAGGCATTTAATTTCTAGTCTAACGTGTGTGTGTCTATACTTTTCTATATAAGCAGGACGAAAATTAACAGAGGCTGACTGCTTAACAACTCGACTACTACGTATCGGAAACACTCAAAGGTGTAAAAAGTGAATGAGTTGTTTTTTTGTCGGCGGTAGTCTGAGCCCAGCGAAAAAAAAAGACATTATTAATTATAAGTAGTGGTGGAAAAGGCGTTGTTACCATCCTCAGCACTTAAATTAGGCAGCCCTCCTTCGTTCTGGGTCCAAGAGGACGTTCGGGGCTGAGCGACAGGACTTTCAGTCAGAAGCTTGCGTAACACTGGAGATTTCTGAGATCCCACAGACCCGAAACCATTAGCTGAGCCTTGGGCGCCGGCCGCCATGGAACAAGGAGCGACTGTACCGTGACCCAAGTCACAGTCTCGGGGACCTGGCTCGGCTGTCTCCACTCGACTAGCCGGACGCATCTCAACATCCTCTGCTGATGTAAAACAAAAGCTCATCGTTAAAGGGTTCACTTACGCAACAGTTTCCCAGGCAACTAAGCCCATGGCAACGAAGCCTTTGGCAACGTCCGTCCTCCCATGCAGGGCGCTAGTAAGTGCTGTTAAGAAAGACGGCAACAAAAAGAGAGAGAAAAGGAAGAGAAAACATTATATGAAGGATATATTTTTTTAAATATATCTCACGACATAGCGAGCATTATCAGATAAGCTATAATTGGGGAGGGACAATTGCAATAAAAAACAGTTCGACAAACAAAATTCTCTATTATATTTGCTGTTACAGAAGTAGTATAAGAGCATATTTCAATATTCTAGTCACAGTAATAAATATTTCTACGATTACGTCGTGTGTCAAATAATTAACAGCAGAGGCGTGTTTTCATTACAATGTATATAATTAATATTGATTCGATCTGCCGTGAATAATAATATCAGTCTAAACATTTCTATTTTTTAATTTAGAGAATTCGACAAAACACAATTGCAATAGATATAACACAATAAAGACATGTTACGGGAATTATCGAGGTATGATAGCCCGGTACAGTGTATTTTCCAAAAGCACTTTATATGCGTGACTAAGGAGGTATACTTGGGAATGGTACATATAAAAGCATAGTAACAATATGACAAGAGAATAGAAGTCGCGCCGCCGGCCTGCAGTAAGTAGCCCGGTAGTTAGAGGTACACCCACAGCAACACGTGCTGTCATAGACGTTGTGCGTGCTATGCTAGGAGGTACTCTAGCCGATGTAGACACACTTTTCGACCAAAACCAAAATGGCTGCCAGTGTTACATGGTACTACATTAACTACGAGTATACTGGAATGTGAAGAGAGAAGCGCAATAACTACCTGAGGAATGGGTGAGGAGGCTGGCTTGGCCGGGACCGCCGGAAGCGTCGGGAATGACGTTGAGGACCGCGGTCGGTGGCTGTTGGACGACGCTCGCGCCGCTGGCCACCATTGACGTCATGACGACGGACTGCAGCTGGGCGCCGTTCTGGGCGGGTGCCGGCTGTATGTAGGCCAGCGCCATGCCGCCCGGGGTCTGGACCGGGGCCGCGGCGTGGGGCGGGGCCTGGGACGGGGTCCCGGCCTGCGGCAAGGAGAGGGATAGCGCCTGCGAGGCCACGGGCATTTGGAGTGCCTGGGATGGGGCAAGCGTGGACGACCGCGGGGAGGAGGCGATAGATATAGCCTGGGACTGGGATAGCGATAATATGGGGCTGGAGTGGAGTGCCTGGGGGGCGAAGGTGGTGAAGGTGGCGGCCGGGACGGAAGGGCTTGAGGCGAGGCCCCGGGCCTGGGACGTGTTCTGGATGACGGCGTGGAGCTGCTCCAGGTTGCCGCCGCCAGAGGTCGGCGCGGCCAGGCGGGCGCTGCACACCGAGCTGGGCAGGATGAAGGCCGGCATACCGCCCAGTTGCAAAGCCTGCACCACGCCGCCGCCGATGCCACCGCCGCCGATGCTACCGCCGCCGGGGCCCCCCGAGGACACCAGCTGGAGGACGGCCCCCGGGGTGGGAGACTGCAGAGCCACGGCGGCCCCGGAGGAGCCCCGGCCGCAATGCTGCACGCGGGACAAGATGGTGGCGCAGTTGCTCATTCGGCCCGGTATCATTTGGATGGGGATCTGCTGTCCTCTACCGCTCGGTGTCGGCACGTTCTTCAGGAAGATAACCTGGTGCTGCTGCTGCGGCTGCTGCTGCGCTTGCTGCTGCTGCTGCTGCTGCGCTTGCTGCTGCTGCTGCTGCGCCTGCTGCTGCTGCGCCTGCTGTGCGCTGGTGTTCCTGGCCATGGGCTGCAGCAAGGTGATGGTAGGCCCGGCGGCCGCGGACTGAGACGCGGACGGCTGGCCGGGCATGGCGCACTCGTTGGTGTCCATGCTCACATGCAGCGCCGTCTCAAGCTCCCGCCGGTTGACGGCCACGCGGGGATGCGGGGCGGGAGGGCTCGTCTCCATCTTCAGCGCCTGCGCCTGCTCCTGCTCCTGTGCCTGCGCCTGCGCCGGCCCCAGAGTGCTACCCCACTGGGACGCTTGGAGTTGCTGCTGCAGCACGGCTTGGAGGTCGGCCAGGGCAGCACGCTGGGCCGACACCTGGCAACCATCCGGGGGGGAGCCGTCGTCCTCGCCACGCCCGCTCACCCTCATCGTCACGTTCGGGTCTACCGCCATGCAGCTCTCACCGCCGGTAACCATGGCACCGCCGCAGGCCTGCTGGCCAATCACAGCCTGGGGAGCGTTTGATGTCGCGGTCCTATCAACGGAACCGCCGCCGACATTCAGGTCGCCATCGCCGAACCCATCGGAACTCGTGTTAATGACGAGGTTCTTATCGCTTCGCTTTAGCAACACCTGGAGCACCTGGTGTTGCATATCCGGGTTCTGGAGCATCTCCCGAAAGGCGTCTGTCAGCCGATCTCTGATGCTATCCTCGCAGCCACCAGGCGGCGCCGCAGATCGCCCGTCCGACACGGCGTTCTGGTTGCTAGGCAGGGACTGCGGCGGCTGGCTCTGCACGACGTGGGCGACTTGCAGGGCCTCAGGTTTCACAGCAGCAGCAGCAGCTGCCTGGACCCCTATAGTCGTCTCAATACCTCCTGAATACACGGGCTGTTCAATGTGCTGCTGCTCCTGTTGAGCGGGGTCCGGGATCGGGACCTCCTCTGGCGACCCCGCTTTCAGTGTCTGCGCTATCTGTTCGATCTGGCTCCGCTCCATGTTGAGGCCCTGGATGGTGTGGGCTTCCGGAGCGGGCCAGTCACCGTCTCCTGGAGCATCGCCGACTTGGTTGGCGCTGGGAGGGGAGGCGTCCGCCGTCTGGTCCAGACCCGACTCGCTGTGGCTGCGGTGAACTTGTTGCTGCTGCTCAATTTGCATCTGTTGCTGTTGTTCCAGCTGTGTCTGCTGTTGATCCAACTGTATCTGCTGTTGTTCCAACTGTATCTGCTGTTGTTGTTGCTGTTCAAGTTGAAGCCGCTGCTGCTGCTGCTGTTGTTCGTGCTGCATCTGTTCTTGCTGCAATTGGTGCTGTTGCAACTGGTGATTAAACTGCTGCTGCACACCCGCTTGTACGTCCCCTTGTTGTTCTGGCGTTTGAAAGGTGTTGACCTCCTGCTGAAAGCTGTGGGCTTCCTGCATGAAGGAGTTGGCATCCCGCTGCAAGGAGCTGCTTTTCTGCTGGAAGGACCCGGTCTCTTGCTGGAAGGACCCGGTCTCCTGCTGGAAGGATCCTGTCTCTTGCTGGTAGGACCCGGTCTCTTGCTGGAAGGACTCGGTCTGTTGCTGGTAGGACCCGGTCTCTTGCTGGAAGGACCCGGTCTCCTGCTGGAAGGACCCTGTCTCCTGCTGGAAAGATCCGTTCTCTGGTTCCATGGGGCAGATGTCTATGACTGGCTTGCCGTCCCCGAGGGCCGCACCGCACGTCGACGGAGATCCCGCCTGCAGTTCGCAAGCATTAGGCGGGCTCTCCTGTTCCGAGGCTCCGACCGACGCGGACGCAGTCTCCCGCAGGTGACGCTCCAGCTCGCTGGGCTCCCGCTGCAGCGACATCGCTTCATCCGAACTCACCGCCACCCCGGCGGCCATCGGATGCGCATTCAGCATGTACTCCGCGGCTTGTGGCATCTGAAACTGAACGCTTTCGCTCAGGTGGCTGTTGCCGTTCCCTCCAGCGATCAGCTGCGAGCAGTCTTCCTGGCCGGGCGACATGGTCTGCCCTAGGGTGAATCCATCCCCGCTGGCGGCCTGGGCTGGGCTTTGCTGCTGATGCTGCTGCTGCTGCTGCTGCAGTTGGTTGTCCCCCTTGGGGCGGCACGACTCCTGTACCTGAGCCACCTCATTGAGCAGCTCGCTGATGTTGAGAGAGCCGTTGGTGTCGATGGGGCTCGCGGTGGTATAATGCTCGAGCTTCACCATCCGAGTCAAGTCGCCACCGCTGGAGCTGCGCAACAGCTGTTCCATAGTCCGCTCATCGGGCGAGGAGAGTATCAGGTGGTTCACCGACCCAACCCCAACCCCAGCGCCAACCCCTGACCCCTGGGGGCTGCCTATCATCTGGTGGCTGGCGGTCAGCGATCCCGGGGACAGCACCGGAGGAGCCATCCCACCGGTCTTCTGAGAGTCCTGCTGGAAACGTAGGGCCATGTCTACGGCTTCTGGAAACAGGACCCAGGGACAGACATAAGCAAAGAGGAGTGCATCAATGAAATCGATGTTTTATGCCACCCTTGGGCGCATACACAGGCCAAGAAACCTTTATTTTCTTTTACATAGTTCAGAAAATTTGCATTTTACGATGACACGAACTCCCGCGCATACACATGCTATGAAAGCGTTTGCATTTTACGATAACACAACGACGGGCACTGACATAATTCCTAGCGTTACATGAAATGAGCGCCAACATTAAGGCGCTATAAATGTGGTACCTACCTGGAGCGACGGACTTGGATATCGAAGACTCAGCTTCCTTCGGAATGGGAAGATCCAGTTTGACAGGAGTCGCGACTGGTTGAGAGAATTGAGATCAGCATGGCGTCTGACATAAACACTGAACATAAGTTGGAAGGAGTTTTAGTATGTGTGGATTGTTTGACGGATGTGTTCTCTGGTGTGGCTTTCAAGTTTGCGTGACCTCGCGAGAGTTGCTTCTGTGGCCGGAAGGGGAATGTCGAGATTGTCTAAATATCATATCCTAGCTGGGTTTTTCGAGACAACCTTAAAGCAACACAACGCGAACGGGTCACTAATGGTAAGCAAGACCACAAAACCCGCAGTGCCACACAAAATGGAACGCCAGAGATATTCGTCCAAGGTCAATGACTATTGGCAATCGCGATTCGATCTCAAATATCCCTACACGCTTTAAATATGAAGGCGAGGGAACATGTACCAAAGCCTCGTTTCTCTATCCCGCCAAAATTTTTGAGGCCAGGACAGGAGACCACGGGTCCACGCCCGCCACGGCCAATTAAACAATTCCAAAGCATTAACTTAAGACTGCGAGGATAACGCCTCCGACTTGTATTGCCATGATGACATGGATTTCAACGAATATCCGATGCTGTCAGTGTATGTACATGGGGTGTTTTGTTCTTGTGCTGATCATGGTCATTCGTCGTTCACAGCGCCTATAGGGATGAGGACGGGGTTGTGGGGGGGCACTGAAAGAGGGTAAAGTCATCGGGGGTGGGGTGCACACAAGAGGGCTTTATGCCTAATGAAACCACCCCAGAAAACAAAGCTGCAAGACAAAATTGTCAGGTTAACGCATTCAACTTAAACAAGGATCAACATATGCGTGTTACGTAATGGTAAATATATGTGCAGGCGTACTTTGCTCAGGTTTGTATGTGTGCGATCGAGGTTATACGCAATGCGATAATAACGAATCGGGTTTCATACACAATGCAATAATAACGAATCGGGTTTTATACACAATGCGATAATAACGAATCGGGTTTTCATACGCAATGCGATAATAACAAATAGGAGTTGCACAACACCCTGTTATTCGAACATTTGCAAGGATTGCACACAGTGAGGATAGTCAGTCAAGAATAACAGCATTAACCAACTCAAGCGGGAGGCTTGCTGCCCTATTCCGCCGATTTCGGAGAACCAGTCAAGTCTTTCCTTTTGCTATCGCCTACGCAAACACCAAAAACACTGGTCGTTTGGTTGGTACGGAAAAAAAAGGCAACGGTAAATCCCCACTTTTGGTTCAATGCTGTCACCAACACGTTAGTAACGTAGAGATGCCAAATCTAGCTTTCCTGTGCCAAAAGCCGAAAACTCTCAGAACAAATAGATATAGGGTATAGGATGACATGACCCGATTCACACCGCATTAACATGTCCCACAGTCATACGTTAGTCATACTATGACTAATATCATACATCACACGGCAGAGAAACTTATAAGCAGTCACTAATCTAAGGGATAGGCGGACCTCTCTTATCCACTGCTCCCAGGTTTGTAGTCTAACACCGCCTGTTTCCATTTTTAGTGATCTTTGATTTTCCCTTTGTTTCCTCTCCCTAATGACACATCAAAATTTGCCTGACTTGGCGAAACAATATTTCAACATTGTAGTCTTGGAACTTTAGATTGTCAATACTTAGATAGTAGGCTCAGAATATCCCGACCCAAAATAATATTGACTTCCGACCTACACCCCTACCCGCCCTCCCCTATGTGCCGCCCAAATAAGGTCTCGCCCCACAAAACGGCTTTCAAGGCAAATAACATTCTGAGCCCATACCATGTCGTCTTCTAAATAAAAGTCCATTGTCAAATTCCAAAACGTCATTTGATTAACAAAAGGGTCAAATATGACGCACAAGCAGGGCAAATTTTAATGGGCGTTTAACCCGATACAAATGACGTAAATAAAGCGACAAAAACTTGGAAGAACCTGATTTTGTTTATGGCGCCAGCGAACGGAAGGCTCCCTACAACGAGCTTTGACAGTGTCTGTCTTTAGGGTTTGAGCAGTATACACCTCACCCTTGTGTGAGGGGAGGACGACCGACGGGCAGAAGACGATCCTCCTTATCCTCTGCAGCGCCTTCCACCTACAAAACCAAAGTTTACGGCTGCCCCCCCCCAGACATGGCATCAATGGAAATGGTATGTATATATAAAACTATATATATATATATATACACTCACACACACACACTCACTATACGCGACGGGTTTTGCGATGGGTTTGTTTGTGGCGGCGATGTAATTGTGTGCGCTTGTGTGGAGGCCGGAGAGAGGAGCCCACTGCTGTGTCAGGTCAGAGGGGGAGGGGAGGGAGGATGGTGGGGGGGTGGGTGCTGGAGGCGGTGGTGCTGGTGGCGATAATGAGGGAAGGGTTTGAGCACGTGGGTGAAGGCACGTGCATGGCCGAGAACGCCGGTTGTGTATTGTGTATAGCTGTACCCCAAGCTCGGAACAGGATGTCCTCACATGTCAGCACATACAGGGACCGCAGACAGGACTACCTCCCGGAAGTAACACGCAGCGACGTCTTCGCAGGAGGCGTGCAGTGGGCTTCTGACTCGTGCGTATCTCGTATTCCGAACCCGCGTGGCAGCCGCAGGGGACCGCCGATGAAAGTGACTCCGCCTAACCACATGCCTGCTCACCGCCATCAGCGATATCGAATTTGATCATAGATATATCCCAAACTTCACACTGGCCCATTCTTTAACCCTTTAGCTTTACATAAATAGCTTCGTACCTAACTTTGACCCCCAAGAAGCTTTCCCGTGACGTCACCACAGTCACACAGCGTCCCATACAGGCCATGACGGATGTGTGGCTCCAATAAACCTTAACTGTCACAGTCTTGACTGAAGAGTATGTCCCCGCAGGAAGGCACGCTACACAACAATCGTCATGCACATAACAACTACTATGTACAGCCCCCGAGACGCCAACAACCCCAGTTATCGCCTCTCCCTGGCAGTACCAATCTTCAGTCAAGGAACCAGCCATTCGCAACATGATAAGGGACTGGAACCAGGTAGTTGGCACAAGGTATCAACGACTTCCATTGGAGGCCTTTTGGCGGCTACAACATGGTGGCTCGGGATCCAAGGGCACGAAGGGGATGGGGGTGGGGGTTGTTGCAAATAGCTGGTTATGAACACTTATTATGCACGTAGCTAAGGTAGAAAATTGATGTCGTTAGTCGAGAGAAGGTAGACGCAACCCGCCATCCGCAACCTTGACCTTGACATGGCAGATATCGCAGTCCCGCAGCATCTGCCCCCAGGAAGGCCACCAAATATTTTGGCCCGAGCAAAGATTGCGATGCAGTATGTGTTTTGCAATACAGCATAATGCAGGGTACCTAATGTTTCAAACTACCAGAGGCCTTGTTGGGACTTCCGGGGTTGAGCTGGATTCCACGTAAATGCGATGAAGCAAAGTATCGGATGACGCCATTACAACTGCCTCCTGGGGCACGGAGTGGGGGGAAACCAACCCTGCCAGTGTACTACGCGCGGAGGGTGGGCGACGGATCAACCTTAATAGCCGAAACATGTTTATTTTACAAGACAACAACAAAATAAAATCAACAATATGTGACACAATAGTCAAGCTACCGAAAGAATTTTTTGTTGTTGTTGCCTTTTTTTGCGAAATAAAATAATTTGATAAATCGAGCAGAAGGATGGGGGGGTGGGGATTATTCTGGCAACGTAAGCCTCATTGATACCATGAGATCGTACGAGACATGAAAATATCACGTTTTTGTTTGCTCCCAATGATACAACGCTCACAAACCTGCTTTCAAGCGAGCACAAGATGGCGATCACCTACCGACAGCGAGACAGGACAGCTATCAGCACACTGTGTAAGCAAACAGCTTTCACGCCCTCCCCTAGAAAAGTCAACGCATTCCAAACGGCACGGCAGGGAGACAAAGGACCTTTGGCTGCCCTCCTAACTAAATACTGGTAAACCATGTCGGGGTTAGGAAACAGACGACGGAACGCTGTGATCGCCAGGCCAACTTAAGAGCAGGCTTGTGGGGGTTCAACTTATACAATTGCAAGTAAAATACAAACTCTCCTTATACCTGATTGAAAAGGTATGTTATACTTCACTACTTTACTGACGGCTTTTGATGATGGAAACAATCGAAACCCCAAATTTGTTGCAATACATTTCATACTCTTCCATTAGAAACTAGAAATAAGATAAACTAATGCCATTGTTTCCATGGCAACCATGGCTCACAATTTTGCAAAAATGGCGCCCATTCCAATCCAAAGCGATGAGTCGCCTGGGTCATCAATTCGTGACCATGTAGAGAGACCCCCACAGTCAGAGTAAAGTGTACACTTCGCATACAGCAGAGATGTCGAAACAAGGCCACGGAACGAGATTTTGGAAGACAAAAACTGTCGTAAAAAACGCTAAGCCTCATACTCTGCTGAAAGCGACCATTTTAAGAAATATATATAAACTACTAAAACCCTGAATCGAAATAATTCTCATGGCATGAATGAGGTACAGGGTTGGTTGGAGTTCTGGGGACTTGGGGCACGGGGTTTGGGCGCGGCACGGCTTACCTGGTGCGTAGACGTAAGGTGACGGCTCACTTACTCGGCCACTACTGTAGACCAACACCTGCACCTCCACTGGCTCCTTCATGTCGACAGACTTAAACGGCGGTACCGTGCAGATCATGTGACTCTGTAACAAGCGGACTTTTATTACCACTATACTATATATATCGCTACAGCCACAGATACGAGATGTGAAAGTTTAGTTATAATCACCAAAAAGGTAAGTCACCCAATTTTGCAACGCCTATAACAAATTCCTCAGCAAGAGGAATTTGTCATAGGTCTTGCCTGATTTTGAACTGCGAAATAAAAATATGTTTAAACCAAAGGGAAAAGTCCCCTTTGCAACGATAGAAAGGCCACAAATAGCTTTAACTTTCAAATTATAATTAGAATTGAACATCAATTTGAGAAGCAGTGGCTTCCGGGCGTAATTTATGTCAATAATAAATTAATCGTTTATGCAAGTCAGCGACGTGCTAAAACAGGTTCCCGCTATACAACTAAACAAAATCATGATAAAAACAGCAATTGAAAACTTCGACTCGTCGATCGATCAGTGCACATGACTCACAGCCTGGAAGTATTCCTGGTCTATTTCGGCGTCCTGTCTCCACACGACGTCCTCGTCGCAGCGTTCCTCGAAGGACACGGTCGTGCCCTTGGTGAAGTTCTTGCCGATGATGAAGAGCTCCTCACCCCCTTCCACCGACCCCTCGGACCGGGACTTCTTACAGATCTCAGGCACTCCCGCCGGCTGGGCTGTGATAACATAGGACAAGTCAACATCAATATGAACCCCAATAATAATACAGCCATTTTCCAGCAATACAATGACTTTCGCACCCGACATTTACTGGACATAGTCTCCGATGAAGTCATTGGCGTCAACTACGATAGGATATTAGCATTTTCGCATGCGCCTAATATCTGCATTGTAAGGTAAATGGCCAAGAAACGACGATCTGCCAGAAATTTCATTACGTATTTCATACGAAAGCTAGTCTTGCTCGCACAGATACATATATCATTGTCATAAATTAGTGCCTTCAGTAATATGCCGCTTTATGGCCCTTAACATATTATTTCTCATTTTTGAAATGCGCATCTTCAACTGTATACGTCACCAGTAGTGACATCACTGCTAACACCGGGCCGGCAAACAGCGGAGAGGTAGGAAGAAGCTACTCACTGCAGAGGATAGGGGAGGACGCTATCTGGAGGGTCTGGTATGTGCCGTCGGGGTTGGGGATGTTGACACGGAACACCAGCCGTGCTCGTGTACTCTTCTTCTTGGACCGGGCCAGGCCTATCCTCTGCTCAACGTCCGCATTGCGCAGCTTCAAGATGCCGACACAGTCCACGCTGCAATGAGACACACAGACAGACATGAGATACACATTGCGCAGCTTCAAGAAGCCGACACAGTCCACGCTGCACGGAGACACACAGACAGACATGAGATACACATTGCGCAGCTTCAAGAAGCCGACACAGTCCACGCTGCACGGAGACACACAGACAGACGTGAGATACACATTGCGCAGCTTCAAGATGCTGACACAGTCCACGCTGCACGGAGACACACAGACAGACATGAGATACACATCGCGCAGCTTCAAGAAGCCGACACAGTCCACGCTGCACGGAGACACACAGACAGACATGAGATACACATTGCGCAGCTTCAAGATGCGGACACAGTCCACGCTGCACGGAGACACACAGACAGACATGGGATACACATTGCGCAGCTTCAAGATGCCGACACAGTCCACGCTGCACGGAGACACACAGACAGACATGAGATACACATTGCGCAGCTTCAAGAAGCCGACACAGTCCACGCTGCACGGAGACACACAGACAGACATGAGATACACATTGCGCAGCTTCAAAATGCCGACACAGTCCACGCTGCAATGAGACACACAGACAGACATGAGATACACATTGCGCAGCTTCAAGATGCCGACACAGTCCACGCTGCAATGAGACACAGACAGACATGAGATACACAGACAGACATGAGAGACACAGACAGACAGGAGACACACAGAGAGACATGAGAGACAGACAGACAGGAGACACACAGACAGACATAAGACAGAAAGACAGACATGGGACACACCGGAGACACACAGACAAGAGACAGACAGACATACGATACAGACAAACACAGACAAACGCGCTACTTATTACACTGTGGATGAATACAGCAGTGGGCTTAGTGGAAGACCAATGAAGTTAGGCAAACGGAAGGCAAATGTAGAGTGTTAAATGAAAGACAAGGGTAGTCCACTGGCAGAGATTGCATGATGGGTAGAAGCAAGAGGGATTATGTTCAGTAAAAGAAAATTGTGGTAAGCGTAGAAACCATAAAACAGAACAGCACAGAACGTGAATTGCAAATACCTGGCTCAGTTACTGTAAGGGAAATGTGGAAATAAAGATAGCATGCTCAGTAGAAAGCGGATGGCAGGATGATTGGGGGAAAGCCAAGGAGAAGGGTACGGTGGACAGGTAGCAAGGTTAGTGGATGTTACAACCAATGAACTTGGTGGGACAGAAAGAGCTCCAAATGAGGGTGTACAGACCGGTGAACTAAACGTTAAAACAAACTCTTGGTCGCAGTTCATTTCAAAAGAAACGATGTAACATCACAGACGGTCATAACAGTCAGCAAGGCCCTACAAACAAGACAAGTGCCTTCCGTGTACGCACGGCCTCGCGAACTGCAACCAACCATAGTTCTTCATTGTAAACATGCAACAAGCGCCTCCATACATACAAAATGGCGACAAGCTACAAGCAATAGTATATGAATCCGAAGTGGGGTCCCGTATATAGACACATCTGGTCCCCCCACTCTTAGACGGTGTACACTCTTAAAGGAGATTTCGCAACATTTCTACCTGATGAGTTGGACAGAACGTGCGTAGAGCTAATCTCAGGCCCAGGTTTCGCTGTATATGTAAAACGGCGTCGTGTTCACTTACGGGAACTAAAGGCCTGGATACTGACGTCATAAAGATCAAGTGAAAAAGATATCCGTCCGTAAAACATAGAAAGGGAAGTAAACACGGCGTGTCGTATCTCAGTGTGAGCATGGCTGGTAGTGCGCCAACGAAATGACTACCTCTACACTGAGGGGTGATTCAGCGAGGGGCTGCCCCCCGATCCACGCCAACCACTCCCCGTTTTCCTCCTACCTACAAAACCACCCCACTAATTTCCCCGGTTGTTCGCCCTAGAACCACTCACCTCTGCGGCAGTCACACGGGAAAGACCTACTTGCAGACGAGATTGTACATCTGGGATATTGTGTCTAATAGAATGCGGATGTCGTTGATGAGGAAAAGTAATAGTAGATTCATCATGCACGAAACTCTTAGCAAACGACTTCGGTATGGACCCTACAATCAGGTGCTCTTTTGCCATTGTATTGTGTCAGTGATAGAGCTAAAAGGAAAACTGGGTCCTTCAAGCGGTATTCGGTTCACATTGTGTTACTGACAAAATTTTAGGGGCACTAGAGTTGTCAGAAATGCTATTACGCAAAAAGAGATATGATTTTAAATATACACAATGACCATATTTGGGACAAAACCACGAAAGTTAAACTTAAAACGTCTGTCGCGGCGGCTATCGGTGTGAGTGACCACAGAGAACAATATGTCGCATATGGCACAGAAGTGCAGTACACACAAGCATCTAGTCCCTAATTTACCCTGTGCATAACATGGCTAAAAGTCAACGCAACCAGGATACCGGGGAGGGAGACGGAACGACGTTTGAACTACTCAGTTTTGAAAATTAGGGTCTACTCTCGTCGGCGATAGACATGGGATAATTGTTCTGCATAGACACGGAGACACGCCGACGTCTGCTACGACTGCTAGTGGGAGAGAGCTCATTACACAAAGCGGAACGCGTTCGCAAGCAGACATCTCATTAAAGGCATGCTAAAAGTCACTACGCACTTATCATTGTATGTTACATTATCCGCTTTTTGGCGACACTACCGCATTCACTGCGCACTAGTCATGGGCATTTCCATTTTGTTTATTTTTTTCGGAAAAAAAGCAGCTGTTACAACGACCGACATCGCACGCGTGACTTACGTGGCAGTCATGTCGTTGAGCGTGTCCAGTTTCATCTCGATGACGTTCGTGCCGTCGATCTCCTTGACAACGCTAGGGGTGGCGTTCTTGCCGCATACCTGGCACGCTTGGTAAAAGCCGTGGGGACGCACCTTGCCCGTGTCATTGCCGATAAACGTCTGCAACGTCACCGGCTGGTCGTAGCCAATCAGCTGCAAGGACAATACGTACTCTGTGAGTTTGACTACCCGTCCACTACATATAAAGCACAAAACTAGTGTAGTTCTGCGTAAGAGACGGAGAGTGAAGCGCCACAAAGTCATAAGATTCCAGATTTAAGACTTTTTAACATTTGTGGTAAATATTTATTAATATCTTTTCTTAAACATCTTTAACATCAGCGAAAGTTACGCAAACGCAAAACACATAAATACGGCATTAACGGAGTCGTTTTATATTCATCCATTAAATCATTTGTTGTCCGCCTCACCAGCGAACTCCTCGGCTGTGTTACTAGGCAACCAACCGACAAACAGATGCGGCCTCACCCCCAGCCGCAAAAACATATTCACGCTGATCAAAAAGTGTTTCTTAACAAGGTTGGGGCTATTTTGGGGGGATTGGTGCATGAGGAACATATGTGAGAAGCTTCTTGAGATTATGCACCTTATCTCTGTATCGAAAAATAGACTAAGTCATCCAGAAAGGACGAGATTCCATAGATTCGTAGAACCCGAAAGGTCCGAAGAGCGTCTATCGCGGATGAGTGCCAGAACCAACCGCCGCAGTCTTATCTCCCGCTTACACTACAACCTCACCCAACAATGGAATGTACTGGCGAGCAGACGGACTCAACTTACACACCTACCGGTATTTACAAAACTACCGATAACATTCATGAATGGGATGACGTAATGAAACCAGTTTGGTCTTCAGGCCACTTTTGTACACGCGATGTACAACAGGGTTATGTGAGGTGCCGGGACGAGGAAGGAAAAATGGATAAAATATGCACCAAATTAGGTGCCCGGGCCCGGATTCGAATCCAGGAAGTACTGATCTGTGGTTTAGTGTGTTAACCACATCCGGGAGCACCCCCGCGCCCCCCTTATCCCCGTTTTAGGTTTACCTATTGCACTTAACAGTCAACAATATATAAATAGTTCCCCAAATGGCCCTACAACGAGTGTAGCTTGAGGTGGCCCCATCGATCTAACATCCAAGTACAGCCTGGTGTTTAGGCACAGCTACTGTGTAGGCACAGTACACAGAGACTCCATATACCAAAGGGACTTATCGCCCCTGCCGTGTTCCCCAATGAAAACCCACAACGGTTAACCCAACATTAACAGAGGGCTGGTCTACAATTCCCCGGAGACGACAAGATATCATCTCATCTATCAGCATTGACCTTTACAACGCAATTACCCTGCATACTATAACCCACCCGTCATATACATCACTGTAACGCGGCCGACCAGAAGTAGCACGGGCGCGGAGACTATAACACGAGCCGCAAATCGATGGTTTACTGTGTTCTTATTTTCCTGGAGTCAAGTGTGAAAGTAGTGCATAGCGACGGCGCGCCCAGAGAGGTTGATGCTCCCCTCAAGCTCAGGTCACTGCCCAGTGCAATGTACAAGTACGTGCCTCACATACATGATGACGTAGGCCTACGGCGGGGCCAGAGCGATCATGTGTTTTAACCTCAAACAGGAGATCTTTGTCTGCACAAGCGCCAGTCCGGCAAGTGTCATTAATCAAACGCTGCAATATTACCCACTTCACACACGTTGATAACCTCATCCCTGTAGGACTTAACATATTGCCCTACATGGAACACATGTATGCACACCATATCATGCGCAAATAATAATGATTTTGTAGGATCCGTAACCAGGGTACACCCCAAGCGGAATTGAGCTAAATCTATTAACAAATTGTCGTACATACATCAATTATAACTGTGTAACCATATTCATGCAATGTCCCCAGGCAATGTATTCAAATTCCTGTGAGAGAGGTATTTATCATACGCACATTTCTGTTTCCCGTCTAGCCTTGCAATGCAGCTTTCTACAATAACGAGCAACATTTATGGGATTTCAGTGAAATCATCTGATGTGGGTGCCTTAAATACCGTCAGCAATCAATTATTGCCTCTATTATCGCCCGGGAATATCGGTCGCCACGATTTTATTACTTATCATGTGTTCCCTAATATTGCGTGTGAGTTTATTACCCTCGTTATTTAAATTTATCACCAGAAATCGACCTACATTAACATATACATGTATGTTATTCTGCTTTATATCATTCAGTTTTTACATTTCCGTATGGCAACAGATACAGTTTTACATTCGCCGAATCGACTGTTCTTTGCATAATTGCTATATTGTTCTATTAAAGCAATATATAAATAATAAATAACAAACATGTGAAAAGGCACCCGACAATGCGAGGAGGGCTGCTTAGGCACCACAATTATTTTTACACACTTTCTCAAATAATCACACGGGAGACATTCGAGACACTGGCGTTCATCATCGACCTGGTTGCTACCATTTGACTGCAATCGTACATTATTTTTCTTGGGCCGTTCCCTTTCTCCTGCCCTGTGCTACATACATAATAGGCGATACCATGCCCCACACCGAACTGGAGATGCAAGGCTGGCTGTGAAGTGGTAAATCGATAGCTGCCCACAGCATTGTCTACCATGGCCGTGTCAGTATTAGCATAATGCAAGCTCAGCAAAATCGTGATGTCTGTTCCTTTAATTTTATGCTATATACTACATGACCATATGTTATCAATTAGCACTAAGAATGTGGGTGTACCAACGTGTTACCCTATATATGTCAGTCAAGGTTGCGCATCCGTGCATACGGTTTTATGACGTGTCTATCATCAAGACCATTAGCACACCTCAGAGATGGCGGAGCGGCCCACTTCCCGTCGACACATGGTGGCGAGGTGCAGAGCAGCGAGTCATCGGGTGCGAAGAAAAGAGGTCAGACAGACCTCCACGTGTATGTATAACTTTTATACAGGCACACAATCATATCGGCAAATATCGGCTTCGTTATGCTTTAATGGACACGCGCATGGCAGCAGACCAGAGGTGCTTGCACACTGTTTTTCATCAAAGACTTGGCGGAAAGAGCACAAACCGCCACATGTTTTCTCGCTTAATCATTGGTCTTATATTGCTGGAACTAGACGACAGTTAGACGGGCGCAAAATGATTTAGCCAGCAGCTCTGCGATTTGTTTTTTTTATTCCGGCTTCCTGAGCGCATTCATTTCATATTTTAGCCAGCAGGCTCAACGCTCTTCCCAAGCAGCAAACATAAATCTCGCGCCTATCAATTTTCTTTCGTCATAAACTATTGTTGGTGGTAATCTTGCATAGAAAAATGCTCTAATAATGCTGATTTGGTGTCAGTTTCATGTGAGTTACCTCAAATGTGTCACAGCGCTAGAAACTGACAGCAATTAAAGGCCAGACAGTGTGCAGATATAAATAGCTTTAATAGCCACATTCATACATATAGGCGGCAAACCACAAGTGACATCGGTAGTCACGCCTGGCTATAGGCCTGGGGTGCTTCCAGTGCGACGACAGATATACGTGGCAATAGCTAGGGGCGGGGGGGGATATCTTCAGTACTTCCCTAGACACGCATGGCAATAGGCTAGGGGTACCTTCAGTGCTTCCATAGACACGTCTGGCAATAGGCTAGGGAGGGGGGGGGGACATTCAGTGCTTCCATAGACACGTCTGGCAATAGGCTAGGGAGGGGGGGGACATTCAGTGCTTCCATAGACACGCTTGGCAATAGGCTATGGGGGTGCCTTCAGTGCTTTCATAGACACGCTTGGCAATAGGCTAGGGGGGTACCTTCAGTGCTTCCATAGACAGTCTGGCAATAGGCTAGGGGGGTACCTTCAGTGCTTTCATAGACAAGTCTGGCAATAGGCTAGGGGGGTACCTTCAGTGCTTTCATAGACACGCTTGGCAATAGGCTAGGGAGGTACCTTCAGTGCCTTCATAGACAAGTCTGGCAATAGGCTAGGGGGGTACCTTCAGTGCTTCCATAGACACGCTCGGCAATAGGCTAGGGGGGTACCTTCAGTGCTTCCATAGACAGTCTGGCAATAGGCTAGGGGGGTACCTTCAGTGCTTTCATAGACACGCTTGGCAATAGGCTAGGGAGGGCACCTTCAGTGCTTCCATAGACAGTCTGGCAATAGGCTAGGGGGGTACCTTCAGTGCCTTCATAGACAAGTCTGGCAATAGGCTAGGGGGGTACCTTCAGTGCTTCCATAGACAAGTCTGGCAATAGGCTAGGGGGGTACCTTCAGTGCCTTCATAGACAAGTCTGGCAATAGGCTAGGGGGGTACCTTCAGTGCCTTCATAGACAAGTCTGGCAATAGGCTAGGGGGGTACCTTCAGTGCCTTCATAGACAGTCTGGCAATAGGCTAGGGGGGTACCTTCAGTGCCTTCATAGACAAGTCTGGCAACAGGCTAGGGGGGTACCTTCAGTGCCTTCATAGACAAGTCTGGCAATAGGCTAGGGGGGTACCTTCAGTGCCTTCATAGACAAGTCTGGCAATAGGCTAGGGGGGTACCTTCAGTGCCTTCATAGACAAGTCTGGCAATAAGCTAGGGGGGTACCTTCAGTGCCTTCATAGACAGTCTGGCAATAGGCTAGGGGGGTACCTTCAGTGCCTTCATAGACAAGTCTGGCAATAGGCTAGAGGGGTACCTTCAGTGCCTTCATAGACAAGTCTGGCAATAGGCTAGGGGGGTACCTTCTGTGCCTTCATAGACAAGTCTGGCAATAGGCTAGGGGGGTACCTTCAGTGCCTTCGTAGACAAGTCTGGCAATAGGCTGGGGGGGTACCTTCAGTGCCTTCATAGACAAGTCTGGCAATAGGCTAGGGGGGTACCTTCTGTGCCTTCATAGACAAGTCTGGCAATAGGCTAGGGGGGTACCTTCAGTGCCTTCGTAGACAAGTCTGGCAATAGGCTAGGGGGGTACCTTCAGTGCCTTCATAGACAAGTCTGGCAATAGGCTAGGGGGGTACCTTCAGTGCCTTCATAGACAAGTCTGGCAATAGGCTAGGGGGGTACCTTCAGTGCCTTCATAGACAAGTCTGGCAATAGGCTAGGGGGGTACCTTCAGTGCTTCCATAGACAGTCTGGCAATAGGCTAGGGGGGTACCTTCAGTGCCTTCATAGACAGTCTGGCAATAGGCTAGGGGGGAACCTTCAGTGCTTTCATAGACACGCTTGGCAATAGGCTAGGGGGATACCTTCAGTGCCTTCGTAGACAAGTCTGGCAATAGGCTAGGGGGGTACTATCAGTGCCTTCATAGACAAGTCTGGCAATAGGCTAGGGGGGTACCTTCAGTGCCTTCATAGACAAGTCTGGCAATAGGCTAGGGGGGTACCTTCAGTGCTTCCATAGACACGTCTGGCAATAGGCTAGGGGGGTACCTTCAGTGCCTTCATAGACAGTCTGGCAATAGGCTAGGGGGGTACCTTCAGTGCCTTCATAGACAGTCTGGCAATAGGCTAGGGAGGTACCTTCAGTGCTTCCATAGACACGTCTGGCAATAGGCTAGGGGGGTACCTTCTGTGCTTCCATAGACACGTCTGGCAATAGGCTAGGGGGGTACCTTCAGTGCCTTCATAGACAAGTCTGGCAATAGGCTAGGGGGGTACCTTCAGTGCCTTCATAGACAGTCTGGCAATAGGCTAGAGGGGTACCTTCAGTGCCTTCATAGACAAGTCTGGCAATAGGCTAGGGGGGTACCTTCAGTGCCTTCATAGACAGTCTGGCAATAGGCTAGGGGGGTACCTTCAGTGCCTTCATAGACAGTCTGGCAATAGGCTAGGGAGGTACCTTCAGTGCTTCCATAGACACGTCTGGCAATAGGCTAGGGGGGTACCTTCTGTGCTTCCATAGACACGTCTGGCAATAGGCTAGGGGGGTACCTTCAGTGCCTTCATAGACAATAGGCTAGGGGGGTACCTTCTGTGCCTTCATAGACAAGTCTGGCAATAGGCTAGGGGGGTACCTTCAGTGCCTTCGTAGACAAGTCTGGCAATAGGCTAGGGGGGTACCTTCAGTGCCTTCATAGACAGTCTGGCAATAGGCTAGAGGGGTACCTTCAGTGCCTTCATAGACAAGTCTGGCAATAGGCTAGGGGGGTACCTTCAGTGCTTCCATAGACAAGTCTGGCAATAGGCTAGGGGGGTACCTTCAGTGCCTTCATAGACAGTCTGGCAATAGGCTAGGGGGGTACCTTCAGTGCCTTCATAGACAGTCTGGCAATAGGCTAGGGAGGTACCTTCAGTGCTTCCATAGACACGTCTGGCAATAGGCTAGGGGGGTACCTTCTGTGCTTCCATAGACACGTCTGGCAATAGGCTAGGGGGGTACCTTCAGTGCCTTCATAGACAATAGGCTAGGGGGGTACCTTCAGTGCCTTCATAGACAAGTCTGGCAATAGGCTAGGGGGGTACCTTCAGTGCCTTCATAGACAGTCTGGCAATAGGCTAGGGGGGTACCTTCAGTGCTTCCATAGACACGCTTGGCAATAGGCTAGAGGGGTACCTTCAGTGCCTTCATAGACAAGTCTGGCAATAGGCTAGGGGGGTACCTTCTGTGCCTTCATAGACAAGTCTGGCAATAGGCTAGGGGGGTACCTTCAGTGCCTTCGTAGACAAGTCTGGCAATAGGCTAGGGGGGTACCTTCAGTGCCTTCATAGACAAGTCTGGCAATAGGCTAGGGGGGTACCTTCTGTGCCTTCATAGACAAGTCTGGCAATAGGCTAGGGGGGTACCTTCAGTGCCTTCGTAGACAAGTCTGGCAATAGGCTAGGGGGGTACCTTCTGTGCCTTCATAGACAAGTCTGGCAATAGGCTAGGGGGGTACCTTCAGTGCCTTCGTAGACAAGTCTGGCAATAGGCTAGGGGGGTACCTTCAGTGCCTTCATAGACAGTCTGGCAATAGGCTAGAGGGGTACCTTCAGTGCCTTCATAGACAAGTCTGGCAATAGGCTAGGGGGGTACCTTCAGTGCCTTCATAGACAAGTCTGGCAATAGGCTAGGGGGGTACCTTCAGTGCTTTCATAGACACGTCTGGCAATAGGCTAGGGGGGTACCTTCAGTGCCTTCATAGACACGTCTGGCAATAGGCTAGGGGGGTACCTTCAGTGCTTCCATAGACAAGTCTGGCAAAAGGCTAGGGGGGTACCTTCAGTGCCTTCGTAGACAAGTCTGGCAATAGGCTAGGAGGGTACCTTCAGTGCTTCCATAGACAAGTCTGGCAATAGGCTAGGAGGGTACCTTCAGTGCCTTCATAGACAAGTCTGGCAATAGGCTAGGGGGGTACCTTCAGTGCCTTCATAGACAGTCTGGCAATAGGCTAGGGGGGTACCTTCAGTGCCTTCATAGACAGTCTGGCAATAGGCTAGGGGGGTACCTTCAGTGCCTTCATAGACACGCTTGGCAATAGGCTAGGGGGGGACTTTCAGTGCTTCCATAGACAAGTCTGGCAATAGGCTAGGGGGGTACCTTCAGTGCTTTCATAGACACGCTTGGCAATAGGCTAGGGGGGTACCTTCAGTGCCTTCATAGACACGCTTGGCAATAGGCTAGGGGGGTACCTTCAGTGCCTTCATAGACAAGTCTGGCAATAGGCTAGGGGGGTACCTTCAGTGCCTTCGTAGACAAGTCTGGCAATAGGCTAGGGGGGTACCTTCAGTGCCTTCGTAGACAAGTCTGGCAATAGGCTAGGGGGGTACCTTCAGTGCCTTCATAGACAAGTCTGGCAATAAGCTAGGGGGGTACCTTCTGTGCCTTCATAGACAGTCTGGCAATAGGCTAGGGGGGTACCTTCAGTGCTTCCATAGACAAGTCTGGCAATAGGCTAGGGGGGTACCTTCAGTGCTTCCATAGACAAGTCTGGCAATAGGCTAGGGGGGTACCTTCAGTGCTTTCATAGACACGCTTGGCAATAGGCTAGGGCGGTACCTTCAGTGCCTTCATAGACACGCTTGGCAATAGGCTAGGGGGGTACCTTCAGTGCTTCCATAGACACGTCTGGCAATAGGCTAGGGGGGTACCTTCAGTGCTTCCATAGACAAGTCTGGCAATAGGCTAGGGGGGTACCTTCAGTGCTTTCATAGACACGTCTGGCAATAGGCTAGGGGGGTACCTTCAGTGCCTTCATAGACAAGTCTGGCAATAGGCTAGGGGGGTACCTTCAGTGCCTTCATAGACAAGTCTGGCAATAGGCTAGGGGGGTACCTTCCGTGCCTTCATAGACAAGTCTGGCAATAGGCTAGGGGGGTACCTTCAGTGCTTCCATAGACAAGTCTGGCAATAGGCTAGGGGGGTACCTTCAGTGCTTCCATAGACAAGTCTGGCAATAGGCTAGGGGGGTACCTTCAGTGCCTTCATAGACAAGTCTGGCAATAGGCTAGGGGGTACCTTCAGTGCCTTCATAGACAAGTCTGGCAATAGGCTAGGGGGGTACCTTCAGTGCTTCCATAGACAAGTCTGGCAATAGGCTAGGGGGGTACCTTCAGTGCTTTCATAGACACGTCTGGCAATAGGCTAGGGGGGTACCTTCAGTGCTTCCATAGACAAGTCTGGCAATAGGCTAGGGGGGTACCTTCAGTGCTTTCATAGACACGTCTGGCAATAGGCTAGGGGGGTACCTTCAGTGCCTTCATAGACACGCTTGGCAATAGGCTAGGGGGGTACCTTCAGTGCTTTCATAGACACGCTTGGCAATAGGCTAGGGGGGTACCTTCTGTGCCTTCATAGACAAGTCTGGCAATAGGCTAGGGGGGTACCTTCAGTGCCTTCATAGACAAGTCTGGCAATAGGTTAGGGGGGTACCTTCAGTGCTTCCATAGACAAGTCTGGCAATAGGCTAGGGGGGTACCTTCAGTGCTTCCATAGACAAGTCTGGCAATAGGCTAGGGGGGTACCTTCAGTGCCTTCATAGACAAGTCTGGCAATAGGCTAGGGGGGTACCTTCAGTGCTTCCATAGACAAGTCTGGCAATAGGCTAGGGGGGTACCTTCAGTGCCTTCATAGACAAGTCTGGCAATAGGCTAGGGGGGTACCTTCAGTGCCTTCATAGACAAGTCTGGCAATAGGCTAGGGGGGTACCTTCAGTGCCTTCATAGACAAGTCTGGCAATAGGCTAGGGGGGTACCTTCAGTGCCTTCATAGACAAGTCTGGCAATAGGCTAGGGGGGTACCTTCCGTGCCTTCATAGACAAGTCTGGCAATAGGCTAGGGGGGTACCTTCAGTGCTTCCATAGACAAGTCTGGCAATAGGCTAGGGGGGTACCTTCAGTGCTTCCATAGACAAGTCTGGCAATAGGCTAGGGAGGTACCTTCAGTGCCTTCATAGACAAGTCTGGCAATAGGCTAGGGGGGTACCTTCAGTGCCTTCATAGACAAGTCTGGCAATAGGCTAGGGGGGTACCTTCAGTGCTTCCATAGACAAGTCTGGCAATAGGCTAGGGGGGTACCTTCAGTGCCTTCATAGACACGCTTGGCAATAGGCTAGGGGGGTACCTTCAGTGCCTTCATAGACAAGTCTGGCAATAGGCTAGGGGGGTACCTTCAGTGCTTCCATAGACAAGTCTGGCAATAGGCTAGAGGGGTACCTTCAGTGCCTTCATAGACAAGTCTGGCAATAGGCTAGGGGAATACCTTCAGTGCTTCCATAGACAAGTCTGGCAATAGGCTAGGGGGGTACCTTCAGTGCTTTCATAGACACGTCTGGCAATAGGCTAGGGGGGTACCTTCAGTGCCTTCGTAGACAAGTCTGGCAATAGGCTAGGGGGGTACCTTCAGTGCTTCCATAGACAAGTCTGGCAATAGGCTAGGGGGGTACCTTCAGTGCTTCCATAGACAAGTCTGGCAATAGGCTAGGGGGGTACCTTCAGTGCCTTCATAGACAAGTCTGGCAATAGGCCAGCAGTGCTCTCAGTTTTGCGACAGACACGCACTGCAAAACTGAGAGGTGCTATTAGCGGTGTGATTGATCTGCGCGGCCAAATTAAACCCTTCAGCCTGCCATTTGCCAGGACACATAGGTTACACCAGCTGAGGCACTGTCGCCCGCTACCCAAGCCCTCCGCAAAACTACAGCAACGAGGACAACTTTTTGGAGACAGGTGGAAGAGATAATTTAAATCTGCAAGTGACAGCGACAATACAGGTATTGCTGGCGACGCCCGGACAGAGGAGCGATACAGGTATTGCTGGCGACACCCGGACAGAGGAGCGATACAGGTATTGGTGGCGACGCCCGTACAGAGGAGCGATACAGGTATTGGTGGCGAAGCCCGTACAGAGGAGCGATACAGGTATTGGTGGCGACGCCCGTACAGAGGAGCGATACAGGTATTGGTGGCGACGCCAGTACAGAGGAGCGATACAGGTATTGCTGGCGACCCCCGGACAGAGGAGCGATACAGGTATTGGTGGCGACGCCAGTACAGAGGAGCGATACAGGTATTGGTGGCGACGCCCGTACAGAGGAGCGATACAGGTATTGGTGGCGACGCCAGTACAGAGGAGCGATACAGGTATTGGTGGCGACGCCCGGACAGAGAAGCGATACAGGTATTGCTGGCGACGCCCGTACAGAGGAGCGATACAGGTATTGGTGGCGACGCCCGTACAGAGGAGCGATACAGGTATTGGTGGCGACGCCCGTACAGAGGAGCGATACAGGTATTGGTGGCGACGCCCGTACAGAGGAGCGATACAGGTATTGGTGGCGACGCCAGTACAGAGGAGTGATACAGGTATTGGTGGCGACCCCCGGACAGAGGAGCGATACAGGTATTGGTGGCGACGCCCGTACAGAGGAGCGATACAGGTATTGGTGGCGACGCCCGTACAGAGGAGCGATACAGGTATTGGTACTTGGTATTTGGTAGCGACGCCCGGAAAGAGGAGCGATTTAGGCATTGCTGGCGACGCCAGTACAGAGGAGCGATACAGGTATTGGTGGCGACGCCCGTACAGAGGAGCGATACAGGTATTGGTGGCGACGCCAGTACAGAGGAGCGATACAGGTATTGGTGGCGACGCCCGGACAGAGGAGCGATACAGGTATTGCTGGCGACGCCCGTACAGAGGAGCGATACAGGTATTGCTGGCGACGCCAGTACAGAGGAGCGATACAGGTATTGCTGGCGACGCCCGTACAGAGGAGCGATACAGGTATTGGTGGCGACGCCAGTACAGAGGAGCGGTACAGATATTGCTTAAGCGTCCACAAATTTTGATTCTCAAGTGCAGTAGGCGACGCGCGACGCACCACTCAAAGCTGTTCAAACATTGGCTGGCGACGTGTACAAAAATGTAAATGGGTCAAATTCTTGTTCTGTCGCTAAACTGAGAGTGAACCGAAAGCCACGACTTTTTTTACTTCAAAGTGTCTTCCATAGAATTGTCTAGTGCTGAGCAGTAACTTAACCTGTGGGTACACACCCATTTTTGTGCAAGCTGTCAATACTACTGAAAAAAAAATGGCAACACTTGATAAGCCGAGCAATAGAACTGAAGGACTGTCCCAAAATAATTACCCTTTATCTATCTAACTAAATTTATTTCCACTTAAACGATCAACATGTGAACTACGAATATACGATTAAAGGAAGTAATTGGCTTCCATACAACCACTGAACAGACATGGCTCAAAGCAGGCCAACATATCCTGTGGGTAAGGATATTTCTAAGCTAAATTTACAGATACGAAAACAAGATATTGAGGAAAAATCATCCCACTAAATCTCCTCTTGGTGAAAGCAGTGAAAGACAAAAAAAACAGCTGGATCCTATAATCCTTGTATACCGAGATCAACACCGCCAAATCAACAACCATTTGCTGCGAGAAAAGGAGTTAATGGCTATACTAAACAAACGGGCATACACAAATATGCCCAGGACGTGTTGTTTGTTCTCCAAAAGCCAGTGACACATACACCACTATTACAGCTATTAGAGCAATAATGATCCACACTTTTTTTAAGTCTCCAGTGACGTCACCGGCTTATAGAGGGCAGACTCTGACGTAAAACGACAACCCAAGCGGCCTTCCAGCGACACCCAGCCAGACAACTCGCGACCGCATTTTCTGCCAAGGCAAACAATGCCACACACAGGCGAGCGAGCCTACAGGAAGGTCAGGAGGTGGGGGAAGCACGAGACGCGGATAAAGGCGGCTTTGTGCCGAGAGTTCACGTGTCCAAACAAACCGATCTTGGCCTACCTGGCTGGCTATTTATGGATACACGGGTCCATCCCTTAACCCGTAGACAGACTGCACCAAAACATAAAAATAAAGCCTCTGTACAAGATAAAACGGTTGCACTAGCTGGCTTACCCGAACTTAACATGTACTTGTGACATGTACACTTATATCTCTGCATCGGAAGGAGAGAGCTTCTGAACTGCAAAACCAGATGTCTCTAGATATCTCCGAACTCATCATGTACATCTTCGTCTATACGATGAAACGTAAAGATAAGGAAATTCGTCTGACAAAAGCCCGTCGCTACGAACTTAGCAAATGGTACTTATGACACCACCTGGGTTGCTTGTTTATTCAGGACGCTCCAACCACTTTTGGTCATATCGCGTCAATGGGAGAAGGAAGGGAGAGTGGAGCCACGTCCCCGGGGGTAACCCCCTACTCTTTGAGAAGAAGGACATGGGATCTTTATCTTGCGACCACACGGACATGGCCACAGCGGGGCTCGAACCATCGATCCACGTGCCGTTAGGTTCTCAGGTGACCAGAGGACTCAAGGCGAGCGCTCTAGCCCACTGAGCTACCGGGCCGGCCCCTGGAACCACGTGGGAAACACCTGGCATCTACACCTGGCGGGGGGGGGGCACAGAGGTTCGATCTAAGGTTTCACCCAAATTAACAACATGAACTTATATTTCTTTCTCCAGTGGCAAGATGGCGTCTGGGCAACCTAAACTAAAAAATCCCTAGCCAAGCCGTAATACGTTGGCTTACTTCAGTGCACCCATCAACATGTTCACGTCGGTGTTTTGTCAGTTAGTGATTCACTCAAGAGGGAGGCAGGAATGGGTCCTCGTAGCCTCATGGCTAGGTCTGCCATGACACCTATATATCACTTGGGCGTTCCATGACATGGCGATACTGGAGACGAAACCACGCCAGGAAGTCAGCCAAAGTCCAATCAGTACACATAGAAAACATTATGCGTCAAGCAACGAAGGAATAAAGGAATAGAAAACAGGAGTCTTTGGACTCGAAAAATGGTGTTCTTAACACGAACACAATGTTGGCGTTAAAAGTCCATTCCAATCCGCTTTACATTATCGTCACAAGAAGGATCATCGGTGGCCTAATTTTCATTTGAAGCTGTGGCTTTTTTCTCTTGCAATATCTGATGGATGAAACTACGCTTTATCTCTTGTTACAATTGGGACACAAATGATCATAGATACCTACTTTACTTACATGTTCGCTACCGACTTCATGTACACTGTAGCTAATTGTTTTATGTACATTTAGCTGATTGTTTTATGTACATTTAGCTAACTCCTTTATGTACATTTAGCTAACTGCTTTATGTACATTTAGCTAACTGCTCTATGTACATATTAGCTATCTGCTTCATGTACATTTTAGCTACCTGCTTTATGTACATTTTACTTACCTACTTTATCGACATTTATGTAGTACAAAAGGTAAGCACTGAATCAGATCTCGAGCCAACTGTATTAGACAACGCCAAATCCACTGGGCCCTGTAGACGGTAAATCTGATCATATGGTTAGCCTTCTATAACTGCAATATTAAGGTCTCAATGATGATAGCGGCCTGCTGTTGCACTACATATACGACATGATCCGCCTGTGTCTTCAGCATAGGAACACTGCTCCAAGCCACAACTGAAGTGAAGGGTCAATGATATAGCGGATAATACCCAGTACTGCCTTCGAAGAACGCGAGATGTTTATTCTAAGCGACTGAATGACGTAGACACAACTTCGGTAGGATGGCATATCTCACAAGCGCTCACTGGACAAGCCGGAACGCCGGATTGTCCCCCTATCCCCCGGAAAATTCCCGGGAGGAATAGGCGACGTCAATTGACATGATGGGGACCTACGTTTTTGGCGGGATCACTGAAACAATCTTTCACAATATTCAAAGGTATATACATCACATAAATACAGGTCAAAGAAGCTCAGGATGTCCAAACACGTCAGCTGTTGACTTATATGTACATAAAATTCATGAACAACTCTTGCCGGTAAGCAATGGGTTAAATGAAGCCAGCGCGTGGCGAGCAGTGTACCTTAACAGTTGGGAATCCGTTTTGAGAGCTGTCCTTGATGGCGCCCCGGCTGCCCTCCGTCAGGTAGCGCGCACGGTGCTGCTCCTCGGGCTGCACCGAGATCCGCAGCTCGCGGCCGCCGGTCTTGGACGGGAAGTTGAGCGTTAACGACGGCTCCTTGCACTTGCGGTAAGACTTGTTGCCCACTCCAGCCATTCTGCGGGACGGCATGGCGGACCGAGCAATGGGTCTGAGAAAGGGGATAAGTTATTCATCACTGATGGCATGGCTCACTGAGGTTTGGTCTGAGAAAGGGGATACGTTATTTATCACTGACCGTATGGCTGAGAGGGGGGGGGGGTATTGGTCTGAAAAAGGGGATAAGTCATTCATCACTGATGGCATGGTCTGAGAAAGGGGATACATTATTTATCACTGACAATATGGCTGACAGGGTGGGGGGTATTGGTCTGAGAAAGAGGATAAGTCATTCATCACTGATGGCATGGCTCACTGAGGTTTGGTCTGAAAAAGGGGATACGTTATTTATCACTGACGGTATGGCTCACAGGGTGGGGGGGTATTGGTCTGAGAAAGGTGATAAGTCATTCATCACTGATGGCATGGCTCACTGAGGTTTGGTCTGAGAAAGGGGATACGTTATTTATCACTGACAGTATGGCTGACCGGGTGGAGGGGTATTGGTCTGAAAAAGGGGAAAAGTCATTCATCACTGATGGCATGGTCTGAGAAAGGGGATAAGTCATTCATCACTGATGGCATGGCTCACTGAGGTTTGGTCTGAGAAAGGGGATACATTATTTATCACTGGCGGTATGGCTGACAGGGTGGGGGTATTGGTCTGAGAAAGGCGATAAGTCATTCATCACTGATGGCATGGTCTGAGAAAGGGGATACATTATTTATCACTGGCGGTATGGCTGACAGGGTGGGGGGTATTGGTCTGAAAAAGGGGATAAGTCATTCATCACTGATGGCATGGTTGGAGAAAGGGGATAAGTCATTCATCACTGATGGCATGGTTGGAGAAAGGGGATAAGTCATTCATCACTGATGACATGGCTCACTGAGGTTTGGTCTGAGAAAGGGGATATGTTATTTATCACTGACAGTATGGCTGACCGGGTGGGGGGGTATTGGTCTGAAAAAGGGGATAAGTCATTCATCACTGATGGCATGGTCTGAGAAAGGGGATACATTATTTATCACTGGCAGTATGGCTGACAGGGTGGGGGGTATTGGTCTGAGAAAGGTGATAAGTCATTCATCACTGATGGCATGGTCTGAGAAAGGGGATACATTATTTATCACTGGCGGTATGGCTGACAGGGTGGGGGGTATTGGTCTGAAAAAGGGGATAAGTCATTCATCACTGATGGCATGGTCTGAGAAAGGGGATACGTTATTTATCACTGACAGTATAGCTGACAGGGTGGGGGGTATTGGTCTGAAAAAAGGGATAAGTCATTCATCACTGATGGCATGGTCTGAGAAAGGGGATACGTTATTTATCACTGACAATATGGCTGACAGGGTGGGGGGTATTGGTCGGAGAAAGAGGATAAGTCATTCATCACTGATGGCATGGCTCACTGAGGTTTGGTCTGAAAAAGGGGATACGTTATTTATCACTGACGGTATGGCTCACAGGGTGGGGGGGTATTGGTCTGAGAAAGGGGATAAGTCATTCATCACTGATGGCATGGCTCACTGAGGTTTAGTCTGAGAAAGGGGATACATTAGCTTTTACTGACGGTATGGCTGACAGGATGGGGGGGTATTGGTCTGAGAAAGGGGATAAGTCATTCATCACTGATGGCATGGCTCACTGAGGTTTGGTCTGAGAAAGGGGACACGTTATTTATCAGTGACGGTATGGCTGACCGGGTGGGGGGGTATTGGTCTGAGAAAGGGGATAAGTCATTCATCAATGATGGCATGGCTCACTGAGGTTTGGTCTGAGAAAGGGGATATATTAGCTTTTACAGATGGTATGGCTGACCGGGTGGGGGGGTATTGGTCTGAGAAAGGGGATAAGTCATTCATCAATGATGGCATGGCTCACTGAGGTTTGGTCTGAGAAAGGGGATATATTAGCTTTTACAGACGGTATGGCTGACAGGGTGGGGGGGTATTGGTCTGAGAAAGGGGATAAGTCATTCATCAATGATGGCATGGCTCACTGAGGTTTGGTCTGAGAATGGGAATACTTTAGCTTTCACTGACGGTATGGCTGACAGGGGGGAAGTGAGGCATTGGTCTGAGCAAGGGGATGAGTCATTCACCTTTGATGTGTTGGCTGACAGGGGGGGGGGGGGGACGAGGGCATTGGTCTGAGCAAGAGGATGAGTCATTCATCAGTGCTGGCATGGCTGACAGAGGGGAGGGGGCAATGGTCTGAGCAAAGGGGATAAGTCATTCATCGCTGATGGTATGGCTGATGGGGGGGGGGGGGGGGCATTGGTATGAGCAAGGGGTTTCAATACTGATGGTATGGCTGCCTGAGAAATTTGTCTGAGAAAGAGAAAAGGTTGTTCATTTCAGATCATACAGCTGACAGGGGCATTGGCATGAAAAAAAAGTCATTTATCATTGATGGTATAGCTAACAGAGACTTTGGTATGAGAAAGATGAATGGAACACATCGACATCAAACTGAAATATAAATTAAATTAATATTTCAAGATAATAAATAACAACGAGATTGCGTCACCCATAGGGTGAAAATGACGTAAAATGTAAAATCCAGATTATGTCTTCGGTCCACTACAATGACCTTACCTTAACAATTGACTTGACTCTTGATAAGCAAAGTGACGAGTCCCCGGCGACACATCACTGATAGTAATGTACGGCGTCATTAAATGAAAACTGTGAACGTTATAGCGACTTTCCCGATTTTTGGTCCCATCTACCAATGGTTAAGGTACAAATATAAAAATCCTGTGACCTTGACCTTTGACGTACATACCCCGCTAACGAATTAGACCGAGCCATGTCGAATACCTATCGATGGGTAAAGTTACAGAACGAAATGTAGCGTTTTGCGACCTTTAGAGAGGGCACACACACACATATACACAGACAAACCAACGTAGTGATAGATGCTGTAAAATCGAAGATTTTACGTCATAATAAGAAACAACGAATAATACAGCACAGTAATAAAACAAAACAGAATCAATGTGGAATACTCACGTAGCACTTGGGGTATTAGTGATGTTTGATTCTGCATTTTCACGACTGATATCCGTTCCGAACTTAGTGAAAACAAACTTGGCGGAGAGTTCTGCTGGACACCCTGGTGGTCCCAAGCTAGTCGCCATGGGCAACCCAACGGGACTGTTGAAGGCGCCCGCCGCCGAGGACGCCAGGCAGCTTGACGACGCGTCGCTCTCGTGTTTGGCCTTGAAGGCTTTGCGCGATGGTGGCGTAGCCTCGTCATCCTCCTCGGTCAGCTCGGTCGGGGAGGCTGACTGCCCGAGGTTCCAGCTCATGTTATCCAGAGTGGCGTTCTCGTCGAGGTGCAGCCCCGAGGAGCGATGCACCAGCGACATTTCAGTGTTGCCCTCATTGGCAAATATCTCTTCCCCCGCGTTGATGGGCGTGTGGGCACCTGGCGAGAAAAGCGGACTGGCCACCGTGCTGTGTTCAGAGTCCACCGAGTTTTCGTTACAGATCGGGTTGCCCAGACTCGCCTGCATCTTGTGGAAGAGCTCCTCATGGTCCAGGCGATGGTTGGGGGTGCTGCCCAAGCTGCTGATGCCCAGCGGCGACGCCGTGCCGTCCGTGGCGCCGTCCGGCAAAGTGGGCAGCTGAAGATCCAGAAGCCGGTCGCCCCCAGGGGAGTCTGCAATTTATAATCAGTCAAATTATCATTGGGAATTTCAATCTTTTTGGAGAACGAAATCTTCTTTGATTTCAATCCCAAGAATAAATATTAGCCATTTCATCCTCTTAACATTGTTTGGGTGCTTCAGAATATTGATTGTTTAACCGGTATATATATAATTTGATGCTTCAAAATATAAGATGCATATGTATGTAATTTGGCTCTTCAGAATACAAGATTCTTCTATACATAATTAGGTTTTTTTTCGTATTGCATTTGCATTGCACTTTGAAATGTACTGATACAATGTGTTCATGGCATGAAAGATGAAATAAAGTTACAATTAGTTAATTAACACAAGAGTAAAAGACATTAGTTGATCAAATATTCTAATCTGCAAGTAATCCATACTGTTGATGTAATTCATGTTTTACATCACTAGTGCAAAGCATACCTCTGTAACTGTTTTCAATGTCTGCATTCTAGTGGAACTACAAAATTTGCTATCACCACACACCCATGCCCAGCAGCACAAATGATTACGACCTACTAAATGTTTTACATTATCATCCCATATAAGGCTTTTGCAAGGTCAATACACATCATTACATACAAATTGTTAACTCATATGGTTTTGGGTAATTTACTAACAGACCCATCAAAAACATGTGCATGTGCAGTGATTCTGATAGGTATGCTTCCTGCATTATTTGTTGCACAAAAATTTCAAATTATGCATTTCATAAGCTGTGTGGCCATGTGAAGACGCATCGTAAATATATATAAACAGCTGGGTGTGAGAGGGGTTTCTCTGTCGAGAGTCGCAGCCTTACACGATACAGAAACAGATTGGCCAAGCATGGTGACCCAAGATCAGCTGCTGATAATGCAATGCATATTACAAATTGTAGCATATGTAAACTTTGGTACATGTCATCATTTAAGGGGTTTCCTTCCAATAAAATAGCATACAGACAACACAATATTTCATTTAAATTAAATGTATCCCATTATTTTTTCAGATGTCTTATTATTTTAAGGATCTCTGGGACAATGGGACCCACCCACCAGCGTACCTTTCAGAATAACTTTGTGTGTGTCAGGGGCCCTCACTTTTGCCCCCCTAAAACTTAGTCATCAATCTTTGGAGCCTGCCAACCCCATTTGTTTCTGATAGATCTGAACTTTAACAGCTAGTCCTTTATATGCCTGCATACACTAACACTTCAACACTAACACCAACTCTGACACACTGTCTATCGAAATAAAGTGTTTTTTTGACTAAGGGCAAGTACTACATTGCAGAATGGTGACTCAGCTTAAATTGTTTACATCATATTCCTCACAATTGATTTTTGATTTCATTGGGGCTTAACACCAATTTCAGGCTGTAATCAGAGATGGGCTGCCCACTATCCTATGCCTGTATAGCTGTCCACTGTCTTATACCTACCATGCAACAGCCGAAGAAAGGGTGTTCTACAAGTCAATTCATCTTAACCAAACTTACCAATTATATTCAAATACTAATTGCAAATAACAACTTCTGTCATATAAGACAATTACTTAACATATGTCCAGATGTCCCACTCACCAGACTGTCCATTAAAACTGGAGCAATTAACTGTTGGAATCATATCTCTGGGCCCATTCATGAGATTTGTGGCACGATTTACTTCTATCGTCAGAAGTTTATCTGTAATGGAAAAAGGATTAAGGTACAGTTTATTGATCATCACAACCAAACTGTAATTTCCGGTATTTAAGTAATACCTTATATACCTTTTTTCCTAGCATCTGAGGCACGTTATTTATACACCTGTGCATTATATACACTGGTGCGACATATATACAAGACAGGTTGCTCTTGTGATCCCCCACACCCCTCTCTATCATAATTCCATCCAGTGAAAAAATCCAATTAATTTGGCTCCATAGTAAAGACACAAACAGTCGCAATAACTACCAGTAATACCATTCATCTTTCCAGTCCCAATCCTATCTCTAACCATGCTTACTAAGTAAGACTTGGCTAGCTCTCCTGACACTGACTGAATGGTTATGAATCACTTTCACACTACCCGATATCAAGCTTCTGTCTGGCCTATTTAGGCTCAGACAGCAGCTGTATGAAGTCTTATCATCCAACCAATACTGCTTCCCAAGCCATACCCCGCCACTCTAAGACTAGTAAGAGTCAAGTAAACATTGGGTTGCACCCTGCTAACAAGGACAATGGATATAGACAGAACAGCCGTATGGTATCTCCACCCTTTAGTATGGGTAGTGAAAGGTGTTGGGGGGGGGGAAGAGGGGAGAGCTTTAAATTGGAATTCTCTGATCCCAGTAAGGCATGACTTGTAAATGTCTATAGAATATTGCACTGAAAAATCCTTGAATTGTCTTTCTCAGGTTGAGTTATTATCAAAGAATGCCAATTATTTCATTTTGATACCCAACCTCAATTTTCAATTTTGATACCAAACTTTAAAGTTGCATATTGAGCTGTTTCCCGCCAAAACTAAAGAGGTCAAAATACAAATAAGAACCACTCCTCGATTCATTCAAGATTTCTTTTGTGTATACTCCGCGCATGCCAGACTGCTAAATGGAGTCTCTTAGTCTTGACCGTGATATCAATTTTCCACAAGTTTTCATTTTAGTGGTAAACGTCATCAGTTTGTGTGCTTTGGTATCAGTAGCAGTGCCGAGACAGAGTTCTATGGTGCCCGGGGATAGACACGTTTGCCACATCACAGCCCAAACGGCGATGTTTATCAGGTTTCTGAATTTACAGCATTAAACAATTGAGATTTCTGCTATTTTTGATATCAATTTCGCTTGGGCTTAGTTTTGGCAGGAAAGAACTCGATATGCAACTTTAAATTTGATTTTGATACCAAACTTCAATTTTGATACCAAACTTCAATTTTGATACCCAACCTCAATTTTTACAAGGCTGAAATCTAAGTAGATCTAGTTCTAAAAAATTGGTGGGTGCAATTATTATATTATGAAGCTCAAATGTAATTGGTTGAAATCCTTTATTAACTTGACCCAATTTACTTGACCTCTGCCCTTAGGTCAGATTATCACATGACTTCCTATCCTCTGTATCTTGGTCACTTCCACGTCCGCAACCGTGCTGAACGCACGCACCAATAAAACATAAGCCAACATGTCACGACTGTTTTCTGGGCTCGCGCTAGGATATTTTTTTCATCAGCCAATTTGGCTAATTCAGTGGAAAAACATTAGCCAAATTTAGCCAAATATTTCTTCGAGGATTTTCTGGTTCCATTTGTTGAAAAAAACATGAATAAAAATGTGTTTGTAGTTGAAATTTTATATTCGCCATTTTGGCGAGTGTCCAGGAAGTTCTTATCGCCAAATCCCGAATTTTCTCGCCAAATGGCTATTGGCGAATGCTAACGCGAGCCCAGGTTTTGTCCAGTCTATCTCCTGGCACTCATTCAACACACCAGAATATAACATGGTAGCAGCGGTGGGTTTAGGCCTAATGCACTGATGGGACTTAATTATAACCTAGAAAACGGTAAATAATATTTTCTACATTGAAAGAACCCAAATTCATGGTTTGAATATCAGACGTTATGCATAGGCACAAATCAACGGGGAGAGCCAAGTCTGAAGAGAGCCCAGACTGCCAGAGGGGAAGAGATGGGACGGAGATGAATCTCTAAGGTGTACATCCATGAAGGCCGCGCGGCGTAAGGGCCGCGCGATCTCCCCACCCCTTACATTGGGGTGGAGGGGGTGGGGGGGGGGGGGGGTTGGCGGAGGCGCCGATGCGTCGCGGCTGTGGGCGAGGTGTGAATTGGGTCTGCAGGAGATTATGCCTGATACCTAAACAGGGAGGCTTTATCCCATTGTTCAGTTGTTACACCATGATTAGCTCTGATATCAAAACATCCACCTTGGTGGTGGTCTTGATGTCTGAGCTACACCAGGATATCCTTGATTCTTTAAGATTTTGTAAAGATACTTTAAAGATTAACTACCAGACTTTGCAGCCAAAGATTTACTGCCTATTTTGGAGCATGATAACATGTCCTAGACAATGAACTTTAATGCAAATGGAATACATGTAGTTGGCAGCATTTGTTACAAATGGTAAAGAGTATTTACGTTTGATGTTATTGTCAATTCTCTTGATTCAAGGTTGATATCAGGATAACAGGTGATCAAAATCAAACCTTTTTTTTTCCACCTGATTAAAACTACCAGTACTAAAAATAATTGATCTGGATTTTGGAACTACATGTAAGGTGATGTAAACTGTTAACAACTTAGAACAGCAAGTTTTCTCATTAGAAACCTTTGAATTCTTCAAGTGGAAGTGATGTATTTTATTGTGTAGTAATTCTGTGGCTCACAAAGACATCCGCTCCATCCCCGGCAGACAGGCCCAAACCAGATGGGTGAAAACAACAGACCAGCTCAAAATGAGCTCACCACCATGTATATAACCAGCTAGACTGCCAGATAACTCAAAAACTCAACTCAAGTCTGCATACTATAATTGGATCAAACCACATATTTAGTGTGAAATAAATAAGAGATACTTAGATGCTTCATGTTAGATACTTTATGCATCTGGCATAGCAAATGAATAAATATTATAATATAACCCTTTACCATACCATCAAAATTTAGAAAGCAAGCACTGCTACTTTTTTTACTTTTAAAATGATAATGGATATGAGAGTAATACACTAAATATTATTTATACTTGAGATATTAAGTTTTTGATTCTCTTCATGAAGCTGCAATTAGATGCATACAATTTTTGTCTACGATGCATACTATACCCTGTATTGCACATAAAAAGGTAAATTTAATATAACTATTTAATCTCATGAAGAGAGAGAAGACTGTGAGAAGACTTAATTGTTTCAAGTATTAGATATAATAATGATAACATGTACAAGCTGATACAAGTTTATAGAAAATTAAAGCTATATCTAATGAGGTTTTTACTCTCAAATCAAGCCAAATTGGCAATATTTCATTGTTTGATTGCACTGTTTGAATAATGCATTCTTGTCACTAAACTTCATTCTCTAAAACTGTGTCATCAATTGTTAGAGTGTAAAGTAATTTAACTTATAAATTGTCTACAATTTCTAACATTAATTTGTTTGGGCTAAAAGTATTTAAATGGCATGTCAGAGACATATAGGTTTAAAGGTTTAAGTTTGAAATGCATGCACAATTTTCTATCTTAACCATATAGGCCTAAATCCTTACTATCTATTGCTATTGCATGATGAATCAGATACCTAAACATGTAACACCTAGCTATTTCAATGTATAGACAGGTCAGCCAAGTCAGACAACTAAGCAGGCACCACCCAACTCTCCCCATCCCCCAGGTATTAATTACAGACCTAGATTCTATAACAACACTATCATAAACTGGCCTAACAAGATCCCCTCCACCTGCAGCTGCTGTCTAGAACTGAGACCTTTGTCTAGACTTGATGTGAAGCTGCAAAGCTGATAACAACCATCCCCCCCACCTCCGCTACGCATCCCGCCGCCCCACCCTCCCCACCACCCCTATCCTTCGTCCACACCACCCCCAAACATCCGCGCGGCCCTCACGGCACGCGGCCCTTATGCCTGACATCCATCTCTAACCCCTCCCTCCCCCACAACCCATGTCTATGACCTATCACTATCAGTATCACCGCTGTTGGCTTGTTGGCCAGTTCAACTGTTCAAAGCCCTCTTTCTGGCATCCAACCAGACAATGTTACCACGTTTCCCAAATTTATTCTAGAATCAACCAAAGTGACCTCATTTCGTCAAAATGGAGCCAAAGTTCACTGACCATTTTTTCCTGGCAACCCCAACACCCCCACCCTTTATCATGTAATCACAAGACAAGTTATGCACGCATGCGCAAAATCAAACCGACGAAGTGCTGTCACAATACTTACCCGATGGGTACAAACTTTCCGGTGAATTTATGTCATAAAATCCCGGACTTAAACTCTGGATACATTCCGATTGCATTCTAGCACATCTAATGACAGAAATTAGAAGACATCTTCACGGCGTTAGGATAAACTGCCAGATATTTGATCCAAAACACGGGTGGGCACTTCGCTAGACACCTTCCGACCACGATTGACGTCAGCCTTCACTAAAGTACGGAAGCACGATTTCGTGATTTCTGATTGGCTTACGGTGTTTCCGCCCCAAACAAAGTGCCACTGATGAATGGCCATGTGACTCCACGCGGTTTGCAGGGGCGGATAAGTTAGGACCTGTATTAAGGTTTCCATATACATATAAGGATCACAAATCTTAGAAAAGTTGCGATATATTACATAAACTCTACAATAACAATATATTCATTCAAAGCAAACCGAACACATTTTCTGCTGGAGTAAAAGAGGCCTAGATCTATAGGCCATATATATAGGCCAAATGGGAAATGTTGGATTGCAAATGTGCTACCGAAATACCTTGTTTAATATTTTCTGGTGTAGTTTTACTGCGACTCTATAGGTTTTACCATGACACGTTATTTTAACGATGATATGTCGTCATCATGCGACCGTTTCTTGCCAGCTTTAAGTTAACGTAGCGGGTACGTTTTCAGTTAACCGGTAACAATATGGGCTATATCAACCATGCAAACCACAATCTATGCATATCGAGCTCTTTCCCGCCAAAACTAAAGAGGCCAAAATTAAAATTAAAATCAGTCCCTCAATCATTCAAGATTTCTTTTGTCTATATTCCACGCATGCCTGGCTGCCAAATGGAGTCTCTTAACATTGACCGTGATATCAATTTACCACAAGTTTTCATTTTAGTGGTAATTAAACGTCATCAGTTTGTGTGCTTTGCGATGCTTTCGGGTTGTTATAAGTAGCAGTGCCGCGACAGAGTTCTTTTTTTATCTTTTTATTATCAGTATAAATCTTAAATCGACCACATTAAAACAGTTGTATACATAAACAAAGCCGGTGCCAGCCGGTTGGATTAAAAGTTATATAGCTAGGTGTAGTACAATTAAAAGAAATACAATAAAAGCCGAAATGGGTGACCAAACTAAAATGTGTGTAATCTACCCCTATTAGCATTACCCCATACGCTGAAAGCCTTTCCCACAGAGGAGAGTCAAGAGACAGAAGGAACGTGAAAACCGCAGCAAAACTACTGACTAAACTACAGTTGCCTTTAAGAGGTCTTTCGATAGAACTGGCTTATAATTAGCTACTACTAGACTACAGTTGCCTAAATTTATGAGGGCTTGCGATAGAATTGCCTAAGATAGAGAGCCTTAAGGGCCAAGGACTGCCTTTAGGAGGACTTGACGCTGGGAACTATGCTAGAAGCTGACGGCCTTTAAAGTTGCATGTCGAGCTCTTTCCCGCCAAAACTAAAGAGGTCAAAATACAAATAAGAATCAGTCCTTGAATCATTCAAGATTTCTTTTGTCTATACTCCACCCATGCCAGACTGCCAAATAGTGTCTCCTAGCCTTGCCCGTGATATCAATTTACCACAAATTTGCATTTTAGTGGTAAACGTCATCAGTTTGCGTGCTTCGCAATGCTTTGTTATAAGTAGCGGTGCCGCGACAGAGTTCTGTGGTGTCGCGGGATAGACACGTTTGCCACACCACAGCCGAAACGGCGAGGTTTATCAGGTTTCTGAATTTATAGAATGAAACAATTAATCGAGTTTTCACCAAATTTTGATATAAATTTCGCCTGGGCTTAGTTTTGGCGGGAAAGAACTCGACATGCAACTGAGGTCTACTTTACGCAGGTCTTCACGTGTAATGAGAACAAACGAGGTTTTCACCCAGGAGCTTTTAGGTCCTGGGCTACTCAAAGTGGGGATACCCGAAGTACATATATATACACAATACACACATAAAATCTGGAAGAGAAAAGAAATCTAAAAGAGAAGAAAATCGCGGGTAGACCTGAAAGATGGGAAAGGAGCTAAAGTGTTAGTAATTCAAGTTGGAAGTAGTCATCGACTTTACACAAAATATCGTTTTGGGTCCATCTATACTTAAATGACTCACGTCTTTTGAGGTTAAAAAAATCTGGCTACGTTCTTCTTTGATGCGGGCGTGAACCGCGTTTAGGAAGAGGGTTTTAGTGGGTAGCTCTCTCTCTTCTAAAGCGCTCTGCCTGCTGAGCCAGACAGAGTACTTTAGAGTGAAGAGATCAAAGCTAACTGTCTCAACGGGGACAAGGGATTTTACACTTCTAAACCCAAAAGAAGAGGTTGAAGCTGTTTAAAGGCTGCCTGCATGATACCGGTCAGGCGTTTAAAGAGGGGGATGAAGGCGCGGAGAACCTAGCTTCCTCACGTCCCCACACTGGTGGAAGGCATGGACCAGGTTCCCGACCTCATCGGGGCAAAATTTACAGTTGGGGGAGTCTACGAGTTTACTCTGATGGAGATACTTCTCCATGGGGAGACACATGTGTACAAATTTTAATTGGAAATCAGAAAGTTTACGACATAAGGTCTTTTGAAAAATGGGGTTGAACGCGTCTAAGGGGTCGATATCAATTTACCACAAGTTTTCATTTTAGTCGTAATTAAACGTCATCTGGGGGGCGTTCTTGCATTAATCGAACGTGGAACATTAAAACGAATATGAAATAAATTAGTTATTCAGCGGTGTATCCACATGTTCTATGGCATTAATTAGGCCGTATCATGAGATGGGCCGGAACCCATTACATATTGGTGTCAAGCACTGCATGAATGGTATTTCAGGAAAACATCTTGTAGCATATATATGCATGAATTAACGTATAGCTATGCTAGCGTGCAAGCTTTTTGAAGTGATTAACCAGTGTATTTTCTTGCCATGAAATACACTACATGTATTCGGTGCTACCGTAGCTTCTTAATCATATGAGTCTTACATAGTACATTTTTTTCCTCACACGAAAAACCGAATGGCGCGAAAATCTGCGGCCTTTCACGTACAGCTGACGGGACGGACTATATATGAGTATATATGTTTATAAGCGTGTGACATATCGCCGTCGATCTACTTGTGACACAGCTTTTGCCAAATAAAATTTGATACAACGTACCAGTTCACAAACTCCGAGGTTTACAAGGTGAACACATTAATTGTGATTGACCGACCAGTCTACTAGCTCTGGCATGCATTCTAAATGCATAAATCTAGATTTTGGCTGCATGTAATATGGTAATATGACACCAAAGTACAGACAATATCTATGTATGCTACGGCTATGAAATGTTTTAGTGGAATTACCAGAGTATCGCTTACCGAAAATAATGTTTAATTGGGAATACGGACGAAAAGAAGGAACCAGTATGTAATCTTATGTATGTGTTACCCGTCTAACAGACCTGTAGAATATTGAATGGAAAGAAAGTTTGCAATCAAAACCTAAGGTAAGAACTTACATCAGGTTAAAAAATCACATGGAACCAGAGCCATATCTCGCGGCAATACCTGAGCAGGAGTCAGCGAGCCCTCCTCGCACAATTCAGGTGCGGTATTTTACTGTTGGAAATCGAAACGGGGAGATTTAGAACGAAGAAGGATCAACACTCTAACCGGTATAGGAGGAGGAAAGCGCATAAATGCTTATGTCGGATATGCTCATCCGGGGAGGTGGAAGATGAGGTACATTTTCTTTGCTGTGGTCAGGAGTATAGTAGTCAACGTGAAAACCTGTATCGGAAAGTAGCTCTTCCTGATTTTATGGTACTGTCTAACTTAGATAAATTGACTTATCTAAAACAAAACGACTGGAAGGAGGTAGCGCAATTCTTAAGCAATGGACATGGGTGTCCTGGCGTAGTTTTTATATAACTAAGACATGTAAACTTATATTTAGAAAATACTATCATTTAGTTCTGCTATTTTGTATCGTTTTGATTAATTTAATTTAATTTTTTTTTCTTGTTTCTTTCCTTCTTTAGGTCATTATTATTATTATATATATATATATATTTTCGTTACTTTTTTTTCTTACGCCGATATATGCGGCAGTCCTAAGACCATAACTTTCAGTCACTTGTAAGCCAACTAGGGCTGGGTGAGGATTTATATTGTGTGTTTACCCGGTTGGCATGTTATCAGTTGTATTCCTCATAAGTGACTAATAAATAAATTACTTACTTACTATGAAGACGCTTTAAGTGCGGCAAAGTGACTTTTAGTGAAGAATTCTTGAGGAACTATAGAGGGGTCCTTATCTTTTACTTTCCAAACCGTCCGCCCCCGCCATCCGCCTCTTAATTCCTACGCCTATATATATATATATATATATATATATATGATGCAAATGACTGACGCGATCGAACGATCACTCTTGGCGACTGGCGACTTGCGAATCGTACTTGAAACGCAATCATTTCCGCGGCAGGAACTGCGTTATGGCTATGTCAGGGTGTTGTTTTCTTGTATGTACTGGGTTCTGTAATTATATTTATATCTATTTAATACAATACGCCCTTTGCTATTGTTGAAGCTGCCGTAGTATATTTTCCTTGTCCCTCTCGCGCGGTCCTTTATTTAGCGCATTCATTTAATACTGTACACCATATACATATTCACTTGCAATAAACGTCACAGCTGTGATCATCAACGACCGATATATAGTGCCTTACCCAGCCACCATGCTTCCGACAGACATAGCGAAACATAAAGAAAAATATATGCAGCGCCCAACCCCACAAACAAAATGAATTGATATGATTCCCCGCTTCCCAAACATTTTTCGCACCTTTCCATCGGTTCATGACGAAACATTTGAGTCGTTGTTTTGTTCATTTGAACAACCGACTACAGCATGGACTATGAAGAATTGAAGGCCCGCCTGAAGGAGACAACTACGCACACAGGTTGGTTAACATTACAAGATCTTCAGAATATTTGTTATTTTATTCTTAAAATAATGCGAAAAACTTCGGTACAAAAGGATGATAGACCATAATACTCTGTGTTTACATTGAGCTGTTACATTTAAGCTCAACACTACCATCATAAAAAACAACGTTAATAAGTGACTTACGTCAATAGGGTGGCCCAGTCATGCCGCCAAAACTGAGCAGTACTGCCTTATCAAGACAATTGCGTGTGAGAGAGATAATGCACACTTGACCGGTGTTACAAACTTCTGGAATTACATCCACTGCATATATACATGTATCCGTCATATTATTATTAATTTTCACAAATTACTCACTCATAAAAAAAAAATTCAGTAAAACTTCCTGTCTATATCGGAGAGAATACTTTTCATCGCAAAAATATATTCAAAGAGCTTTCGAAACCATACATTACATATTACATTTCACAGGGGAGAGCTGATTTCACAACTACTTCATCATAATGGAAGCACTAAATTCTTTCATTACCTTCACTCACCCGATTATATTCAAGATGACCTCATGACCCATGTAAATAATATCAACTTACTGGCCATTTAACAGACGTATATATCAAAGCTTAATTAATAGCTAAGAGTACAGGTAATTGTTCAGAATGCATGAAATAGACACGGAATGTTTGCGGAATGTACGATCGAGGCGTCCGCACCACGCAAGAAATGTAGCGGAATGTGTTCCTACTTTTTTTTCAGTAGAAATCGTCGACCAGTAGAATCGTATCGCAACAATTGGATAAGTCCCGCTAGAACGTAATCATTGTCGCGGCGGGAGCCGTAATCACATTTAGGAGAACGACATGGCATCTTATATTGAAAACCTTAGCATCAGCCCCTTAAACCTGAAGGTGTTCTTAGGCGCCAGAAGTTGGTGGCATAGTCTACGCCAAAGACAGAGGACTTTTGAGGCGAAGCCTTGATCGTAAAAATTGAAATACCACATCAAGTATTCAAATGATAACGCATCTCCGTGTACATGCAACCATAATAACGTATCATGAAAGTTTCAAAATATCCCAAGTTACAACCTTATAAAATTGGTTCCCTTGCGACAATATCAGGATATGCAATAGACTTTTAAGTGTGTCTTATTATGCACGTATCACAAACAAACAATGCGGATAAGTACAAACACGACTCGATTATCATTCTATCAGGCCAATATTAATTACAGGACAGATCAAAAGATACTGCTGTTTGGCCAGTTGCGACAGTTCATATGTATATTTTGATTTACATTTGTTTTTAAAAGCCATACAAGATAATGTTCACAATGCTATAGCGTTAGATTTCAACTATTCTCGTAACAATCCGTTAAAAGTCACATAAAATAAAAAGACACAGAAAAAATACGACAGTCAGGTTGTGATATCATACTGCAGTGACGGAATCATAGGATGGAGGCGGTTCATGTGGCACCCATGGAGAGTCGCCGTCTCGGTATTCGTAAAGTGGTGGAGCCGACGGTTCAGGTGAGAGATCTGGAGTCGCGAGCTGTTCGCTCTCAGCATTAGTCTCAGTCACGCCGTCCTGTCGCACTTCGCGGTCCGCTTCAAGGTATCGCTGTTGCTTTTTGTTCTTCAGGACAAAGTGGACTATAATCCCGACTGCAGCTCCCACTACGACCAAGCCACACATTACCCAGACTGCAGTCAAGTTGAAGTGTGCCTCACCTGAAATCCCAACCACGTTATGGTAAAAACGACGTTTTTACCTACATAATCTGCTGGACTTGCATTCTCCACCTAACATATGTTACATAAAATATGAAATACTTCAGTATGACACAAGACTTCAGGGTGACACAAAGACTTCAGTGTGACACAAGGACTTCAGTGTGACACAAGGACTTCAGTGTGACACAAGGACTTTAGTGTGACACAAGGACTTTAGTGTGACACGGCAAAGTAATGTGATAACTATATGACTGATCCTAATACCTCCGGTCTCTTGTCTTGCTGGCGGAATCTTAAATATTGTAGTAGGTCCCTCTGCAAAAAAAACACCAAAGAAACGTGAAACGTACTTAGTTACAAGCGTGCTTCTGCTTATGTAAATTCTTACATAATCGTATATTGATGACCGACTGATCGATCGTAGCAAAACAAAACAAGAAATACTTGAACATACAGTTTATTGAATATCCTGATTCACCGATGTGTTCGAAAATTATGTAATGAAGAAGACATGAGCCACTGGCTCTTCCGAAAAGATCGGATGCGAGCATTATACGGGATGGCGCTGTCTGAATATAAGATATTCTGATACCTACATAATATAAGATACACGTATGAGATTATGGGGAGTACACGCAATTCTAAAATGCATGTAATTTCTAGTCACCTTTGTTCATTTGGCAGATGAATCTGTGCTTGACGAGTGTTTTAATGTCGTTTACATTACAGAAGTATTCCGTCCATTTTCCATTCATGGCAAACATCACGGCACAGTTGAGATATGGATCGGATTTGTGCGGCAGTCGATTCCAGCTAGAACGGCAATGAATGTTGTAAAAGTGTGCAAATATTAAAATCCCCGCCTCTAATCCTTCTACACCATCTGCTTGTGAGATAAAGCTTTATCTAACAAACAGTAGTAAACAGTAGCACAATTACTATTGCCCGCAAAAAGAATATGATATCATGGTCATGAATTATGTATATGATTAAAAAACAGCCCCTCTTTCCGTGCCACAACCAATTTCTTTTGTTCGTCCACACAAAATTATCAATTACAAATTATACCCCATGAATCAACAATGTTAGTACCCTATATATATAGTTACTCTGGAGCGTATTGATAGATTGGTTGGTTGAAAAGGACACTTCGTTCTGTAAGGTCCAATGAATATTAAATGACTATTGTGGCTTTACAGATCAATCACCTACCGCCAAAAAATAGAAATGTAAGTCCATAAGCTTTGAATTAAGCTTGCGTCAGTGACTTGATCTTTCCTGTTTGCCGTTGATTCATTTCTCATCTACCATCTATATCGTTCACAGAAAAACCTGGCCAACTCACGTCACAGTTTTGGTCAATCTTGCTTCCTGAGACTCTCGGTGTGAAAGACCAGCGACGTTTGCAGCAGATGACTTATTTAATTACTTATTTAATAATAAATAGTCAAAAGAAGGTAACTCTTAATTTTGTATGGTAGTTCTTAGGTTTAAAAGCTACAGCAAACATCATGTTGCAAGCGTTTGACTCTCTCACAATGGAGCGCCGACCCCCCCCCCCCCCACCCCAACTCCGACACGACGGATGGCTTGGCCATTCGGGTGGGTTCCGTATTGATAAGAGTGAGTATGTCGTTAGGGTTGAGGATGTAAACCAGTCGCAAACAACGCGATAAAAACTCACTTATAAAATGACACCGGTTGGTCTGGATCAAGCCAAGAATAGCGACCCTCGTGTTCTATATCATTTAATCCAATCCAGAAAGCACCAGAAGAACGTCCGACCGTTGCTTGGATCTGACCTACATAGAAATACATGAATATACAGACAGACGTTGCACAGCGTTAAACATGGAAGGCTGCCGGAATTCCAGAACGTGTGTGAAACGAGTGAACGGTTGGTGCTCTCGCCACAAAATCCTTATGAAAATACACATAGATGCCTTTTTCTACTCTACTGGGAGAAACATTTTTAAACTAAAGTCATAAAAAAGATATCGACAATTAATTAAGTACGACAATTATATGTACTGAAATGAAGTTGTGTACGTTAGTGTTGTTATTTTAAATAGACTCCGCATCTTTGTTCGCGAGATGTGAGCCGGTTATGTTACCACTGATGGATGTGAACATTGGTGTATCATACCACCTTTGTACACATGAAATCAAAGTCGGGATCATCGATCAATTCGACTCTCAATGCGTATTCAAACGATCTGATATGAGATGATCCAATGCTTTAACTGTATTAACTGTACTTAAAAACGGGTGATTCTCTGGGTTCTTGTCGTCTCCAAATTACGAACCCTCATTTTGTTACGAAACATTTTCGCTTTCAATATGTCTTACCAATGAGAAGATCTGATGTGTTCTGATTGGGAATGGTGACAAGGTTCGATTGATCGTAAGTGCAATGCCCATGAGCTCCGGTCCAGGTTTCATTGTACAATCGTGCAGCATAGCAGTGCTCCCCTCCTCCCGGAAGACCTGGATCATCAAACCAGCCCATGGGACAGCTACCTACGCTGCGTGATAGGCCTGGGAAGGAAACATACAAATACAGTTTCTTTTTTTAATAAATCATTTTACAGGTAAAACATCAAACATGCAATCTTTAGTTTACAACATTGCATTGATTACAATTTTAAGCCCTTTGTCCCAGAAAAATACAGATTTTTTTTGCAATTATGTTTGAATTTAGTTACCGCATAACCAATTACCCTTTGTGCCTACCGTAATACATACCAAAGAACGTAAAAAGCAGGGAGGCTCCCTTGTATGAGTATACATTTCTGTCATTGGTGGCGAAGGTTATCCGCATGAAGCGGCCTGTCGACGTAATTGAACGCGGATTCTGCGTTCCACACCACTTCACAATGGTTGGGGAGTCCTCGTCCCCACCTGCCAAAAAATTCACAAGCGTTCGTTATAACTTAAATCACACAAATAGACCGGCGGCGAGTTGTTATAACCTATGTGTCCTGAATGCACCACTAAGTATATAAACCTTTCAAAACAACAGTGTCCCATTCAAATTATTATTCATCCCCCGTCAAATGATGTTGCGATTGTTGACAGGAGTGGTAAGGGAATATCCTGGTCACATGGAAGACCACAGGGACATGATCTGTAGGACCTCAATTAAGTCTGACGGCACCGCGGCTCACCATCAAGTCGTAAAATTTAAACAAAAACGCGTCTATATGGGTTGACTTTATTGTTTGGTGCTTTTCGACGAAAGTGCTAAATTTACGCCGCGTTTCCCTGAGAGTGCCAACTAAGCTTACGCCGCGTTTCCGTGACTTTTTGCGGCTGTGGTCTTCCCCGGGCCGGGACCCTAGCTGAGTCACGAGTCTCACGAATATAGGCCCTAGTGTCACGCAGGATCTCTTCATTCTTCTTCCAGGAGTGGAATTTACGCTTAAAGGCCTGGAGCGGCGATCCATGGACACTAGTTGATAACTTACCATCCTGAACTTCAATGTAGTCGTAGGACTGACAAATAGAAGTTTCTGGTGCCCATTGCAAGTCAGATGACTGAACCGTCAGCTGAACCCGCCACTGAACATCCGCGTCCTGCCCCGCGTCCAGGGTCCAAACGCAACGAAGGTCGTTGCCATAGAAACTTGCTCCATCTGGCACAGTTCTTATCGTGCCATTTTCGCCGTCATTAGTTGTAATTCTTGTAGCGGGTGTGTCAGGGTTGCAGTAAAATGTTTCGGCTGAGATGCCAGCTGTAAAAAACGCACACACAATAACGATAATTACTAGTTTTCAGTTCTTTAGTTATATAGGTTAAAGTTTTGTTGGTTTACTTAAGTAAATGTTAACTTGTCACTATTGTAACGGAATATTTATTGTGAAGCCCAACAGTAGAGAGTAGGGCTGGTTAATTATGTAATTTATGTTCCCTAAGCTCTCATTTGCCGGAATATATTTACCAAGCAGTTAGAGTCAGACAGGGGACACACGACCTCAGTGCACATGAATCCGGCTAACAGGTTCACCAAGGTTAATCAAGGTGGTCACGTAGTGGGGGGCACGTGTACACATGTAAGACATAAGTGACACGTGTGGGGAACTCGCTGATTGACCATTGTATAATTGTATATAAGTCAGTGACATTGCATAGGAGTTCTGCGCTACCAGGTTTCTAGGAAACGTGCAACAATGTATAGAATGGAACGTTACGCGCAGACGGCTGGCGCCGCTGTATGAGATATAGTGAAACGAGCCAGACATAAATAGATACAATGTATGACACGCGCCTGGATGGGTGGCGGGAAGCCAGGGCTATATAAGGAGGTTTGTCACCGACAGACGAGGTTCGGATTTTGATTCGGCCACAAGCACTACTAAAGACACATTTCGGACTAACTTTTCTAAATTCCCGGTTGACCCTAAATTCGGAAGCCAGTAAACCAAATCCTCACTGTAGAGGTACGCTTTTATAGCTTCATTCATCACTTCTTGGTTGGACTGTAATTACGACGTTGTGACGCGAGAAGAAGGAATAAAACAGAATTGGAACTGAACCGTCTTCATTGTGATCGCCTGTCCCTACAGACGACTTACCCACGCGCCGAACAAGATCTACGATTACACTATGTTATGTTATTATCTTGATCCAATCAATAAATACATATACCACTTACCAATAAAAAACAGGACAATCAAAATCAAGGCTACAGTCTTTTTTGCTGCTGATAATGAATCTGAAAGAGAATCAGTATAATTTAATATCTAAGGGCTCAACTCACTAATATCTATATAATTGAATTAGTATAGTATTCTTGAATGAAATATAATGAAATTTACTTTTTCACATTGTGTATCTACCCCATATTTTGTTGAAATAACAAACAAGAAATCCAACAGATATGATGGAGACCCCTGTTTATAAAGATAACCCATTCATACTCAATTCATGTAGCTGTACATGGGAGAGCTTTATGAACTAATACAAACAGGATTATCCACTTGTTCACAGGGCATAACATATGCATGTCCGATCAGCCAATCATTATGCAGAACCACTCATTGTGCAGAGCACATAGCAAACATGTCCCATACAATCCAAAAAACAGCGGATTATTCCCATGATTAACAACAATTACCTTTAGAGGAACACTCCATTAAAGCCGATAGATGACAGAAGAGTACTGTAAAAATACAAAAAATAGGGTAAATCATCAAATGGCGGTGTAGATATACATTTTTATTAATTAAACATCGTAAAAATATTTAATCAACACCATCTACCAGTAACAAAAATTACTGTTTCTTTAGAAGAATATGTATATACACTCACAAACTTGATCCCACCCTTGTAATAGCAACTGTATACTGGTACTGCTCCAGATACCAGGTGCATGCCTGTTCAAATATTATTTGCCTCGATAGATATTTTAATGATAAAAACTAAATTGACTACATTGGCTATACTAATATGCAGCTATATTATAACCCTATAATGTTTATTTATTAATTTTGATAAATTAAGTGTCTTGCAGTTAATTTCGTAAAAAATATATTTGTGTTATAAAAGCATTATATAACTAGTATTTACATGTGACGTCTTCATTTGCATGCAAGAAACCATTTATGGCCAAGAACATTTAATTTCTTCATAGGTCCCATTACATCTCAGAAGTACTTTATATTACTAACTTTTGACATTCAGGAATACTTACTTATATTGCAAATATACATTATCATAACTGCTTACACAGTATAATGTAGACTTATCATATTTATAGTCCTGCTAGCAAAGTGCTAGGACTACTGCCAACATATAATTCCATTACTGCATGGAGCCATATATATGAGTAGACTGCATTACATCTATGGAATATGTTTTACCTTATCATATGTTTAGTGCTAAGTCACTCCTCCACTTAGTTCCATCTCCGAAACCTAGTGGCTCCTAGAGCCACTAGGTTTCAGAGACGGAACTATCCTCCACTGGGCTCAGACAGGGTGATTTAATTAGCACTAGCCCTGTTTATGGCGGTTAATGCAGCAAAATTCTGACAGCTAGGCTGCCTCCTTGCAAGCTGACAAGCCTTACAATAGATGCCAAAAACAGGGCTAATTTAGCACTACCTTAATTATGTGATGATATATATGTAGCCCCACAGGTTCCCGTAAATCAGTACCCTTATAAACTCTTGTTTATTAGGGTACCCACCCCCCCCCTCACTGATTGCAGCTTGCAGCATTGTATCCAAGAGTCAAACAGGCTGGGTGGCAAAGTAATAGTCCCATATGATATGAGACAGTTGTTGCTCCACACAACAGGCGTTGTTTCAACAATGCCACATGGGGCTAGCAAAGTAACAACTATAGTTCGACAAATTAAATGCGGTCAGCTCCCAACTTGGATATGTCGCGCACAGTGGCCACAGTCTTGTGTAGCTGGACTATATATCAACTATAGACACCAGTTAGATCTACAATAGTTCCATGACAGGGCTAATCAATTACCTATCCGCCTATTACTATGAACTCACATATATATTTTAGATCTATATATGAAGTAAATTTATAAGATATGGCCTATAGTCTATACATCATTTTTATACAAAGCTCAGTGACAGTCTTCTCACTGTGTGCAGACCTCCAATATGTGGTCAGCGAGCTTCCAGTGAGAAATCGAAGTGGCTCTAAACAAATTTCGCAATCACATTCACACGTAAGCTGACAATCTCTAACCAGCTATAACCTGATAACAGCCTGTTACCGGGTACCAGGTAACAGACATGGAAATTTCCGTGATGGCGATGTGTCATCTGTCTTTTGCAGTTTCGGCAGTTCCGCTTTGGCCTAGGCCTAGGGGCTTTACTTACTGCCAGATACTGGTGAGTACAGCGTGTACAGCTCTGACTAGTTTCCGACCAGGACAGGTTAGGACCTGTGTATATGGCTGTGTTATATATGTATGTTATAGACTTATGTTATGGCATATCAAACGCAATTTGTTTACAAGTAGATCTATGGCAAGCCGTCATATGATATAACGAAACAATTGTTTCCTTGCAGATTGTATGGTTGATAGACTACCCAACGAATTTGGTCAACCCGCTCAATTCAATTCTAATCCAAAAGTAAAAAAAATCGCATACATCTAAGCTTACTTGTAAACTTGTCCGCCATAGAGTTTTCGGTCACCTGATTAATACATAACGCCGTCCATCGATCGCCGCCTAGCGAGCATATATATCCCCTTAGATCGGTCATAACGCCATTTATTCAACTGTCATAACGTACTCGACATCGTAACACCTGCAACTGCACACCAGCCGAATATATATATCTACCAGTCAGTATGGTAACCAGGTTTTAGCTGATGTTGATGAAAATATCTTCCTTCATGACGTGGGTTCATATGAAAAAATTAATATGTGTACTCAGTTCAGGTGGAAAATGCAGGGGCGGATCGAGGGTTAGGCCGACCAGGCCCAGCCCCCACCTCTTATCGGACCGAAATTTATACCATTTAATTTAACATATGAAAACCGACCGGGGGGTGGGGGGGGGGGGGGCAGTCGGTTAGCCATCAACGTTATTAGAACGTTATTATAACCTTTTAATGTTGACTCACAGCCCAACTGAAGATCCTAGGTTGTTTCAACTCCAACAGATGCTCAGTATCGCAACTTCATTAGAAAATTTATTCCTACATATATATAGTTAATATAGTGGAAGTTCATAATAGGCATCGAGCTGACGGAAAACACGAATTTAAGGTTCACGACGCTCTCACTCCCAGCCGCCCATGAGCCCATGGTCATGCGAATTAAATAGCCCACTTTGCAAACTCTAATTATAAGCTTGTCATACATCAACGTTATTAGAACGTTATTATAACCTTTTAATGTTGACTCACAGCCCAACTGAAGATCCTAGGTTGTTTCAACTCCGACAGATGCTCAGTATCGCAACTTCATTAGAAAATTAATTCCTACATATATATAGTTAATATAGTGGAAGTTCATAATAGGCATCGAGCTGACGGAAAACACGAATTTAAGGTTCACGACGCTTTCACTCCCAGCCGCCCATGAGCCCATGGTCATGCGAATTCCCACTTTGCAAACTCTAATTATAATCTTGTCATACAATAATATATGGTACGTAAAGAGAGTTAACGTGGTAGAAAATAGCAGGGAAGCAGTATGAGGTGATGAATTTTAGGTGATTACATATAGGCAGGGTTGTTACCGGCTTAGCGCATGCCAGACAAAGAAAGAGCCGGTGTCCCACGTGGAAACGGCCCCCATGCGGAGACGTCTCCCCTGTATCTATCACAATGGCCGCACCTTACGAATACATGGAGCGGCGAGTGTCTACATTTCATGTATTTTATATAATCGCATGGGCGACATTTCCGCATATAACACCACCTCAATATGAATGTTGTGTTCGTAAGAACTGTTTGTGCGGTTCATTCTTCTATATGCTAGGGCGGACCATTGCTTCAGCGCGCTGACGCAATTAAGACTCACTCAATGGAACAAAAATACGTGATATTGAGATCCTCTACGCTCCTTGTGTTCATTAGGTGCCATTATGATAGATACAATGGGGGGGGGGTCTATATCTATATAACCCACCAACTGCCTCCCCCCCCCCCCAACTGGATCCGCGACGGCCCTAGTTATAAGATCATACAAGACTAAATGATGAGTGACTTACCTGAATTTGCTTCCCGCTCTATGTGCGAGAAGGTGAAGGTCGGAGAGGGCCAACGCAGCTAGCCCAGCTAACAGAAAGTGGTTTTTAAAATGTTTTAAAAACGTTATTTTTAAGTTGTGAAAACAATATTTTTTGGAAAATGTTTTAAAAACATCGATTATATGGAATTTTTTTTCAATGTTTTAAAAATGACTTGCCACAACATTTTAAAAACGTTATTTAAACAAGAGGTTTTGGCAACGTGTTAACGACATCGACAAAACGTTTTGGAAAACGTATTAACGACATCGATAAAACGTTTTGCTCACGCCACGAAAACTTTGTCCACGAAATGATCCAGAAAAAAACTAGTCACTATATATAATCATCCTTTATTAGCAAACTGAAACAACAATAACACAGTACTGATGGGAACAGTATGAGGAGGTAGCCCTGAGTCAGCAGGGGGGGGGGGGGGGGTACCCCAGGTTGGGGTAGTACACCCAAGTTAGGGAAGGAAGAGATGGTTAGTTTTCCTCAACATGCGGCTGAGCTGCCCGAGCATGCGGCACCTTGGCCTGAAAATAAAGTCGAAGCAGAATATAAATATAATTATAATACATAAAATGATATATGTATATCTATTCAAGTCGCCTTCCCCATGCATCAACATATATAGTTCTCTAGGCGACAGAGGGGTGGGGGGCAAGGAGGAGGGGTGGGGGGGAGGGAGTATATACATCTATAGGCGACAGAGGGGTGGGGGGGGGGGGGAGATAGGGGAGGGAGTGCATAGTTATATAGGCGAAGGAGGGGTGTGGGGCGAGGGCAGGGTTGAAGGGGGGAGGGAGCATATACATCTAAAGGCGACAGAGGGGTGGGGGTGCAAGGGGAGGGTGGGGGGAGAAAGTATATACATCTATAGGCAACAGAGGGGTGGGGGGGAGGGAGTATATAGTTCTATAGGCGACAGAGGGGTGGGGGGGGGCGAGGGGAGGGTGGGAGGAGGCGGTATATGGTTCTATAGGCGACAGAGGGGTGGGAGAGGGGGCAAGGGGTAGAGTGGGGGGAGGGAGTATATAATCTATAGGCGACAGAGCTAGGGGTGGGGGGGGGGCAAGGTGGAGGGTGGGGGGGGCAAGGTGGGGGAGGAGTATATACATCTATAGGCGACAGAGGGGTAGTGGGGGTGGCGGGGGGAGGGAGTATATAGTTCTATAGGCGACAGAGGGGTGGGGGAGGGGGCAAGGGGTAGAGGGGGGGAGGGAGTATATACATCTATAGGCGAAGGAGGGGTGGGGGCGAGGGCAGGGTGGGGGAGGGAGTATATACATCTATAGGCGACAGATGGGTGGGGGGGAGGGAGTATATAGTTCTATAGACGACAGAGGGGTTGGGGGTGGGGGGAGGGGGTATATAGTTCTATAGGCGACAGAGGGGTGGGGAAGGAGGCAAGGGGTAGAGGGAGGAGGGAGTATATACATCGATAGGCGAAGGAGGGGTGGGGGGCGAGGGGAGGGTGGGGGGAGGGGGTATATAGTTCTATAGGCGACAGAGGGGTGGGGGAGGGGGCAAAGAGTAGAGTGGGGGAGGGAGTATATAGTTCTATAGGCGACAGAGGGGTGGGGGAGGGGGAGGGCAAGGCGAGGGTGGTGGGAGGGAGTATATAGTTCTATAGGCGACAGAGGGGTGGGGGATCAGGGGGTAGAGGGCTGAAGGCGAGAGCTAGTCGGTGGTGATGAACTAAAAGAGAAAGATAGCGACGGCCATGACAGGCGGGGCAGGGGTGGGAGTATATGTCAAGCCCATTGTATCGTAATTCGAGAAACTTAGTTTCTCGACAAGAAACCTAGTTCTTGCTCGAGAAACCAGGTTTCTTCGCCGAAAATCCCGGTTTCTCGACAAGAAACTAGGATTCTTGACGGGAAACTAAGTTTTTAGCGCTAAAATAGGGGTTATAGCCAGAATCCCGGTTTCCAGAGTTATAACCCTAGTTTTAGCGACAACCCCAGTTTTTACAACAGTTTTTACATCTTAATGTCTGTACCTCCATTCGAGGTCAATAAACCGGGTTTCTTGCCCTAAAATCCAACTTTCTCGCCAAGAAACCAGGATTCCAGGTTACAAAGCACAGTTTTAAGCTCCATAACCGTAGTTTCAGCGAGATACCAAGATTGCAGGAGGACCCAGCCCAGTATGGGATTCCCCGGGAATTCCCTCACTCACATGCGCTCTCATTGGCTGAATGTGCGGTGCTCGCGAAGTGTGACGTTCAGGAATCCTAGATACGAACCTTAGCAACGAAGAAACCTGGTTTCTCGACAGGAAACTAGGTTTCTCGCTGAAACTGCGGTTATGGAGTTTAAAACTGTGCTTTTAACCTGTAATACTGGTTTCTTGGCGAGAAAGTAGGATTTGAAGGCAAGAAAGTCAGTTTCTTTACTAAAAATGAAGGTATCTATACTAATAAAATGAAGCTGTCTGTCCCACTATGCCTCGGCATGCAAGAGCCCATTGGCAACAGCAGCCGCCTTGAACCTATTAATATCCAGCCGCCGCTCTTAGATGTGTCAAAGCTATCGCATGTGTCAACACAACCGCTGGGTGCTTATCACCTTATCCCGCGGCATAATATCGCTTTCGGACCATGCCTGCGGCGGGCTACCTGGCTTGGTGCCAACCGTAATAATATTTCTCCCAACGCCTTATCGCCCAAACCGTCATCAAAACAAACAAATCCCGTACTGTCTCGCGTCCACAACCTCCCATTAGTAGCAAGAGAACGAACTCTGCCCGGGGAACCTTGCCTATTTGAATTGATTTGATCTTTTTGACCTTTGATCCAACATGTCAATTCTATAGACCAACCAGGACGTCAGGCAGATTTTATCCATTGAAGGTAGTAGTAATACGTTAAATGACGAACAACGGACGGGAAACAGCCCCTTTTTTAACTCAATCAACCCTTTTTTTTTTACTCAATCAATGTATGAGCTTGGGCCTTAATTTTACTGGACTGCTATTCGTTTATATCGTGCTTTAGCCGCAATTTGAGTATTCTGTACTGGATGCACAATAATTGCACAGGGTTTAAATATCCTTAACATATATGTCCCGTTATTCCGTAGCTCCCGGTCTCAATTTATGTCAATATGATTATCGATATTATTTCTGCCCAATGTCTACATTCTGCCTGCTACTATTTGACGTATAAAACAAAATACTGTCATACTGTTATTTCTTTCGCTTATTACTACGAACGTTCCGCTCGCGGGGGCGGCTAGTAAACATTAAGATACAATCGGCGCTGTGAAAACTGGGGTTGTCGCTAGGGTTATATCTTTGAAAACCGGGATTCTGGCTATAACCCCCATTTTAGCGCTAAAAACTTAAGTTTCCCGACAAAATCCTAGTTTCTTGTCGAGAAACCAGGATTTTCGGCGAAGAAACCGGGTTTCTCGAGCAAGAAACCGGGTTTCTCGAGCAAGAAACCAGGTTTCTCGAGCAAGAAACCAGGTTTCTTGTCGAGAAACTAGCTTTCTCAAATTACGATACAAAGGGCTTGCCATAGGAGGGGGCGTCGGTATAGGCAGCATGGAGGGGTGAGAAGCAATTACGAGCGAGCGAAGTGATGACAGAGTGACACCAGGTTTCAGCGCACGGTGGGGTCCAGGGTATACATAGTTACATGCAACCTACTTGCGCACGCATACCCATGTCTGTGAGGCCCGATATGCTATACTCAATTTCCCCAAAAATATATTTTATAGGCCTATGTAGTATAATTGAATAAGTTCAAATTATAATTAGATTGGACATGTGTCACTAAATGATCCTTGGGAGTGATATGTGCTACTGTTGCTTCTATGGCCACAACAACGATCATGCTTCAAAAGAAGACGGTGGTCCCGTTATTTGGCGTGCTCCACCAGCAACACAAGTCTCCCAGACATTGTTCAGTGCCGGATATCGGACTTAGCCGCTGCATAGACACATATGCAGTGGCGGATCCAGGGGGGGTTAGGGGGGGTTGCAACCCCCACTTCGGAGCCAGAACATACAGCATACTGTTAACATACATGTTAAAGTCCCACGTCTGCAACACACGTCCTAAGTTTTCAGAGCCCCTGCCGCCCCCCCCCCTCCCCCCGGTCACAAGTCTTCAGAGCACACCTCGCCCCCCCCCCCCCCCCTCGCGGTCGCAAGTTTTCAGAGAGCAACAGCCCCCTTGGGAACCTGAACGTACACTGTTAAAGTTGGCTTCTCCGAGCACGCCCCCCCGCCCCCCCGGTCGCAAGTTTTTCAGAGCACACTCCTCGGTCGGAAGTTTCAGAGAGCAACCCCCCCTGGGTAAATTCCTAGATCCGCCCCTGCATATGCTAACAATATATTGCTGCAAAGTGCACATCTCATAAAATAACTCAAGGAAAACTTACTCCATTATTGTTTACTCACCTTGCTCAGTTACTTCTCTGCGAAACGTCCAAAGTTCCGGTTCTTTCAAATTCCAGAAGGCCTTAATTTGCCGCCGATTAACACTCGGAGATCAGATACGGTCCCAAGCGGTTCTGTCACCCAATAGCTTCTAAGGAGGTCATCACTTCCGTTGTATGTAGGTCTGTGATTGGCTGCGTTTTAACGGCCCTTCCAGTCTTTCAAGGGACTGGGGGATGGGGGGAGGGTCGAAGTTCGGCAGCAAGGCAAATCCGACGCGTCCAACAATGACATACGTTGTCATAGGGATATGCGATCAATCACGTCAACGCTTAGCAACCAAAATCAATGGGGATAAAGACTGCAAGTGTCATATATAAATCGATATAATCCTTATAAATAAACGTTTGCCCCCCCCCCCCCCCCCACGCCGCCCTACTGACTTTGCCCCGAATGACATTCGGCTGTAAAGCCCCAAAACTTAAATTAGAACTTAAAAACCTAAAAAAACCTAAAAAAGTCTTTGTATCGAATATATCGCAACTTCGTAGATTTTGTTGGAATTTTTCACACAAGAAACCTTGCTGTATATCATTTGAAGCGGGGCTACGGAACCACACATAATGACGATGTTTTCCACGATAAGATCTTGGGGATCTGAAGAAAGGGGTCTCCTGGAACCGGTACATCAGAACAAAAGTGGGTCTTTGGGGTGCCCTCTCACGCCATCCACAGGGGCAGGGGGTGGGGGGGGGGGGGTGCGATCGTCCGACGTTAACCGATGTCAAATAAAATAGTTCTTCCCTTGGAAAATTTCGCGCCGACATTAATAAATAACATGGTTGAAGCGTTCCTATTCTATTGTGATGACGTCACATCATATTCATCGATCGTCAAATCTTCATATATGCCTCGTCATATGCATCGTCCGATATAAATTAAGGTCGTAATTAAAACATCTCGGCGACAACTTGTTTTGCCCGCAAACGTTTTCCCAATTCAAGTTCAAAAACACTTCGGTAGAAAAGTTTTACTAGCAACATAAATAGAACGTTTTGTAAACGTTACGAAATCGCCTAAACAGTAACATTTGCTCACAACTTCAATGAAACGTTTTTAAAACGTCACGAAAAGGTTGTGGCAAAAAGGCTTTCTTCGTGCGCAAAGTTTATAAAACGTTATAATAATAACGTTTTCATCACAACCTAAAAAACATGTTTTGAGAATGTCATGAAAACGTTATGTGTTAGCTGGGAGATCTCTCAACAGAGGACGCTGTAACTCGTGGTGCCCCCTTACAGCATGATTTGATCCGAATGCGGATCGCATAAAGGCCAAACACATATTGCAAATGCAACATTCATGATACGGAAAATGTCAAACGACATATTTAAGACAGGACTTTGTCAAATTGAATGTTCATGTTGCAGAATAGGATGTTGCATATATCGCCAAATGACATGTTTATGTGGCATTATGCACCATAGCATATAGAATAATTGAATTTTGGCCTAGAATGGGGGTGGGGGAGGGGGAAATACCCCCTCTGAATCGCGAATCCCCAAGAATTAAAGAGAGCAATATGGAATCTCCAAGAATGGTGATATCGCGAATATCGAGGAATTTGGCAGGTTGCTATAACCATAACGGATCGGGGTAAATAGGCAACTGGTTTTCGCGTTGAACCAGGAATTGTACGGATAACGATTCCCCCCAAATTGCCAACAGCTGATCGCGAATCTCCAAGAATTCCTGGATGCCAATCGCAGAGATCCGAATAGGTACCCCCCCCCCCCCCTCCAACCTGGAATGGACTCCATAAAGGCCGAGCTACATCGCATGGAAGATGAAGGCATAATCATAGCACAAAACGAGGTAGCCTTATTCAATCAGAAGCACAACTGTACGGATGCCAACCATGGAAGAGCAAATTGGCAAGAAACATAGAGAGAAACGTAGATGTCATGACCCCCGTCATTTATGCAATGGGGTTGAACAGATTTGTGGCCGCGCAGGCCAAACCAAAGCATAGGAGACTACGTACATACTTGATGATTGCTACCGTCAGACTAAAGAAAATGGAAATGAGATGTAGACACAATGGCAAAAAGAGACCTTGGAGTTTGGAGGTGAAAAGGAGGCCGGGGTGGGTGGCCAAACCCAGTAATGTCTTAATTAAGCTGGAGGACTGAATATACACGCACCAGCACGGGGAACTAATGCAGAGAAAGACATAAAAGTAGGCCCGGGCAGTCGGTATGAACAGGCTAGGCAACTGTCTGCGCTGCGAAGGAGCAGAACAGAAAAGCTGAGCTGGGAAGATATACGGCTTATGCATGTCAACCGCCAGCCCAGCCGCCAGCCTGGAAGAAGCTCCGCAGAAGAAGCGACCCATACGCAAGGGGCCAGAACTCATCGCCGGTAGACTGGTGTATGGTGGACGTACCAACGAAGAGAAAACCTATAGAAGCGCCCAGCAAACAAGTTAACGTCATGACAACGTTTTTCTTAGTTTGGTTTTGGTTGAGATAACGTGAAAATGTATGGGGTTTTTTGACGTTGCCCGAACGTTTTCAGATAACGTTGTCCGACATTCAGCCCAGTATTAAAATTGTGCCTTCTTTGAGAAACAACTGTGTATATGATGAATTAATCAGAAGCATGCTTGCCAAATACAATCAAATACATATTGTTTTCATGATGTCTAATTTTTCAGGTAACGTTGTCCTAATGTTGGGAAAACGTCCACCCTCGACTTCTCACAATTTTGTATGCTACACGCAACCAAGTTTTATTAGTCATTACACATGGCAAAGGTTTTATTTGTATGGGATAAAGGCCAGCAAATATTACTTCAATGTTTGCGACGAACGTTGTAACAACGTTGTCCTGAGATGACGTGATTACGACCAAAAACCAACGTGTTCGAACGTTGTTTGTTAGCTGGACGGTCCTCCAAATGACTGAGAGGAGCGAATATAGAGGATGCCTACGAACTGAAAAAAAAAGAAACACCAGCAGCTGGTCAACGATTGCCGGCAACATATGTGACTGAAAGCCTATAATGCCTGCATGTGGTTTCTCGGGATCGGTATCCTGTGGAAATGTCATGATCATTGTGGGAAAGGTTGCGTACGGATTCCATAATAAACAGAGAAGGCAAGGAAGAAGAATGGAACCGAATCTGAGATTGCGTCGCAGTGGCTGTATGGCAGAAGAGAGAAAAACGATGGGGCAACGAACGACTTCACTGTCATTCACACACACACCCTCATAACTAGCCTGAAAATCAGACGTTAATGTCGAGAGACAGTCTGAGGGATCGACGTTAATGCCGAACATCTGATTTTCAGGCTACTTCACCATAACAAACACTTCATCACTACACGTACATCTATAGCCATAACGCACAAGTCACTAACGTTACAACAACGAATTAATTAATTCGTCATGAAAAAACAATTCACAACATATGGACACCTCGCCATAACGTGCATGTACACCACTATAAACTGATAAACGTCCACTTCACCAAAATGGCACGTTCAAACCTCGCCATAACGAGCACATGCACATCACTATGCTTAGTACAGTCACTTCATCATTTAAGTTGATGTACACTTCACCATATAATGATATCATCTAACCATATGGCATATATACGAATGTTCACATCGCCGTAACACATTAACTTACCCGACATCAGTGTGGCCAGGGTACTCCCAAAGGAGGGGGGGACCCAGGGATGTACTTATATAAAGAGGGGAAGACCGGTGAGAGGGAGGAAGAGATGATCAGGGACCGACTGTATGCACGGATTTATAGAAAGAAATAAACTCAAGAAATGGAATACATTGTTGAATCTCTATGTTAAAGTGGTGTCGCGAACGAAAGTGTCCGGAGTCAAGAACCTCTATCAAATAGAAGGCTTCACTTTACCTTTCCCGACACCCTTCACTACGAAAAGAATACTTCACCTTTGCCAATTTATACCAGCTGTCACTTCAGAAAGAACACTTCGCCTTGACCGCCATCCTCTCTGAAAGAACACCTCACCTTGACCGCCATCCTCTCTGAAAGAACACTTCACCTTGACCGCCATACTCTCTGAAAGAACACCTCACCTTGCCCGACACCTTGTCAGTACGGAAAGAGCACTTTGCCATACTCAACCTCCTTTCAGAAAGAACTTAATTGCCACTACACCTTGGACGACACCCTGTCAAAAAGAACACGTACTTCATCTTGTAGGACACCTATAGTCAGAAAGAATACGTAGGCATACTTCACCTTGCCGGACACATTGTCAGAAAGAATATATACGTACTTCATCTTGTAAGACAGCTTGCCAGAAAGAATAGGGAATACGTACTCCACCTTGCCGGACACTGTCAGAAAGAGAACACATCACCTTGCCCAACACCCTGTCAGAAAAAAACCTTCGTCTTGCCCGACACTATCAGAATATTTGTAGCGTGCCGAATGTGTGTGGGTGACCAAATCTTATCTATGTCACCATCGTAGCGTGGCAAAGGTGTAGGTTGGTGGTGTGTTACAAGGAAGGGGGCATTTTAAGCCGCGATACAATAACAGAAGAAAGTGGTTATACTTCAAGTGATTTATTCTGGGGTTGCTTCCACAAATCGCTGTCACCACATACAACTGTATGCTTAATCTATAAAAATAACTCGGATATATTGGACATCAGGCTCTCAGTAAATATATTCATAACTATAGCTCAAAGAACTACAATTATCGCAAACACAAATATGGCTCTGGCTCTGTACAACTTCTGCTAGCCTAATTGCTGGTCAGATCAATCTCTCCTGTCATTCCTCTTATTCCTCCAGTCTATTCTCTATACTCCACTGCTGAATCCTCAAAATATACCTCCAGTCTACAGCTCTCTGACCTAGACCTCCAATACAAGCTGTCTCCACATTTTACTTTCCTGACACTACCTAAATACTTTATAAAAGAAATAGCAAAAGACTCAAATAAATGAGTAAAGAGGTGCGCGAATGCTGCGCTAAGAGGAGAGAGAAAGTGGTGCGCGGATGCTGCGCTAAGAGGAGAGAGAAAGTGGTGCGCGGATGCTGCGCTAAGAAGAGAGAGAAAGTGGTGCGCGGATGCTGCGCTAAGAAGAGAGAGAGTGAGAGGTGCGCTGATACTGCGCTAAGAGGAGAGAGAAAGTGGTGCGCGGATGCTGCGCTAAGAAGAGAGAGAGCGAGAGGTGCGCTGATACTGCGCTGTCCCCCCCAACTCCAACTGACTTCTGGCTGTTTTGCAGGCCCTTTTATACCCCTATCTCAGGGACGCTAACTCTGATGACGCTACGACCTAAATTAACCAATGAGCGATAATGTAAGGAACTGTATTTCTACACTTAAAAATAGGGCCAAAATGCTCATCAATATTCTTCAAATCACTGGGGAACCTCGCTTAACAACTTTCATAAAAAGATACATAAACTGTTCATAAAGATACTTACAATAAAATGGCTGATCTTCTACTTCACTAACTTTCTTATTCGCTTCCCTTCGTCTTCCTCTCCTGGCGGATGTTTACTACCCAATCTCACCCAAGCGCCCCCTGCCGTCCTACTTCTTCCTACAATTACGCTAGTTCTCATATGCAGTGCTATTTCTTCCTATGATTTCGCTAGTTCTCCTATGCAAATTCGCTACATATTCACTATAGCTTGCCCGACACCATGTCGAAAAGAACACGTACTTCACCTTACCCGACACCATGTCAGAAAGAATACTTCACCTTGCCCGACATGTGCACCCTGTCGGAAACAACAGCTCATGCACCTTGCCCGATATCCCATCAGAAGGAACGATTTGCCACGAACGTAGTTTACACCCCAACACGCCACGTGCGATATATGTTGGTTGGCATCCGTCCGTCTGCGAAAGACGATGGATGTTAATTGCAGCATTGTTTGATTTCAAGTGATATGATTTGCGTCTGTGACCGACAGATGTTGCCGCAGTCGTCGCATCGATGACCTGTCGATAGGTCTTGGTTTGTATACTCACTATATGTGCTTAGATTGGCGTTTCGAGTTCAGGTTCTCAAAGCAGAGCCCGGCCGTCGTGGTGGGCCATTCCCTCACGCACGACACGTGACCATTCCCTCTTTTCGAATGCTACACCCTCCCAAGAATTTGAATCGATGCCGAAAGCCTTTATGTCACGCTTGCAAACATCCTTAAACCTGAGCTTTGGCCATCCAGTTGGCCTTTTAATTGCCATCGGCAAGCTCACCGTAGAGCACGTACATCCTTTGGAATGCGTTCATCTTGCATTCGATGAACATTTCCAAGCCAACGAAGACGTCGTTGTTTCACAATAGCAAGAATGCTTGGTAGGTTGGCCCTGGCTAACACGTCGGTATATTTTGTTACCTTGTCTTGCCAAGAAATGCCTAAAATGTTTCGCAGGCAACGAACGAAGATGGAAGTTATTTAACTTTTCTTCTTGGCCACAATATGTAGTCCGCGTTTTACTGCGCTCACGACAACACGACACATCGTGAAACTGAACATTTGTTCTTAGATCATAGTGGTACAGACCGTTTGGTCTGATATTTTCGTCACTATGACGTTTTGGCTTCTAACAAACGTACACTTCGGCATAATTAACATCACCATAAAAAACGGAAACCTCGATCGATCGCCATAACGTATACACTTCACCATGATTTAATTCACCGCCACAATGAACACATCACAATTATTAACGGACACTTCACCATAATGGACCCTAGCTAGCACGGTTCGCCATAACGGACCCTAAGTTCGCCATAACGGACACTTCACCATAACGGACCCTAGCTGGTTCGCCATAACGGACCCTAAGTTCGCCATAACCTACACTTCATCATAACGGACACTTTGCCGCACGTACATGTACTTCACCACAACGAACATATTCTTCAGTCGTTGAAGCTATTATACGGACACCTCACCATGCCGAGAAAAACCCGCTACTTTAGCGACCGGACGCCCCCCCCCCCCCCTATGAACAGGGTCCCCCCTGTCAGCACCCCATTAATTCTCTGCTGCCTCCCGGCCGGCGGGCGCAGATCGTACACACGTACGGTCCGTGTTCCTGCCGCACGCTGACTCTGGAGAGGTCGCCTAGCGTGTACAATGGCCAGGACTCGCGGCTGTGACAACGGACGCGACAGATTCAGCTGAGGTTGATGCTAGGAGTTACCCCCAGTGTATCTATTCATAGAGTGAAATTGAATGTCAGCGGGACTAAAGCAGGCTGTAACTTATTCGATTTTATTTTGCGTTTCTAATATGAAACCATTGAAAACTTTTTATTTGTTGGGGATCAAGTATGTGACAACATCGCCATAGCAACTCGATCTTGTCTAACCTCAAAATTAAGCGCCCGAGCGAGGAAGTTATCACATTAGAGCTATATATTTCGATACTTCGCATGCGGATTTTTCACGAACCGTACATATTAAAAGTGTCAGTGGAATTCATTACATGTATTTATACACACTTAAATATGCGGTGAACCATAGTTTGAGGCTATAGCTATGACCAAGCATGAAAGTGAGTCAACGATGATACTGTAGATGGGTGCCCAGTTCGGGCCCCAGCATAAAAGGACAAATCTCATTCACCAAGGTAGTAGGGCACTTTTTGGCAAGGTGAACAGATGCCTGGAATAAAACATTTTTGCCGAGCGTTGTCCAATTCTGTGTGTATGATAAATGCCAGGGATGAGATAATAACTTCATCGTCGAGTCCACGCAACCCGGGTCAAACGGTCCGATTTCGACACCCTCTACACCTGCTGATCACTTATTCTCAATTAATGACTGGAACACGTATACACTGTTCGATTAAATTCACAAATGTGCCTATGCTTTAAACAGTGACTCGTGGTACGCCAGTGGTACGCCAGTGGGTGGGTTCCAGTGTCCTAGAACTCCTTAACATTATGGAACATACGACAAATAATGTGATATTAATTTAAACGAAACGTGGCATGGTCTGTATGCTATATTATTTGAAGGAAAACCCCTAAATACCCGGGTTAGTCATTTCTAGAACGTCAAACCTGAATTATCAGCTGGTGATCCAGGGTGACCATTGCTAATCCGCTCCTGCCGTGTTGTGTAAGGGTCTGATTCTGGACCCCCCCCCCCCCATCCCTCACACCTAGCTGTTTGCACCGCTAGTGTAATCCCCAGTTAATTAATACAGATGGGAGCTAGCTTCCATATCCGTTCTTTATAACTTGCTAATTAAGTTACAAAGTACTGATAGGGATAACTGAAATTATCTAGCGGATTTTGGACTTGGGGTGCAATCCGCAGTACTACTGCACACTATGTATTTACCATGTGTCCCGATGCCCCCTCACAGTTCAGTGAAATATGTCATTTGAAAGTTTTATGCGACAAATGGCTCAAGACCCGTACGGAGTCGCTGTGCTTAGCGAAGAAACATTCTGTTAATATCACCACTGAGGAGATCAGTGACATTCCTGTGCCAGGTTGTTCGCTTGCCAAGTCGCCCATCTACATGGCACATGTACCTAACTTGATTGATGTCTTGGGTCCGAGCCTCAAGTCCTTCTTTTACCGGCCAAGTTTTGGCGCCAAACTTTGATTTTGGTTCCTGCTCTATGTAACGCTGGCGCGCTGCTATAGACAATCCTACTGTGGCCCATAGGTACAACGGTTGCGCTGAGGGTATTTCTTCGCTCTGCGCGGTATTTCTTCGCTCCGCGCGGTGAAACGGCTCCGCGGAGGTCGATCATTTCTTCGCTCCGCGCAGTACATTTCTCCGCTCCACGCGGTACATTTTTTCTCCGCTCCGCGCAGTAATTTCTCCGCTCCGCGCAGTTCATTTCTCCGTTGCGCGCGGTATATTTCTCTGCTCCGCGCAGTACATTTCTCAGCGGAGAAATATACTGCGCGGAGCCGAGAATTGTACTGCGCGGAGCGGAGAAACCGTTTCACCGCGCGGAGCGAAGAAATACCCTTAGCGCAACCGTTGTACCTATGGGCCACAGTACAATCCGCACACCGCTGTGTTGAGATTCGGTCGCAGAGAGAGAGAGCTAGAAAGCATGAACCCAAGTTTCAACGTACCACGCAAGCAGGCACCGGTGGCCCGCAGATAGACGGAAAAACCATCAATTACGAGTTAAAGCGCGACAGATCGGTCAAAGGTTATAGTAGCGTTTGCCTTTTCTCGGCATGCATGCAGGATGCGCACTGCCCCTCCCCCCCCCCACAAACACACACATACATATAGTATAATAGCCTATATTTTGGCTGTTACAACCTCAAATTAATAGTTGGGTGTCAAATGGCAAGTGAAATTAATACACCAACGTTTAAGATTGTTTATAGATATTTGATTCTCAGCATGTCCGATATATGGCGCCACCTGCCTTTAAATTTGGTGGGTATTTTGTATTTTAGTATGAATGTCAACCTTTTTCCCCCAAGAAACGTAGTACCGCAGAATATTGAAGAGTTTACATATATTACATTCTTTAATGTAATCAAACTGGCTTAATAACATACGAATTCGTCTTAAAAACTTGATAAAAATTGCCTTATGTGTAGATATGAGCTTTAATTAGTTGTTCTTGATGCCACTAATATTCGATATTCATACGCGATCACTTCCGCTTTGGTGTGACAGCGATCATGGCGGATCCTCGACGTGTCGGCTGTGGAACAACTACTGTCATGTTTGTGTTGTCGTTTGTGTTACTTTTCACGGGAGTTATATCCCAAAATGGTCCAAACGTGTATGCAAATGGGGGAGTTAACGGTGGCGGAATAAACGATGGACAGTTTAATGACGCTCCAGGTGACAAAGTTGCTGCTCAGCCGTTCGTAGTCAGGGGCCAGCGACATTTTGACCCTGCAAAAGTTGCCGGACAAAATGGTTTAGGTGGCAACCCAAACCCTGACAGCGTGAACATGAATCAGATGAACGCCAATAATGTGCGAATGAACGTTAATCGTGGAGCCGCATACCACCAGAAAAATGTGGATGGAGAGGGCATGGGAGGGAATGGGTTCCAGGCCCAATTCCAAGCCCAAGGCCAAGGGGTGCCAGGATTGCCGATTGTGGAAGATGAACACCCCAATCTCGGTGGAGCTCCTGCACAAAACATGAGGAAGCCTGTGCCAGTCAAAATAGCAGATAACCCAGCATGTGTGGATGATGTCAAAGCATTTTGCAGTGACAGTTCGACAACTAATAATTTTGCCGTTCTTGATTGTTTACAAAACAATGACAAGGTAAATGCATTTGCTAACCTGTTATTGTGATGTAACTACAGTGGAGGGATAAGGACTATAGCATAGAGATGTATTATAGATCGGTATAAATATCATTTATAGTTAATAATATATGTCATCACATCGTTTAAACTTAGTTATTACAGTTGAGACAGATTAACAACGATTACTCAGTATTGTTTTTTTTACTTCAAATTCTTTACCTAGATGTTGGTTTTCATATAAAAAAATTGATAAGTTCATAGTTGAGGCTTGAAAGTTGCCACCATGTTATGCTTCTGAGCTCAGAGATAATACATCCTGTAGTCTCTATGTTATGTATTGGAATGCCAGATATGGTAATAGTCTGTGAAAGTGTGATGGTACATATTTTGTATACTTGTTGTCAATAATAACATCTAAAGAAAGGTTACCAGAAGAGGCCCACGGAAGATACTGCTTTACACTGCGAAGTGTAAAAAGAAAAAAAGTAAAGATAAATATTTAAGAAATGGCATATTAAGGGAAAATTAATTAATATCATATTTAAATGTATAAGCTTACCTTTATTTCATTGTTTAATTATCTGCAAAATTAAGTATAGTATACTAATGTTGCTGTTTATTCATTAACCATGTAATTTACAGCTGTAGTATTCCAGAATACTGCACAGCCACTTATCATTATTAAATCAAAAGGGAATATATTTCGTATGGGTGTAGCAGGATATGCCATGTCTGTGTAGTCACAGGATAAAGATCCCATGTCCTTTTTGCAAAGTGTAGGGGGTTACCCCTGGGGACATGGCTCCACTCTTTTTTCCTTCTTGAAATGATGCAATATGACCAAAAGTAATTAAATGTCCTGAATATACAATAAATCAACCGGGGTATTAGCCAGAGGCCTGCCTGCCCGCTGGATGGGTGGGATTCGACATCGCACCTTTGGTGTGAAATTCGCCCCAAGTTGCACTGTGTACATGATGCTGCAGTTAAAATAGCTTTAAGCTGACTGTATAAGATTTTCTCTTTGCATGATGCATGTTGATATCATCGAGAGATAAACTTGCTCCAAAAGTTTTTAGTATACATCAATCCAAACAAAAATGTTTGCTGATCAGGTTGTTGTATTGTCACACGGTCCTATCGGTGTTTGTGATATAGTAACCGCGGACAGTGGGGGAATGGTTTACCGGGTGTGTTATGTCACTGTTTACGCGAGATTAACCAAACAGAAGACGATGTATCCACTTTATAGTACTTTATTAATTCAAAGATGCGTCCAGCCAGGTCTGGATCCCGAAGCCAACTGCCTCCTGAGTCTGTATGAATGTAAAACCCGCTGTGGCCCTGGACAGCCGGGAGACACAGTAGCCAATCGAGGCACACAGATATAACCTCTGTGACCCCACATTTAAAGGAGCCAATGACACAAGGAACCTCTGCATTTGTTTGGGGCTTTAAACTTTGGAAGAGCAAGTAGCTTTGCAGGGATTTAAATGTAGCCTTTCTCTAAGGGACTATCTCAGATATACAGGTTCAAATTCATGTGAGAGGGACCATCTCAAGATTTTACCTATAACAACAAAATACCAAAGTTATCTCTGTGATAATTGCCCGTCCTTTAAAGACAAAATCTCCTGATTTTTAGATAAATCAGTCTCTACATATTAATAGGTTGGTAATTACTCTTTAAGTTCACACTGTTATCGTTATAGAATAGTGATCCATCAGTAAAAATTGAGATGAATAAGAAAAATAAGATAAAAATAACAGTGACAATGACAAGATATAAATTTCCAGGTCTTAATTGGGACCTTTAAATGTTTAAATACATGGTTTACGGTTTGAGCCGTAAGTGAGAGCACAGTTAAATACATTGCATCTCAACTAAATACTGTAGTCATTGCATACCTGAGCTATTTTGTAACAATGAGTTACTATTGCCTTTGATTAATAACCATAATCTCTTAGGTGATACACCAATAATAGAGGTGAGTAAAAAATATAAACCGTAATCTATACAAAGTCTATGCTTACACATATCTCAAACTGCATTTTCTTATATAGTGGACGTCTTGTGCACCAGGATAAAGTCAGTTTGGATATTCCACATATTTCAGGAATACAAATTCTAGCTCACCGTTGTACCATTATATTTTGGACATTTCGTGCACAAATGACATTAATACAGTGGCAACGCTCATACCAACTTAACAAGCCAGTATTAATACAAGGTTTTTACCATTGCGTTATCAATAATATCAGATGGAAGCAACTTTCTTCCCAAAACCAGTGTTCAATTGTACCTGATACTCTCGCACTGTCTAGTGCTTTAGCCGACACTACACTCCTGCTTGAGAAGAGACAGGGGTTTCCTGTCTGTCCGAGTGTTAGTTACATGACTTAATACATCTGGCTGTCACATGGAAATACGTGCATATAGATGCACAGCTGGGATGCAAGAACAGACATGACACCTTAAATATGGGGTTGCTAGACCCTCAGCAATTTTTGTTACCTAAAGTAATATTTTGATGAATGGAAAATTTTGAGTTAGGTGATCTTGTGCAATTCAAGCTTCTCCGCTTACGCCACAGGGTTACCATGCTCACAGCAGATTATCACCTGTCCAGCAGTGCGTTACATTACACACTGATCATACTATAATCATAACCAAATCACCTCATCACCTTCAAATGTGAATGACTCTCCTCTCGTCACAATCAGCTCACATATTATATATCAAGCTGAACAATCGTTCCAATAAGTTCCACTTAAAAACCTGTTCATGTTGAATGACAAATCCTGTCGGTTGATCAACATAACCGTTCACTTTACACAACTTTATATACAATTTAATTTTGTCACATTACTGACATAAACATAAATCTTGCAATATACTACATATTCACATACTTGAATAGTGTACTTGATTTACAAGGATTATTATGTACAATGATTAACATACAACATATAGGCACTAGATACACACGCTGCTCAATTAGCCTTACGAGCGTTGCGTTTTCTCTTTCTTCCATCCTGCGTTTTAGCTATGTGAAACTCGCGTAGAGCGTCGTCCGATAGCATTGATTCGGTAACCCACTCTGACTCCTTTTGTCCTTCCCATCTGACTGAGTACCATCGAACTCCTTTGTACCATTTACCTTTCTGTACTGGATGTCATACCGATATTGTTGCAGGAACAACGACCATCTGCATAGTCTGCCAGTGGTAAGCTTACAGTCTTTGATATACTGCAGAGCTGAGTGATCGGTTATGACAGTGAAGGGTCGATCCGCTAAGTACACCTGATACTGGCGCATAAGAATAGGTGTTGTGGTCAATGCTTGTTTCAGTGTGTTAAAGGCTTGTTGACAATGTATATCCCAAACAATCTGTGATAGTATATTGAGGTAGCAATTTACAAAATTCTGGTTAGCAGGTGGATCTGCAGACAATACCTTGTTGCTATGTCGATACAGGGTTTTTTTTTGTTTGTAATAAAGTAAGTAAAGAGGAGATTTTTAAATCAGTGTAGCTTTACTTTATCAACCAAATGGTACATGGTGTACCTTTGGCTCAAACACGTCAAAGTCAACCACAATAGTTTGTATTGTAACCTGATGATTATCTGATCATTTCTCTAATCATTCTTGACACCAACAATATATATATACCAATGACTAGTTTCACTCCTTTCATGATACCAGGCAGGAATCAAATTGGGTGGATAATAAGTTGTCCTTTTCTTCAACTATAAACTATAGTGGTATTATGAACAGGTGTTATTATTTGTACATTACAGAGAAAACCTTCTTTTTTACTATGTTGGATGACTAGATCTAATTAATTGTATTTACCCTGTGCAGAGAGAAGATGATGTCAGTTTACAATGCCAACATGTAAGTATCATTTATTTATAGTTATGAGGGTAACATCTAAAAGAATGTGTCGAATAATGAAAGGAGTCCTATTCAATATTGATGATATCTAAAATGTAAGTGATGCCTGACTTTCTTTTTCTATTGATAAGTGCATTAATTTGTGACAGTTTTGCAAAATAAAGATGTAATTGGTGCATAATGGTACTATTCTTAATGATCTGTACTTACAGTTCATATGGACCTACAAGAAGAATCTCACAACGGACTTACGGTTTGATTCAGCTGCTTATGAAGTTTGCAAAGATGAAGTAGCCAGGGTAAGCTTACTGAAGCAAGGTGTGAGTTCTGACCAGTTATCTTGTGAAAGCATTTAATGTAGTTATTAGAGACAGCAATTATGTGAAACAATATGGGTGTGTAAGAAGAGAACAGATCATCATTGTTGGGTGAGAATAAAGACAGGACCTTGTTGAATGCATGAATCTTTGCATTTGCTTTTGCAGTTGCCTGAATGTAAAGCCCTTGAACGAGGAATCGGCGAAGTGATTCCCTGCCTAATCGAGAACAAGAATAATGTGACAAATGGAAACTGCAGACAGTTCCTGACAAAGATAGCCAGCATAGTCTTCAGTGACTACAGGCTGATCAGAAAATTTGCCACGGCCTGTCACAATGACATCGAGAATCACAAGTGTGGACGTGCGACCGGTGATTATGAAGATGTAAGTTGTTACTATCTAATAATAGACCGGCATCCCGAATGGTCTGTTTGGGTTCACGCCCCATAATGCGTATATATCTGTTTGTGCGGGATGAAGATATATTCTTCTCCTGATTGTCATTCATGTCGTTTCTCCAATACACTTGCACGGATGAAAGATTACCCAATGATATGTCATTCACAGTCACATCTGTATGACTGTATGACATTAGTCAAACATCTGTATGACATTAGTCAAACATCTGTATGACAATAGTCAAACATCTGTATGACATTAGTCAAACATCTGTATGACATTAGTCAAACATCTGTATGACATTAGTCAAACATCTGTATGACATTAGTCAAACATCTGTATGACATTAGTCAAACATCTGTATGACATTAGTCAAACATCTGTATGACCTTAGTCAAACATCTGCGTGTCGTTATATCTCTATATATAAGCCCATTGATCTCTGTATTGGGCATAACCATGTGCCTGAAACCTCGTGAAACAACTATCTGTGTGAGACGCAACCATCCGATCAACTAACGGGCATGAATTGTACCCAGGTATCTGCACTTGAATGCTCCACCACGGCATTCCAATGCAATTTCTCCGGATTAGAGATTAACCTTGACATTCAAACTGTTGGGATTATTTAACTTTTTTTTAACTGTGCTAAAAACACGGTCCTAGATGCTGATTTAAATTCTTTCAATCTCGGATGGCACTGATGCCATGTTGTTTTCTTTAGCTCCCTCTCATTTAATTATTTCTATAAAGCGTGGAGGTCACATGAAACCAGACGCTTGACATTACGTGGAGGGGGGAAAAACAATTGCAACACGTTGAATGTCGTTGATCAGTGCGCTGCTCATTTTTGATGTTAGTCGATAGCGTTGCTCTATTGGAGTTTGATATCGATCAAACCGCCTCTAGAGGAATGCAATATCGCACAGCTGTGTGTGACCTATACTCGTCCCTCGTAGGTTGTGAGTCAATACGCCAGATGCGATGATGGGGCGCCACCTGGCGACCGTGATTTGCCCCATTTGGTAATTGAAGGTCTGTGGCGATGGCGAAGTACTGTGCCTACAGCTGCTTATCTTGTACTTGAAGAGTCGTTAAATGTCGTCATTTTTAATTTAAAGACACAATGCAAACATTTCGCAAGTGATATTGATTTTCTGTCGTATCTGGCGTAAAACATTTGATGTCTCCTTCCGATTTTAATTAAAGCTGCGCCATGGCTTAGTGACGCCATATTAAGCCAGGCTGCGTTTTTCATATAAGGGAGCCTTGGAGTAATTGTGATGGAGATTTGGTGTTTCTGTCACCTCAACCAATATATATTGGGAAAATTATCTTTCGATTATAAGCGCAACAACTTAGCAAACCAAACATGTATTACAGCCCACAATCTTAGGGGCTGGTGTCCCTCTTAACAATATGAAGATGAACCTTAGGGCCTGTTGTGCAACTTAACAATATGAAGGAGAACCTTGGTTTTTTTGGCTGTCCCTTGATGACCAAAGTGGCTGAGGCTGCAACCTATTGGTTGTTGCCGTCATGATTGCCACGTCGACGAAGCCATTGTAGTGAATGGGAGGACTTGCCAGTGGTTGGCTTTGGACAGTAAGCTAAAGCGACCAGTATGTATAATCGATAGTTTAAATCCCTTCGGTGTTATTCCTACTTGATACAGTTATTGTAGTTAATTGTACTCAGAAGTATCTGCTTGTACCGGAGTGAGGTAGACGAAATGTCGCCGCGACCTGACTGAGCCCTGTCTCTGCGCTCTCAGACGGCGCCCTGTCGCCGCGACCTGACTGCGCCCTGTCGCCGCGCCCTATGACTGCGCCCTGTCGCCGCGACCTGACTGCGCCCTGTCTCTGCGCTTTATGACGGCGCCCCGTCGCCGCGCTCTATGACTGCGCCCTGTCGCCGCGCTCTATGACTGCGCCCTGTCGCCGCGCTCTATGACTGCGCCCTGTCTATACGCTCTATGACTGCGCCCTGTCGCCACGCTCTATGACTACGCCCTGTCGCCGCGCTCTATGATTGCGCCCTGTCGCCGCGCTCTATGACTGCGCCCTGTCTCTGCGTTCTATGGCTGCGCCCGGTCTCTGCGCTCTATGACTGCGCCCTGTCGCCGCGACCTGACTGCGCCCTGTCTCTGCGCTCCATCACGGCGCCCCGTCGCCGCGCTCTATGACTGCGCCCCGTCGCCGCGCTCTATGACTGCGCCCTGTCGCCGCGCTCTATGACTGCGCCCTGTCTCTGCGCTCCATGACTGCACCCTGTCTCTGCGCTCTATGACTGCGCCCTGTCGCCACGCTCTATGACTGCGCCCTGTCTCTGCGCTCTATGACTGCGCCCTGTCGCCGCGACCTGACTGCGCCCTGTCGCCGCGCTCTATGACTGCGCCCTGTCGCCGCGCTCTATGACTGCGCCCTGTCTCTGCGCTCTATGACAGCGCCCTGTCGCCGCGCTCTATGACTGCGCCCTGTCTCTGCGCTCTATGACGGCGCCCTGTCTCTGCGCTCTATGACTGCGCCTTGTCGCCGGGCTCTATGACTGCGCCCTGTCGCCGGGCTCTATGACTGCCCCCTGTCGCCGCGACCTGACTGCGCCCTGTCGCCGCGACCTGACTGCGCCCTGTCTCTGCGCTTCATGACGGCGCCCCGTCGCCGCGCTCTATGACTGCGCCCTGTCGCCGCGCTCTATGACTGCGCCCTGTCGCCGCGCTCTATGACTGCGCCCTGTCTCTGCGCTCCATAACTGCGCCCTGTCTCTGCGCTCTATGACTGCGCCCTGTCGCCGCGCTCTATGACTGCGCCCTGTCGCCGCGCTCTATGACTGCGCCCTGTCTCTGCGCTCCATAACTGCGCCCTGTCTCTGCGCTCTATGACTGCGCCCTGTCGCCGCGCTCTATGACTGCGCCCTGTCGCCGCGACCTGACTGCGCCCTGTCTCTGCGCTCCATGACGGCGCCCCGTCGCCGCGCTCTATGACTGCGCCCTGTCGCCGCGCTCTATGACTGCGCCCTGTCGCCGCGCTCTATGACTGCGCCCTGTCTCTGCGCTCCATAACTGCGCCCTGTCTCTGCGCTCTATGACTGCGCCCTGTCGCCGCGACCTGACTGCGCCCTGTCTCTGCGCTCCATGACGGCGCCCTGTCGCCGCGCTCTATGACTGCGCCCTGTCGCCGCGCTCTATGACTGCGCCCTGTCGCCGCGCTCTATGACTGCGCCCTGTCTATACGCTCTATGACTGCGCCCTGTCGCCGCGCTCTATGACTGCGCCCTGTCGCCGCGCTCTATGACGGCGCCCTGTCTCTGCGTTCTATGGCTGCACCCGGTCTCTGCGCTCTATGACTGCGCCCTGTCGCCGCGACCTGACTGCGCTCTGTCTCTGCGCTCCATGACGGCGCCCCGTCGCCGCGCTCTATGACTGCGCCCTGTCGCCGCGACCTGACTGCGCCCTGTCTATACGCTCTATGACTGCGCCCTGTCGCCGCGCTCTATGACTGCGCCCTGTCGCCGCGCTCTATGACTGCGCCCTGTCTCTGCGCTCCATGACTGCGCCCTGTCGCCGCGCTCTATGACTGCGCCCTGTCGCCGCGCTCTATGACTGCGCCCTGTCTCTGCGCTCTATGACTGCGCCCTGTCGCCGCGCTCTATGACTGCGCCCTGTCGCCGCGCTCTATGACTGCGCCCTGTCGCCGCGCTCCATGACTGCGCCCTGTCTCTGCGCTCCATGACTGCGCCCTGTCTCTGCGCTCTATGACTGCGCCCTGTCGCCGCGACCTGACTGCGCCCTGTCTCTGCGCTCTATGACTGCGCCCTGTCGCCGCGACCTGCCGGCGCCCTGTCTCTGCGTTCTACGGCTGCGCCCTGTCTCTGCGCTCTATGACTGCGCCCTGTCGCCGCGACCTGCCGGCGCCCTGTCTCTGCGTTCTACGGCTGTGCCCGGTCTCTGCGCTCCATGACGGCGCCCCGTCGCCGCGCTCTATGACTGCGCCCTGTCGCCGCGCTCTATGACTGCGCCCTGTCGCCGCGCTCTATGACTGCGCCCTGTCGCCGCGCTCTATGACTGCGCCCTGTCGCCGCTCTCTATGACTGCGCCCTGTCTCTGCGCTCCATGACTGCGCCCTGTCTCTGCGCTCTATGACTGCGCCCTGTCGCCGCGACCTGACTGCGCTCTGTCTTTGCGCTCTATGACTGCGCCCTGTCTTTGCGCTCTATGACTGGGCCCTGTCGCCGCGCTCTATGACTGCGCCCAATCTCTGCGCTCCATAACTGCGCCCTGTCTCTGCGCTCTATGACTGCGCCCTGTCGCCGCGACCTGACTGCGCCCTGTCTCTGCGCTCTATGACTGCGCCCTGTCGCCGCGACCTGACTGCGCCCTGTCTCTGCGCTCTATGACTGCGCCCAATCTCTGCGCTCTATGACTGCGCCCTGTCTCTGCGCTGTATGACTGCGCCCTGTCTGCGCTCTATGACTGCGCCCTGTCGGCGCGCTCTATGACTGCGCCCAATCTCTGCGCTCTATGACTGCGCCCGGTCTCTGCGCTCTATGACTGCGCCCTGTCGCCGGGCTCTATGACTGCCCCCTGTCGCCGCGCTCTATGACTGCGCCCTGTCTCTGCGCTCCATGACTGCGCGCTGTCTCTGCGCTCTATGACTGCGCCCTGTCGCCGCGCTCTATGACTGCGCCCAGTCTCTGCGCCCGGTCTCTGCGCTCTATGACGGCGCCCTGTCTCTGCGCTCTATGACTGCGCCTTGTCGCCGGGCTCTATGACTGCGCCCTGTCGCCGGGCTCTATGACTGCCCCCTGTCGCCGCGCTCTATGACTGCGCCCTGTCGCCGGGCTCTATGACTGCCCCCTGTCGCCGCGCTCTATGACTGCGCCCTGTCACCGCGCTCTGCCACCGCGCTCTATGACTGCGCCCAGTCTCTGCGCTCTATGACTGCGCCCGGTCTCTGCGCTTTATGACTGCGCCCTGTCGCCGCGCTCTATGATTGCGCCCTGTCGCCGCGCTCTATGACAGCGCCCTGTCGCCGCGCTCTATGACGGCGCCCTGTCTCTGCGCTCTATGACTGCGCCTTGTCGCCGGGCTCTATGACGGCGCCCTGTCGCCGTGCTCTATGACTGCCCCCTGTCGCCGTGCTCTATGACTGCCCCCTGTCGCCGGGCTCTATGATTGCGCCCTGTCGCCGGGCTCTATGACTGCCCCCTGTCGCCGTGCTCTATGACTGCGCCCTGTCGCCGAGCTCTATGACTGCCCCCTGTCGCCGTGCTCTATGACGGCGCCCTGTCGCCGTGCTCTGTGACTGCGCCCTGTCGCCGCCCTCTATGACTGCGCCCTGTCGCCGTGCTCTATGACTGCGACCCTATCGCCGCGAAAATCACCCGGGAAATCACTGGTGGTTCATCTTACAAGGGTTATCCAGAAGGATATGGCTCCGCTCCATCTTGGGGCCTTCCCACTGATGCGATATTGTTACAAGTCGAACTATCTTTGTTCATGCTCTTTAATTATGTCAGCTGTTGTCTGACATGCCCATGAAGCAATTGAGGCAGTCTTATTACTACACAGCCTTGGAAAGGAGTTAATGATGTTAAGCGAACCGTTTTGAAAAGAATCCGTTATGGTAGTCGACGGGGATTCTCTCGGAAGGTGTTAAAAGAAGTACTTGTGTACCAGTGTCCAAGGCTTTGTCAGTACGAAAGGACGAATCGCCCGTTGCAGATGATTACTGAAGCCTATAGCAAAGTGAGTTTACCTGTGCAATTGATTGACTGCAGTTGTGAGTGATTGGATCGACGAGGCAGATCAACGCTCGGAATGGTACATTATGAACACGCCGGGGTTCAACACCGTTAGTCTCTTTAGGTCGCTGGGGCAATAGGGCGACTGACTGTAGTGACAGGCAGTGAGTGACACTCTAGAGGTCCTATATATTATATATAGGACATTATATGGCTTTTCAGATAGCACCGGTATATCGATGTCTGGATATTAAATTCATATCCTATTAGCATATTGTATTAACTAATGTCTTATTGTGATAGCGTTTCATACGAATACTAGGATGATTTGCTTCTTAACATTTCCATGTGGTTTATGTTTCGTTTCGTGGAGTCACCTCGTACAAGCCAGGAACTTTGGCGGTCCTTGTCACAATTTGTTTATTCGAAATTTGAATCCTCAAACTCCGCACTTTCCAGCATAGACATAATTGTCATTAACACGTGTGCTCCGGCTGGGTGTGTCTCGCTGGAGACACGATGTCCAGGGGATAGTGGGTCATGTGACGGTCGCCCCGATATGCCGCCATACAGTTGCAAATACCGTCGTTACCCGGGTTACGGGTTCGCGGGCTACCGCGTTATGGTCTTACCGTAGGTAGGATCAATATCACAGAATCAGTAGAACTGATTACTAAGTGTTTTTTATCAAAAAGAGGGCAGAACTGAAACGATAATTCTTGTTAGTGTGAAAGATGAAGCAAAAGACATCTTGAAAAAAGGGACCATGAATTGTCAGTTACCCACGGACATATGAGGCCGCATTGCCCTTGTCGCTTCTCAATTATGCGGTGTGATTTGGTGTCTATCCATTCTCGCTATATAGCATATAATCTGTTCCCATGAATCCCACACATGCGCAGGTCTGGCCTCCCACATACACGTATGGCTGCCTGGTTCGTAGCAGTGGCTAGCAGTTAGTGGCCAATTTCACCAGCCGTTGTCGATCCATTGTGATGTTAGGCGTATGAGTGTGGCGGCTCGCTGCCTCCGCGCGCGGCTTGTAACCTTAACGGGTCAGCCAACAGGATGCTATTAATAACATATGGCAATTAAGGCGCTATTTGTGAATGGGATAATAGAGAGCGAGAGAGAGAGAGAGGTCGGGATGGGAGGGGGGAGGGGGGTGTCTTGGGCCACGTATATTTTTGTACTATGGCCGGATTAGAAGGACTGTCTAGTTCGACCTCAACTTTAAGATGCGGCATTTCTAGTGCGGGATGAACTGGCTTTGCTATTGAGTTCGCTTTAGATGTTACTGTGTCTCTGATCGTTACGTGTTGATGATTTTTTGATGTTGTCCTACTCTACCAATCAACTTAATTGATGGCGTCCCATTATGCTATCTACCGAAACCCCATCCACCCCCCACCACATCCCGCTCATCCCCCGCCTCGCCCCGCCCATACCCCACCCCACCCCGCTCATCCCCCACCCCACCCCGCTCATCCCCCACCCCACCCCGCCTATACCCCACCCCACCCCGCTCATCCCCCACCCCACCCCGCCCATACCCCACCCCCGCCCCGCCCCGCCCATACCCCACCCCGCTCATCCCACGCCCCGCCCCGCCCATACCCCACCCCACCCCGCTCATCCCCCACCCCACCCCGCCCATACCCCACCCCAGCCCGCTCATCCCCCACCCCACCCCGCTCATCCCCCACACCACCCTGCTCATCCCCCACCTCATCCCGGTCATCCCCCGCCCCGCCCGTCCCCCACCCCGCCCCGCCCATCCTACACCCCACTCCGTCCATTCCGCCCATCCCCCACCCCGCTCATCCCCCACCCCGCTCATCCCCCACCCCGCCCCGCCCGTCCCCCACCGCGCCCAGCCCATCCCCCACCCCGCACATACGGGCTCGGAACAGCAGTTTAGCGTGCTGAATATTGAGTGTGGAAGTATTGATATCGTAACGAACGTGGTGTCGATCCAGTTCCCCGACACACCCTACACGTATATATATAGATATGTGCATACGTGGTTGAAATCAATCGCTGTACGCATTGTATAATACCGTTAACGACAGATCGATATGGGATCTGGTGACGCCTGTGTAGGGTAGCGTGGCAACAGCGTCACGAACAGCTCATGTTCTAGATAACCAACGACCAAAAGTGGTTAAAGCGTCCTGAATAAGCAACCAACCAACCTAGATAACCAACCTAGAGACCCGGGAGTTTGTGGGCAGCGAAACAGGCCCCAAGATGCAATAATCGCTATAAATCACTAACTATCATCGCTAACTAGCTATAAACCGGTGATTTGTTTTCTACAATACTCATAATTAAAAAAAACGGTTCTCTAAGTCTCGAGTTCCGTAAATTAGATTAAACTGAATTTAGTCAGTATTTTCTGACAGTGGCGTTTGGTAGTATACTGCATTGACTGGTCAAGCTACGGGATTGCCTAACATTTTAACTGGTTGTCCCCGGAGTTTCCTTTGCCCGGTTTAACTGGTTGTCCCCGGAGTTTCCTTTGCCCGGTTTAACAGGTTGTCTCCGGAGTTTCCTTTGCCCGGTTTAGCCCACTTATGCAACAAATGTTGTCCTAACTAAACCCCATTCACTAGTTCATTCCGTAAGGGTGAAAGCAGAAGACTTGGCGAATCGCCTGGCGCTGTGGACGGACGAAGTGAAGAGATATTCCTGGGTACTAGACCCAGACGTTGATTGGTGTGTGTTGCGTATGTAGTTCTTTATCACGGTTAAGGGGCGGTTGCTGGTACCACTTTATTCTGATGAAGTGACCCGTAGCGCTGTCGCGCGGTAGTGGGTAGATAACGTTTGTCTGCTGGTGCACCGTCAGTAGCTACTAAGATATTAGTACTAATATCTCTGCTACACTGTGAAGATACGCGGCGATTGGCGGCGTGATGTAATGTGAATGACTTCTTTCGCTTCACTATCATGACTGTGTAATTTATAATGCGGGGTGTCGTTAGCGTGCTGTATTCAGGTCAGCTGTCCTGGACCACGCCCCAGTGATAGTCAGCCGCACCCTAGCGCCTAGGCCGAGTCTGAGGAGTAATGATTGCTTATGGGGTGTAGTGTAGTTGACAACTGCCTCCCCCCACCCCCACCCCTCCCAACCTCCACGCTCTCCCCCCACTCTCTCCCTCACACACACACTTTGGGGCTTGGAACTCTATAAATCGCCTGTCCATACATATTCAAATCGTTTCACTGTATGGTGACACGCAAGAAGCAAGCGCTGGGTGGATATCAAACACGTGTTCGTCGGCATCGCGCCCTGAATGAGTGAGTGAACAAACCCCGTGGCTAGCCTGGCCGGTTAAATGTCACAGTGGTGTAGGGGGTGGAGGAAAAGGTAGCGGTTGGGGGGGGGGGGAGGGGTGTGCGTACTCAGCAAATCAAGTGGACGGTAGTGTGAACAGCGGGGCTTCGTGGCACAACTGAACACACTGGAAGCGGGGGTTCGTGGCACAACTCAACACACTGGAAGCGGGGGTTCGTGGCACAACTGAACACACTGGAAGCGGGGGTTTGTGGCACAACTGAACACACTGGAAGCGGGGGTTTGTGGCACAACTGAACACACTGGAAGCGGGGGTCGTGGCACAACTGAACACACTGGAAGCGGGGGTTCGTGGCACAACTGAACACACTGGAAGCGGGGGTTTGTGGCACAACTGAACACACTGGAAGCGGGGGTCGTGGCACAACTGAACACACTGGAAGCGGGGGTTCGTGGCACAACTGAACACACTGGAAGCGGGGGTTTGTGGCACAACTGAACACACTGGAAGCGGGGGTTCGTGGCACAACTGAACACACTGGAAGCGGGGGTTCGTGGCACAACTGAACACACTGGAAGCGGGGGTTCGTGGCACAACTGAACACACTGGAAGCGGGGGTTTGTGGCACAACTGAACACACTGGAAGCGGGGGTTCGTGGCACAACTGAACACACTGGAAGCGGGGGTTCGTGGCACAACTGAACACACTGGAAGCGGGGGTTTGTGGCACAACTGAACACACTGGAAGCGGGGGTTCGTGGCACAACTGAACACACTGGAAGCGGGGGTCGTGGCACAACTGAACACACTGGAAGCGGGGGTCGTGGCACAACTGAACACACTGGAAGCGGGGGTCGTGGCACAACTGAACACACTGGAAGCGGGGGTTCGTGGCACAACTGAACACACTGGAAGCGGGGGTTTGTGGCACAACTGAACACACTGGAAGCGGGGGTTTGTGGCACAACTGAACACACTGGAAGCGGGGGTTCGTGGCACAACTGAACACACTGGAAGCGGGGGTTCGTGGCACAACTGAACACACTGGAAGCGGGGGTTTGTGGCACAACTGAACACACTGGAAGCGGGGCTTCGTGGCACAACTGAACACACTGGAAGCGGGGGTTTGTGGCACAACTGAACACACTGGAAGCGGGGGTTCGTGGCACAACTGAACACACTGGAAGCGGGGGTTCGTGGCACAACTGAACACACTGGAAGCGGGGGTTCGTGGCACAACTGAACACACTGGAAGCGGGGGGTCGTGGCACAACTGAACACACTGGAAGCGGGGGTTCGTGGCACAACTGAACACACTGGAAGCGGGGGTTCGTGGCACAACTGAACACACTGGAAGCGGGGGGTCGTGGCACAACTGAACACACTGGAAGCGGGGGTTCGTGGCACAACTGAACACACTGGAAGCGGGGGTTTGTGGCACAACTGAACACACTGGAAGCGGGGGTCGTGGCACAACTGAACACACTGGAAGCGGGGGTTCGTGGCACAACTGAACACACTGGAAGCGGGGGTTTGTGGCACAACTGAACACACTGGAAGCGGGGGTTCGTGGCACAACTGAACACACTGGAAGCGGGGGTTCGTGGCACAACTGAACACACTGGAAGCGGGGGTTCGTGGCACAACTGAACACACTGGAAGCGGGGGTTTGTGGCACAACTGAACACACTGGAAGCGGGGGTTCGTGGCACAACTGAACACACTGGAAGCGGGGGTTTGTGGCACAACTGAACACACTGGAAGCGGGGGTTCGTGGCACAACTGAACACACTGGAAGCGGGGGTTCGTGGCACAACTGAACACACTGGAAGCGGGGGTCGTGGCACAACTGAACACACTGGAAGCGGGGGTCGTGGCACAACTGAACACACTGGAAGCGGGGGTCGTGGCACAACTGAACACACTGGAAGCGGGGGTTCGTGGCACAACTGAACACACTGGAAGCGGGGGTTCGTGGCACAACTGAACACACTGGAAGCGGGGGTTCGTGGCACAACTGAACACACTGGAAGCGGGGGTTTGTGGCACAACTGAACACACTGGAAGCGGGGGTTTGTGGCACAACTGAACACACTGGAAGCGGGGGTTCGTGGCACAACTGAACACACTGGAAGCGGGGGTTTGTGGCACAACTGAACACACTGGAAGCGGGGGTTTGTGGCACAACTGAACACACTGGAAGCGGGGGTTCGTGGCACAACTGAACACACTGGAAGCGGGGGTTCGTGGCACAACTGAACACACTGGAAGCGGGGGTTTGTGGCACAACTGAACACACTGGAAGCGGGGCTTCGTGGCACAACTGAACACACTGGAAGCGGGGGTTTGTGGCACAACTGAACACACTGGAAGCGGGGGTTCGTGGCACAACTGAACACACTGGAAGCGGGGGTTCGTGGCACAACTGAACACACTGGAAGCGGGGGTTCGTGGCACAACTGAACACACTGGAAGCGGGGGGTCGTGGCACAACTGAACACACTGGAAGCGGGGGTTCGTGGCACAACTGAACACACTGGAAGCGGGGGTTCGTGGCACAACTGAACACACTGGAAGCGGGGGGTCGTGGCACAACTGAACACACTGGAAGCGGGGGTTCGTGGCACAACTGAACACACTGGAAGCGGGGGTTTGTGGCACAACTGAACACACTGGAAGCGGGGGTTCGTGGCACAACTGAACACACTGGAAGCGGGGGTTCGTGGCACAACTGAACACACTGGAAGCGGGGGTTCGTGGCACAACTGAACACACTGGAAGCGGGGGTTCGTGGCACAACTGAACACACTGGAAGCGGGGGTTTGTGGCACAACTGAACACACTGGAAGCGGGGGTTCGTGGCACAACTGAACACACTGGAAGCGGAGGTTCGTGGCACAACTGAACACACTGGAAGCGGGGGTTCGTGGCACAACTGAACACACTGGAAGCGGGGGTTTGTGGCACAACTGAACACACTGGAAGCGGGGGTTCGTGGCACAACTGAACACACTGGAAGCGGGGGTTCGTGGCACAACTGAACACACTGGAAGCGGGGGTTCGTGGCACAACTGAACACACTGGAAGCGGGGGTTTGTGGCACAACTGAACACACTGGAAGCGGGGGTTCGTGGCACAACTGAACACACTGGAAGCGGGGGTTCGTGGCACAACTGAACACACTGGAAGCGGGGGTTCGTGGCACAACTGAACACACTGGAAGCGGGGGTTCGTGGCACAACTGAACACACTGGAAGCGGGGGTTTGTGGCACAACTGAACACACTGGAAGCGGGGGTTCGTGGCACAACTGAACACACTGGAAGCGGGGGTTTGTGGCACAACTGAACACACTGGAAGCGGGGGTTCGTGGCACAACTGAACACACTGGAAGCGGGGGTTTGTGGCACAACTGAACACACTGGAAGCGGGGGTTCGTGGCACAACTGAACACACTGGAAGCGGGGGTCGTGGCACAACTGAACACACTGGAAGCGGGGGTTCGTGGCACAACTGAACACACTGGAAGCGGGGGTTCGTGGCACAACTGAACACACTGGAAGCGGGGGTTCGTGGCACAACTGAACACACTGGAAGCGGGGGTTCGTGGCACAACTGAACACACTGGAAGCGGGGGTCGTGGCACAACTGAACACACTGGAAGCGGGGGTTCGTGGCACAACTGAACACACTGGAAGCGGGGGTTCGTGGCACAACTGAACACACTGGAAGCGGGGGTTCGTGGCACAACTGAACACACTGGAAGCGGGGGTTCGTGGCACAACTGAACACACTGGAAGCGGGGGTCGTGGCACAACTGAACACACTGGAAGCGGGGGTTCGTGGCACAACTGAACACACTGGAAGCGGGGGTTTGTGGCACAACTGAACACACTGGAAGCGGGGGTTCGTGGCACAACTGAACACACTGGAAGCGGGGGTTCGTGGCACAACTGAACACACTGGAAGCGGGGGTTCGTGGCACAACTGAACACACTGGAAGCGGGGGTTTGTGGCACAACTGAACACACTGGAAGCGGGGGTCGTGGCACAACTGAACACACTGGAAGCGGGGGTTCGTGGCACAACTGAACACACTGGAAGCGGGGGTTCGTGGCACAACTGAACACACTGGAAGCGGGGGTTCGTGGCACAACTGAACACACTGGAAGCGGGGGTTCGTGGCACAACTGAACACACTGGAAGCGGGGGTTCGTGGCACAACTGAACACACTGGAAGCGGGGGTTCGTGGCACAACTGAACACACTGGAAGCGGGGGTTCGTGGCACAACTGAACACACTGGAAGCGGGGGTTCGTGGCACAACTGAACACACTGGAAGCGGGGGTTCGTGGCACAACTGAACACACTGGAAGCGGGGGTTCGTGGCACAACTGAACACACTGGAAGCGGGGGGTCGTGGCACAACTGAACACACTGGAAGCGGGGGTCGTGGCACAACTGAACACACTGGAAGCGGGGGTTTGTGGCACAACTGAACACACTGGAAGCGGGGGTTTGTGGCACAACTGAACACACTGGAAGCGGGGGTTCGTGGCACAACTGAACACACTGGAAGCGGGGGTTCGTGGCACAACTGAACACACTGGAAGCGGGGGTTCGTGGCACAACTGAACACACTGGAAGCGGGGGTTCGTGGCACAACTGAACACACTGGAAGCGGGGGTTCGTTGCACAACTGAACACACTGGAAGCGGGGGTTCGTGGCACAACTGAACACACTGGAAGCGGGGGTTCGTGGCACAACTGAACACACTGGAAGCGGGGGTTCGTGGCACAACTGAACACACTGGAAGCGGGGGTTCGTGGCACAACTGAACACACTGGAAGCGGGGGTTCGTGGCACAACTGAACACACTGGAAGCGGGGGTTCGTGGCACAACTGAACACACTGGAAGCGGGGGTTCGTGGCACAACTGAACACACTGGAAGCGGGGGTTTGTGGCACAACTGAACACACTGGAAGCGGGGGTTCGTGGCACAACTGAACACACTGGAAGCGGGGGTTCGTGGCACAACTGAACACACTGGAAGCGGGGGTTCGTGGCACAAATGAACACACTGGAAGCGGGGGTTTGTGGCACAACTGAACACACTGGAAGCGGGGGTTCGTGGCACAACTGAACACACTGGAAGCGGGGGTTCGTGGCACAACTGAACACACTGGAAGCGGGGGTCGTGGCACAACTGAACACACTGGAAGCGGGGGTCGTGGCACAAATGAACACACTGGAAGCGGGGGTTCGTGGCACAAAGGAACACACTAAAAGCGGGGTTTCGATCGTGTTACCCTTGTAACCGTGACCCTGTGTACCCCCCACGATGTGGCGGACGGCGAGGTCTGCTTGGCCGGGTCATGAGCGGTTTGGGTTCCCGCTCTACACTTGATTATTGCTTCCCAAGGACACTGGATCACCCAGTAGTCTAGTTGGTAGCACGTTCACCTTTAACCAACGGTGCTCTGCTCAGAATCACGCATGTATCTGTTCTAAAATTTCGTCTGTTCCTGACTATCACCCTTTCTGTCTATATCTCGTGATTATTGAATTACCAGATTCCCAGAAGTCGATCGAAGATCTAAACTCAAATAGGTGAAGTTAGCCGCAGCTAATTCTTCCCGTACCCATTCCCTACGCCCCACATGGGGGACATACAAACCAATCGAAGAGCGCAAATATGATGGATGGATGGATCCCCGCGCTAATCGCTGCTAACCCCGCACATTATCGATAATATAATAAACGTTTACCAGTCTTTTATCCGTCTCTCGGTCTTGTCTTTAATGTATAGTATATATCAACGACAAGCTCGAGAGATGTTCATATCGGTGTTTGCGTATTCAAGTAGCAAATCGTCAATGCCCACACTGTGCACACCTAAAAGACATGGTTTTTCGCGCCTGCCTGGACCAGTCTCCGACAAAAAAAAATGTCCCAGGCTCTTCACACCCCCCGGGCAAGACCAAAATTCCCCCAGAAAGACATGAAGCATATATAAACATATATCTAGTTGTATTTTGATATAGTAACGACTTATAAGTTACATATATTATCAGTTGTATTGTAAGACTTATATGTATGTATCAATATAAGAAATAATAATATAAAAAAAATATATATATATATAAGCATAAATCAATCTCTTCTTTATGATTTCTCTCCGCGGCTCCCCATATTCAGGGCAAGACAGTTACATTTCTGACCTCACCAGGCATATGAGAATATAATTATATCACTCATTATGCTTTTCTTCCCCACCCCCCAGGCTCCCCACACCCAGGGCAAGACGATCGAGTGTCTGTCAGAGCACGTGAAGGACCTCGACTCTGAGTGTAAGCTGGAGATCCTGCGCGTGGCGGAGCTCCAAGCCGACGACTACCACATGGACCGGCCGCTCTTCTACGCCTGTCGGGAAGACCGCGAGCGGTTCTGCAAGCGGACGACGGCCGGCGGGGGCAAGGTCTTCAAGTGCCTCTTCAGACACAAGTTCGAACGGGACATGAGCTTGAATGTGAGTACATCATGTATTCCTTGTTCGGTGTGTCCATTCAGTGTTTTTTTGTTGCTTTTTTTTGGGGGGGGGGGGGGAGGGGGGGGGAAGTGCATGGGTATGCATATCACCAGTCAGTTGAAAGGCTCTTTCAAGAGGTCTTTATAATGTCTAGTCAGACAGTATTTGTCAGCAGTATAATATTGTTAAAGTGTATTATTTCACGCTTACCTAAGACTGGATTTATCTCCATGAGGGGCCGCCTCGATAGCTCTGGCCACCTGAGAGCTTTAAGGCACATGGATCTGTGGTTCGCGTGGGATGTGGCCATGCGCCATGTTTATGTGGTCGCTGGATACAGATCCCATGTCTTTATTTGCAAAGAGTAGGGGGTTACCCCCGGTGACATGGCTCCACTCTCCCTTCCTTCTCCCATTGTCGCGATATGACCAAATTTGGTTAAAGCGTCGTGAATATACAACCATCTATCTGCCTGAATCGTCCTATCAGCGTGCTGTCCTACGCACCTACTGCCGTCTCCCTGGCGCTCGGCCCGCCTTTATAGTGGGGCCACACCTTCACTAGTACCGTCGTAGACGGGTCTTCTGTTCATCGACTCGAACAAACCCGTGACGGTCCTTCACACCGCGTAGTTCACACAAGTATTTAATTTAATGAGCCGCCTCTCGCGGTTAGCCTCTCGCCGCTAGCCTCTCGCGGTTAACCTCTCGCGGTTAACCTCTCGCGGTTAACGTTCCCCTATGGCGTGCCTCAAGAGCGTAGATCGTTAACGTTCCGCTTCCTGCGTATGTCTAGCTGTCTGGGTTAGAAGTAGCTACCAACCTACTTAATGTCTCGAAGTGGCGAGACATGCTTTTGAATATTAATCTCACTCCTCGCAATGCAGTTAAGTCCTTTCTGTATTGAATTTAGCAGTAACATCACGAAAAGAAACTTTTACGAAAAATTGTTAATTTGTTAATAACACACAAAATGCCAGATACAGTAGGTCTAAGCATGATTTCCGAAAAAATGTTTTGCTAATTTTACTTCGCATCAATTTGACATTAACTTTTTGCGTTTGGCGAAGCGAGGTCGACGTTGTCTGCAGGACATCGCACAACATTCGTGAGACCGCTTAAGAAGATACGCCTGACTCATTATGGTTTGTATTTTAGTGTCGGAAGGAGCTTGTGTTGCGGCAGCAGTTGATCCAGGAGGATTACAAGGTCAACAAGGGACTCGTGGACGCCTGTCAGCGAGACATTCTGGAGAATAACTGTATCCGGGAGAGTGATCCTGGCTTCCAGCATGCCAGGCTGTCCATCGTCCTGCTGTGTCTGGAGGGCGCTATGAAGGAGGATGGTAAGCCCTGTACTGTGGGAACTCACTGTGCTAGACAGAGTATCTCTAAACAGACAGTGTTAGATAACAGGATGGTAAGCCCTGTACTGTGGGAACTCACTGTGCTAGACAGAGTATCTCTAAACAGACAGTGTTAGATAACAGGATGGTAAGCCCTGTACTGTGGGAACTCACTGTGCTAGGCAGAGTATCTCTAAACAGACAGTGTTAGATAACAGGATGGTAAGCCCTGTACTGTGGGAACTCACTGTGCTAGACAGAGTATCTCTAAACAGACTGTTAGATAACAGGATGGTAAGCCCTGTACTGTGGGAACTCACTGTGCTAGACAGAGTATCTCTAAACAGACAGTGTTAGATAACAGGATGGTAAGCCCTGTACTGTGGGTCACATCGAACTCATGTGCTAGACAGAGTATCTCTAAACAGACAGTGTTAGATAACAGGATGGTAAGCCCTGTACTGTGGGTCACATCGAACTCACTGTGCTAGACAGAGTATCTCTAAACAGACAGTGTTACATAACAGGATGGTAAGCCCTGTACTGTGGGAACTCACTGTGCTAGACAGAGTATCTCTAAACAGACAGTGTTAGATAACAGGATGGTAAGCCCTGTACTGTGGGAACTCACTGTGCTAGACAGAGTATCTCTAAACAGACAGTGTTAGATAACAGGATGGTAAGCCCTGTACTGTGGGAACTCACTGTGCTAGACAGAGTATCTCTAAACAGACAGTGTTAGATAACAGGATGGTAAGCCCTGTACTGTGGGAACTCACTGTGCTAGACAGAGTATCTCTAAACAGACAGTGTTAGATAACAGGATGGTAAGCCCTGTACTGTGGGTCACATCGAACTCATGTGCTAGACAGAGTATCTCTGAACAGACAGTGTTACACAACACTGTCTGTGTTCTATGTCGCCTTGCCGCTGTCCAATCTTAATCCATCACCAGGTAACACCCAGACTCCAGGTTTATTTCACCGTACTCCCACATTATGCCCAATCTTCACCTCATTTCGCACGGATTTCATCCTTATTTAACCCCAACTTCATCCTTATGATCCTGACTTCATCTTAAACCTAACCCGCTGTTATTTTACACCAACTCAGTGACTTGTTATGTAGACCCGAGTTCTCCCATATTTTCCCCTTATTTCGCTCACTATTGACCTGTTTGCAGGCAAGGACATCGCCCCGGAGTGTCTGGCCGAGCTGAAGGAGGTCCGCCGAGAGCTCATGGAGGACTACAAGATCAGTCCGGAGATCGTGAAGGACTGCGCCAATGAGATCCAGGTGCACTGCTCGGCGGGCGTCCACCGCGAGGGCAAGACTCTGCACTGCCTCATGGACCTGGCCAGACCCCAGGGCGGCCGCCGGCGGACGGGCGAACTGTCCGCCACATGCCAGAGGAGGGTGAGTGTATGGGTGGACAGGGTGTGTGTGTGTGTATGATCATCTGGGGGAGGAGTATGGGTCTGTGGGTCCTGACGCACGGCCGGCGATACCACCAGGCAGCCCCGGGAGACGGAACCACCAACGGGCTAAGTGATTACGCTGATAGACAATGAAAGTTTGTGGCGCTATATAGTGTGGTACGGAACGTATGTATAATGGGGGCAATGTACTGATGCCGGGTTGCAGCTGGAAGACCTGCTGGTGGAGGTGGACGTTGGGGAGAACTTTGACGTCGACCCGGCGCTGCAGATGGCCTGCCAACCAGTCGTCGACGTGGCCTGCGGCACCGTCAAGGACAAGGATCACGATGGAACGTACGTGACCTCTGACCTCTGAACTCTCGCTGATATTGCACTGGTCATAAGTCGCTGATTTTGCACTGGTCATAAATCCTTTATTTTTCGCTTGTCATAAATCGTTGATTTTGCACTGGTCATAAGTTGCTGATTTTGCACTGGTCATACATCCTTGATTTTGCGCTGGTCATAAATTGCTGATTTTGCTCTGGTCATAAATGGCTGATTTTGCACTTGTCATAAATCCTTGATTTTGCGCTGATAAAAAAGACCTTGATGTTGCACTGGTCGAAAATCCTTGATTTTGCACTGGTCATAAATCCTTGACTTTACTCTGGTCATAAATCCTTGACTTTACTCTGGTCATAAATGGCTGATTTTGCACTGGTCAAAAATCCTTGATTTTGCTCTGGTCATACATCGCTGATTTTGCACTTGTCATAAATCCTTGATTTTGCTCTGGTCATCAATCGCTGATTTTGCACTTGTCATAAATCCTTGATTTTGCTCTGGTCATCAATCGCTGATTTTGCACTTGTCATAAATCCTTGATTTTGCTCTGGTCATCAATCGCTGATTTTGCTTTGATCATCTTGTCTACGACAAAGACCGACGGGACGGGTCCAGTTGCACCAATCCGGCTTTACTCCGCGAGCGTTCCGCGAGCGTTCCGCGAGCCTTGTCTCTGGGGATTGCTTAAGATAACATCTGTTTCGGGCCTGGTTCTGTTTACCCCATGTGTACACGAGGGTGGTGTAAACAGCAACATGTATCGTCATATTGTCTAAACATCAGGTCAATTTGTTTCCAATGTATATATGTAATAGTGTCATTAAACTTGTCATTCTTCAGAGTGCTCGATTGCTTGATGGATAAAATCGGAACTAAAGTCATGACCGAGGACTGTGAGGAGAGACTTATGGAAATACAATACTTCATGGCCAGAGATTTTAAGTAAGTGACGCAATTGCTTTCCCATTTTTCTGCTATCTGTAACTGCAATCTTACCAAAGGGCAATTCATGAATACGGGCCTAATTTATTTATTTATTCATACTTATTAATCAAGCGAGGCAAATCGCGTAGAGAAGAAAAAGGCTATTATCAAAGGACCCTTCCACACTGTACACTTCCAAACTTCAGGTGGGATTTCGTGTTAACACTCACAAACTAGCTTTGACAAGATTTATAAGATCACGGGATTCACATATAGTCTTAGGCGATATGTCTTACCTTACTACGTATTATTGCAGTGTGATGGTATAAAGCAGTTCATTCAGGGATGAAGGTTCCATTTTTGTTTCATGTTGAGGTCTAAGAAATGTCATATTGTAGTAGAAATGTATTGCGTAAGGATTACGTGGGCTATGCGGGTTAGTGCAGATATCAGGACTGAACTAAGGAATATATTACCACCGTTGATAGGCAGCCAGCCATACTGTTGATCTTTTCGGCGGCATCTGTCAAACCTAATCGTACATGTTAATAATATGAATATATTTGTTTGCAACGAAGTTACTTATTTTTGCCAGGTTGGACCCTCGATTGTTCAAATTCTGTCGCAACGACGCCTCCAAATTTTGCCAGGGTTTCGGTCACTGGTTCAACCCAGAGGACAACACGCCCAACTCCGGACCTCTCACCTTCTCTTGTCTCTACCGACACCTCAAGTTCTTCCCCAATGACATCGACAAACAGGTGAGAGTCTACCACTACCTAGCCAACCTGTTCAAGCTCTCTCGAACCTGTGGTGACAATGTTAATGCCGTTGCAGCTGTCTCGAGCCTGTGGTGATAATGTTGATGCCGTTGCAGCTGTCTCGAGCCTGTGGTGACAATGTTAATGCCGTTGCAGCTGTCTCGAGCCTGTGGTGACAATGTTAATGCCGTTGCAGCTGTCTCGAGCCTGTGGTGATAATGTTGATGCCGTTGCAGCTGTCTCGAGCCTGTGGTGACCATGTTAATGCCGTTGCAGCTGTCCCGAGCCTGTGCCTTTGAGGTGCGCCGGGTGATGCGGCAGCGGGCCGTCAGCGTGGACCTGGAGCCGCGGATCGAGGAGCCCTGTATGACTGACCTGGCGGCCTTATGCTCGGAAGACGTGGAACAGGGAGAGGTACGAGCCACAGAAACCGTTAACGGCGAACCACTATAAACGCCTCCCCATCTCATTGGAATTATAACCACTCCAGTGTTTGTGTCATAATTCTCCGTCTTCGGTCATCTGCTATTGCGATATAAAAGCTCCTTGTTTTAGTATCTAAAGATGTCGCGTCCCCAGTCGAACTTTACCACGTTGCCAGGGTGATAGCGATAACCTGACCTGACCTGACCTGACCTGACCTTGCTCATGCCCCTTCAGGAGGTAGAGTGCCTGCAGGATCACTTGAGCGAGCTGCGTCCCGACTGCCGGCTGGCGGTTGGCAACTTTACACAGGACGAGGATGCCGACCCCCTCATGGACAAGATCCTGATGAAGTCCTGCACGCCGATGATCAAACTCTTCTGTCAGGTGAGCTGGCGCCTGGCACTTGATGAGCTTGTCGTACTGCGTTAGCCTTCAGGAGCTTTATCTCGATGCGATTCCATTCGCTAAGTCGGAATCTCCGTGGCCGAGTGGTAGAACGCTCGACTGCTAATGAATATGCCCCCCCCCCCCCCCCCGAGTTCGAATCTGGGTCCGGGCACCTAACCTTTCATCTTCCATCGTCCCCGGAAGTTTCTTGGCCCCGTTTATATAGGCCTTGTGTGCCGGAAAGCGGCTTAAACATCAATGATTGCATTTATTTCTTCGTCTGTGGTGGCAGGACATGCTGGAGGACGAGGCCGAACCCGGTGACGTCATGGAGTGTCTCATCCAAGCCAAGAACAACAAGAACATGAATGATAAATGTGCCGCCGGCATAGAGCACCATCAACTGGTGAGTCGTGGTTATGATCGTTGGGTAGCCACTGCTCAGGGCTGTCAAGCCTAAATGTTGCCTGAAGCATGTCATTTTGGCTTTAACACCTGGATAGCAAAGCTGGTTCGCCTTTAAATAGACTGAATATCATCGTAATTGTAAGAATTGCCAATAAAAATATGTTTAAACTAATTGTAAGAATGAACAAAATTTGTGGCTCGTAACTTGTGACTGGCGAACTTGTAGCATATGTATTATATTATTTCATAAATGTTCATTTGTAAATATTGTGTTTTGCAGATAACCCTGAAAGACTACCACTTCAGTATTAAATTTAAGGAAGCCTGTAAAAATGACGTTTTAGAAAATTGTCCACACGTACAAAAGAAGTAAGTATATTTTTCGCTCCTCGTTTCGTCGGTTCCTTTATGACTCGTTTGTGCTATGAAAAAGCCCGATAGCATCAGTTTCACGCACATGTAATTTAAAGTTTGCACGATCAAAATAGCGAGAAGATCTAATAACCAGTGTAGAGGAAAGGCTTTCTGAGTCACTGAGTAAAGAAACGAGCTAGTAATCTACCAAGCGAGCGTAGTGGGACGTGGAGTAAGCTGAGACGTGGCTTGTTCTTTCAGGGGTGACGTGGTCGAGTGTCTCAGTCAGAGTGTTCGGGACGCCATCTTAAGAGACTCTACCCACGTTGTGTCAAAGAAATGCCGAAAGCAACTGGCCTTCGAACTCCTGCAGCGAGTAAGTCATCAAGTGAATAAACTGTCAAACAAAGTCAGCTGCTGCTTGTTCTATTATCGTGTTAATGTCGAGTGCATGTATTAAAGTCGCAACATAAGCGTTCCTGTACTGGGATGATTTCGATGATTGATTCAATGATTTGCTGCACTTCTAGGTGCATAACATCAAGTTCGTTTACGCGTGTCATGTTTGTATACATACCGGTATCTTCAGTGACATATATAATCAATAAATATAATTAAGTAGATTGGTCTCCTTTATATTTTTAAATACTTCGGTAGCAGCGTACATGTCTTTTTGTCATTATTTATCAGTCTGAAAACATCAACTTGGACCCTGAGCTGCTCGAGCCCTGCAAGGAAGACGCCAAGAGTTTGTGCGGGAACGTGACGCCAGGAAAAGGAAACGTGAGTCCTTTTGTCTGGCAATCTTATTGCTATTGTAGAATCTCATTGCTATTATATAATCGCCTCGGTCTTGGATAATCTTATTGCTATTATATAATCTCATCGCTATTAGATATTCTCAGTTCTATTAGATTGTCCACAGCTTGTCTAGCTGTAAATGAGCTCCCTTGAACAAAGCTCCAGTGGTTATCACTAAAGATAGTGATGTAGTTGGTGAATGACAATCTAACACATATTACACATCTGACACAACGAGATCTAATTGTGTGTTTTTGTGTGCTGCAGGTGATCGAGTGTTTGAAGAAAAATAGGAAGCGACTGTCACAAACATGCCACGCCAAGCTGTTTAGACGCCAGGTGAGCGCTACGACTGTTTCAGAACTGTCTGTCGTCCACAAATGGTTGTTTTCATCTATATGCTAATTCTCTTTGATGTGAAACACAGCCACAGTCTTCCCACGACCATGGTGACAGGGGTGACAACGTAACTGAGCGACTGTTTTAACGATTCGCTTGAATTATTGTACCATTAGACATGCCTCAGTATCAAATATAATTATCACCAAAATGTATTTCTGATTGCTAAATATCATTGCTCAGATAATGTACCATGGAAGTTGGGCCTAAATTAAGAAATACCCGATAAGCATGGAAAAAACTACTTGTTGATTTCGTAACTGACAAAACAAAAGAGTTTTCGGTGTTGCAACTTGAAGCCGTATTATTTTTTGGGCTGTAAATATACTTGAAAAATGACAGATAGAATTTCAAGTCCCAAATTTATTTTGGGTACAGGTAGAAGAAGCAGAGGAACCCGAGGGTGACTATCTCCTGATGCAAGGCTGCAAGAGAATGATCAAGGTAATGCTGGAAAAGAATGATAGTAGGTAAGGCTGTAAAAGAATGACAGAAGGTAAGGCTGGAATCGAATGACGGAAGGTAAGGCTGGAAAAAATTACAGAAGGTAAGGCTGGAAAAAATGACGGAAGGTAAGGCTGAAAAAGAATGACAGAAGGTAAGGCTGGAAAAGAATGAGGGATGGTAAGGTTGGAAAAGAATGACGGAAGATGGAAAAAGAATGACAGAAGGTAATGTTGGAAAAGAATGACAGAAGATGGAAAAAGAATGACAGAAGGTAATATTGGAAAAGAATGACAGAAGATGGGAAAAGAATGACAGAAGATGGAAAAAGAATGACAAGATGGAAAAAGAATGACAGAAGGTAATGTTGGAAAAGAATGACAAGGTAATGTTGGAAAAGAATGACAGAAGATGGAAAAAGAATGACAGAAGGTAATGTTGGAAAAGAATGACAGAAGGTAAGGCTGGAAAAGAATGACAGAAGGTAATGTTGGAAAAGAATGACAGAAGGTAAGGCTGAAAAAGAATGACAGAAGGTAATGTTGGAAAAGAATGACAGAAGGTAAGGCTGGAAAAGATTGACAGAAGGTAATGTTGGAAAAGAATGACAGAAGATGGAAAAAGAATGACAGAAGGTAATGTTGGAAAAGAATGACAGAAGGTAATGTTGGAAAAGAATGACAAAAGGTAAGGCTGGAAAAGAATGACAGAAGGTAAGGCTGGAAAAGAATGAGGGATGGTAAGGTTGGAAAAGAATGACGGAAGATGGAAAAAGAATGACAGAAGGTAATGTTGGAAAAGAATGACAGAAGATGGAAAAAGAATGACAGAAGGTAATATTGGAAAAGAATGACAGAAGATGGGAAAAGAATGACAGAAGATGGAAAAGGAATGACAAGATGGAAAAAGAATGACAGAAGGTAATGTTGGAAAAGAATGACAGACGGTAAGGCTGGAAAAGAATGACAGAAGGTAATGTTGGAAAAGAATGACAGAAGGTAATGCTGAAAAAGAATGACAGAAGGTAATGTTGGAAAAGAATGACAGAAGGTAAGGCTGGAAAAGATTGACAGAAGGTAATGTTGGAAAAGAATGACAGAAGATGGAAAAAGAATGACAGAAGGTAATGTTGGAAAAGAATGACAGAAGGTAATGTTGGAAAAGAATGACAAAAGGTAAGGCTGGAAAAGAATGACAGAAGGTATTGTTAGAAAAGAATGACAGAAGACGGAAAAAGAATGACAGAAGGTAATGTTGGAAGAGAATGACGGAAGGTGGAAAAAGAATGACAAGGTATGGCTGGAAAAGAATGACAGAAGGTAAGTCTGGAAAAGAATGACAGAAGGTAATGATGGAAAAGAATGACAAAAGTTAATGTTGGAAAAGAATGACAGAAGGTAATGTTGGAAAAGAATGACAGAAGATGGAAAAAGAATGACAAGGTAATGTTGGAAAAGAATGACAGAAGGTAATGTTGGAAAAGAATGACAGAAGATGGAAAAAAAATGACAGAAGGTAATGTTGGAAAAGAATGACAGAAGGTAAGTCTGGAAAAGAATGCCAGAAGATGGAAAATGAATGACAGAAGGTAATGTTGGAAAAGAGTGACGGAAGGTAAGGCTGGAAAAGAATGACGGAAGGTAAGGCTGGAAAAGAATGTCAGAAGATGGAAACTGAATGACAGAAGGCTATGTTGGAAAAGAATGACGGAAGGTAAGGCTGGAAAAGAATGACGGAAGGTAAGGCTGGAAGAGAATGACAGAAGCTGGAAAAAGAATGACAGAAGGTAATGTTGGAAAAGAATGACAGAAGGTGGAAAAAGAATGACAAGGTAAGGCTGGAAAAGAAGGACAGAAAGTTGAAAATAATGACACAATGTAAGGCTAGAGTAGAATGAAAGGTAAAGCTGGAAAAGCTCATCTACCTGCATAGTTCAGAGAGAACGCAGTACACGTGTGGTGGGTATGTTTGATGGGCGCCAGGACGAACTTTCAAAGCCCTCAACATGGCGCACTCTCAGCCCTGAGGCAATGGAAATCTGAGTAAATACTTGTAAATAAGGCGCCGACCAATTGTATGTTTGGCCTGAATGACCCGTTGTGTAGCCTAACCAATCGTTTCCAATTACCAGAAATACTGCGGAGACGAGGAACCTTCGGATATCTTCAAGTGTCTCCGAAGTCACCGTAGCGACGATGACTTCGATGGAAAATGTAAACGGATCATCTTAGAGCGTCTACGTCAAAAGAACACCGGTACGTCTCTGGGCAGTCATGACGTCACGAAACATGCATGACGTCATCACCTCATTTCTGCTGATTGTGTTCCTTGTGTTAGGTAGGAACAATAAGATGGATACGCCAACTCGAGGATATTCTATAGATGATTCTGCATAAGTACGTGGTAGCTGGCAGCTTGCCTTTACAGGCGCTCGAAGTAAAGTAGGTCGTGTATAACACTGCTTTATCATTCACGGGACGACAGCGAGCATTGTTATCGTCTTGCAATCGCTGTAAGAAAGCGGTGGATGGGACATTGGGCTGACGTTTAGGCTGACACACTCTATGTCTAATACTCTTATTTGTGTTTCTTATTCGTGTTCACAGATTATCGCCTAAATCCTGAATTGACCAAGTCTTGCAAGGACGACATAACCAAATATTGCGAAGCGGAACTGAAAGAGAAGAAAGTGGATGAGATCGAGGGGAACGTCTTGCGTTGTCTCCGTATCCGGTTCTCGAAGACGGTAAGACATCTGTAGGAGGATGGGGTGGAGGAGCTACGGGGCCATGGAGACCGGTCTCACAGTATTTATCATGCAAACAGCCTATGTAGTTAAGTGCTCCCTCACGGTCTATTGTCGATGAGGTTTTCATGGAAATCGTTCTATGATAACGTGCATTCCAGACCTGGGGTAATCATAATCAGTAATCGTAATCGATTACATTAGTTTTAAAAGCAATGTAATCGTAATCATGATTACTTTTGTTGATTACTTTACTATGAATTCGAGTAATGACCTAGCTTTTTGGTTTTCATATGTTAAATGGTATAAATTTCGGCCCTAAAAGGGGGGGCCGAGGTCGGGTCCCCCCTGGATCCGCCCCTGATAAGTCTTAGAATAACTCAAGAAGTGACTATCGTGGGTTGTAACCTTCAGTAATTGCCCTCAAAAAATTTACGTACAGCCCTATGGTCAGAAATCCGCCGCCCTCCCAAACAACCTGCCCAGTCTTCATATTTGTGGCCCCGGTCATCCAATGTCTACTGTTTGTGGGAATAGCTACTTAAAGGTCTAGTCCAGGGTTCATTTATTACGAACGTAGTAATCATGATTACAATCGTGATTACTTTCAATGTAATCGTAAATGACTGCATTCGATCTTCAAATGTGCAATACATGTAGTGTTACGTACCTGTGGCGTGTGAATCATTCTTTGACTGATTGGGGCTTCAACAGTTTGTCTTAGTTAAGCGAATTGGTAAATAAGAGAATCGAAAAAGGGTAAAATGAAATAAAGTTAAGATAGGTTTATAATAAGATTAAGACCTCTTAATAAGATTAAGGCATCTTAATAAGATTAAGGCCTCTTTAAAATAAGATTAAGGCATCTTAATAAGAGTAAGACCTCTTTAGAATAAGATTAAGGCATCTTAATAAGAGTAAGATCATTTTAAAGGTTAACGCTAAGCACCAATACGAAATGATGGTTCTTGCGTGGAGTCTTTATCTCAATAACCCTGCTTTAATTAATGCATGATCCCCACCCGGTCTCTTTGTCCTTGTCGTTGTTTACCTGGGATTAATTTCCACGAGGTATGCATGTTAAATGACCGTTATGTGATTTGAAATTCTTTCTTTTTTAAATACATTTTCTGGGTGTTTGGTTTGAAACTGAAATGTCCCCAAACAAGTCACTATAATTATTTCCCGCATCAGACTTTTTTTTTATTGGTCACATAATCAAATTACTTTGCGGTGTTCACCTGTTTTCCCGGTAGAACCGTCACGGTGTGATATCTGCTGAAATTGTGTACATACAGCCCTGTACAATGCACTTAATTTCCCTACTATAGTGTGCACTTATTGTCTTGAGACTCTGGTGTTCTGCTTCTAGGTCTCTAGTAATAACTTTTTCTGTCAGCAGAACCTCTTTGTTTCTGTCTTTGTTTCGGGTCCATCGTCTGTATTACAGTCCACGAACATTAAAAAAAGACATCTAGCCATGAGCAGCACACGAGACTGAAACAATGGCTCGTGCTAACGTGTAACAACGATCGTTTTTTCATAGCTGGGCTATTACGACTGGACTGGACGTCTTGCGGGGTTTTTGATGCACAGATATCTCGATGATCCTTGCGATAAGTGCTACTGCAGGCCTCGGTCATTACCATTGTATCTGATATACCACGTCATTTCCCCGATGAACGGCCAAATTTGCAATCTGGGGCGTTTGGCTTTGTCGAGCCCTGCCCCCCCCCCCCCCCCCCAATTGTGTGAATGTCTTTATATGCGGTGTAAAGGTACCCTCTCCTTAGAAAAGAGTGAGTTAATTACCCCCCGGGACATTACTCCTATTTTTTTGTACCATTAAAGATCTGAACAAAACTGTCGAAATGTCCTTGAAGCCACTAAACAACAAAACTCCCATAATCAAGTTCATTGATACATATTTTAGTTTTAAGCAGTTTAATCAATTTAGGCAAATAAAAGGTAGAGGTGTGAAGGACATTTCGAAAGAAAGGTGTAATTCTATGGTATGAGTACATGTATACGAACGGCAATGTCATCTCGCAACTCATTAAACTATGCCATCCAGATGTTTAACATTCTCCTCTGCGATCTGCCAACAGAAGCGTCTGTCTGAGGATTGCTCGGACCACGTGCGCGAGTTGGTGCGAGACGCTCAGCTCGACTACCAACAGGATCCCCAGCTGCTGGAGGCTTGCGGCTCACAGGTATCACGTGGTACACTTGTAGCCAGCCTCAAAACAGTGGCTCAAACTCCCACTAAGACTGTATCTGGGTTGTCATTTAATCAAGCATATAATTACGCTGCTATTAATAATAATAATAATTTAAAAGGATTTTGTTGTTATATTTATTGATTGATTTGCTGCATGCAGTAAGCCGGGACGACACACATATGATATAGTACATGTAGTTGGTATAAGGTATACAATAACTATTGTTTTAATAAACTCGCCTACATTAATCTTTGCAGAAGATCAATTATCCCAATAACCGAGGAAGCAAAGTATGTTATGACCTGTTTGTAGTTTTATGTACAACATGCTAAGTGCAGAATCTCGCATAGGCGCAGAGCGCTCACCTTAAACGTGTGTGCCCTGGTAATTGCAGATTAACCGTTTCTGCACCGAGTCCAAGGCTGCCGACTTGGAGGACTCCGACCAGGGTCGTGTGATCGAGTGTTTGCGGGAGCGGCTAATAAACGAGGGCATTAAGGACGAGAAGTGTCAGGCGGTACGTCAACCTACCTGCACATCTACTCCCTCCGCTCCCCTCCCTGTGGCTAGATTCTGCGGAGACCTACTGATCGTACCTGCATCATGCCAATGCGTACAACCTATGTAACCGATTGAATTTTCAATATCTTTAAAGCGGGTGTCCAACCTAATTTAATCGCGATCTGCACCGAAAGTTTACATCTTAAAGTTAAATTGGCGAGTGTTAACGCTTCGTTTCGGCCGAGTGGTAAGGGGAAAAAAATTAAGGCAACACGCCCCCAGCAATGTCGAGCAGAGCGCCATTTTGCCGGTAGCAGTGACGCGTATTATGACTATTTATGTGGTACCGCCTTATGTTATCGCTCGCGGAGAGAGAGATCAGGGCCGCTATTTACAGATGAACAGCGGCAGTTCCAAGGCGCGCAGTAGAACATGATCTTAGTATTTTATGGAAATGTACCATCCAAACAAATTGATATACGTCTTCCGACTATTGACTCCGCAACAATGCCATGATTTGAGTTAGAATCGCAGCTCTTTATATAAGCGATGATCACGCGCTCTTGTTTTGCTCACACAATAGGCGCCCTTTCCGGTTTGAATAAATTATAGTATCGCCTCCTGATTGGTCAATCGCGGACACACCTCCAAAAAGGGCTGCTGCCTGGGTAGGCGGCGAAATCGAGCCCGGCGGTCACTTCTAAATTTTATTTTGAGCAATAGATAGAACGAAAAATTCTGTAATTTGGAAGATAGATAATTGGGTATTATATGAATCGGTAAAGCAGCGTTAGAGGCCAGGCTGGCGGTTCCCTTTAACATCGTCAACATTATAACTTATTTCCTGACATTATTTCGTTTGTAAGCCAAGTGAACATTTTCATCTGCCACATTTTATGTTCCATATCGATACCTCTGTTAAAAAAAAGTATCATGGCCGCTTGATGAATAATAGTGTGTAATGTCTCCGCAGGAGGTCGCTCGCGTCCTGGCGGAGGACAAGGCCGATGTTCACGTGGATCCTCTGCTGTACCGCGAGTGTAGCATGGACATCAAATACCTGTGCGATGACATCCCTCGGGGAGAAGGCAGACGTTAGTATCCTCTGGTGCTCGACCATATATCCGGCGGATACAGCTTTGCCACATTGCATGTGTAACGTAAAGGCAAATATTAGTTGTGTGCGATCTTGAAGCGGACGCGACTTCATTACTGTTATTTCAGGAACAGTTACATTTAGTTGTCTTTCTTAAAATTTCTACTGGTTACTAATTTCAGAGATGTCCTGTTTGTTGTCGGCACTGGAAAAGCCCAACGTTAAGATGCAAGATCTATGTCGGAAAATGTTGAAAAACAGAGTACGAATGTGGGAATTTGCGGCAAAGGTGGGTAAAGTGGCGACGTTGAGTAAGCTTACCGCTGATATCACCCACCTCACTGGCCTATGCGATAAAGTGATGTGACTTAGAGTCTGAAAGGAGCTAGATAATAACTACCATTGGACTTCGTTTTTTTAATGTGTACTTAAATCGTTAAATTTTTCTCGTCCATGTGTCCCCTGGATGCAGAACTTAGGCCCTGAATATTGTCTATAATTATTATATATATATTTGGAAACTATTCAATGAGTCGTATATGAAGTACTATCAGTTAATAGTACATTTTGATTTCCACTGGTACTGGTCGAAGTACTCGTAGCGACTTATTAATTTACTTTAATATGAAATTTACATACAACGTACTTTTACCACCATTACATAAGTAATGTGGGAAGGTCAATTTATTGAAATAGACTAGTCTTCTCCGGAGAAAAAACTCTTTAGTAGGGAATATATTCTGGTTACTTTTGTGAACTTTTGAAAAAGTATGAGTATATATGGATGACGTAGGACGCGTCCTTGTTATGTGTCAAAGAAATCATTGAGGTCACCGTGGCAACATTATTTTCGATTCTTAACCATGGTATCATCAGAATAAGCGGTGAGATACACGATTTGCTTTCGGTTACCGTAATCAATAAACGTCTGGGTGATCCGACTTGAATCGTATTCTGCGTCTCCCCCAGATGGCGCCACCGGACAACGTCCAGGAGCTAATCATGCAGGTCGCGACCTCGCCTTCCAAGCTGGACTTTGCCGGCGTGTATTTTGCTGTGATAGGTGTGATTTTTATCGGAGGATTCCTGTACGGCCGCGTTACGAAACGAGCGCGTACCGCTGGTAAGAACAAGTGATAGCACTCCATAGACACATTAGCTATAGCATCAGTTTGTAAAAAGTGAGTCTGGTGCAAGTATTGGACCTCGGTATGTGAATCAGAGTTCCCGTAAGAATGGGTGTATGTTATAGGAGTCTTCAATAGACTATTTCTATCCGTGACGCAAAATAGTCTCCTGAAACACAAACAAAGAGAGCTGGAAATCACCCTTGCTGGGTGATAAATGAGTCGCCTGAGAAGACTTGACCTGCAATGACTTATTTATTTGATAATGGGTTAGGAGTTTCTTTAATATAAATAAAGCTTTTGCTGTAAAATAGTGTGAATTTATTAAAGATAGTGACATCAAATTTAACTTACCTTTTAATTTGGTTTAACATTCCTCTTGTGTGATCAGACGCTCATGTCCACGTCCTTGGATAATGCGAGTTTACACGGACAGGTCAAGCTCTAGTTAGGCTTGTTGTCTCTTGAAACAATCCGTATTACGTATCCGTATGTTCTTGTATTATGTGTTAATGTGTACCAGGCTCTCTTGGAAAGAGGTGTGAAAAGCAGCTTTGAAGTTGGTTCATTTCGTGTACATGTATTGTAAACCATCAAGCCTTGTTGTTATGTGCGTTTGTATCTACATTGTACATTGTTAGCCTGTTTTAAAGTTGTGTGCTTGTTTCATCCTGTGTAAAGAGCTGTGTGTCTGTTTCACAGCGAACACTGAGATGCCATGGGTACGAGAATGGTTGATGACTTTTGTATGATTCGTGAAAGCTTCCAAACTTCATTACCATTAGGCTGGCTAAGACCCTGAACTCAAACTGAGAAAGACAATTCAAGGATTTTTCAGTGCAATATTCTATAGACATTTATAAGTCATGCCTTACTGGGATCAGAGAATTCCAATTCAAAGCTTTGCCCCCCCCCCCTTTACCTCCTTCCACTACCCATACCAAAGGGTGGAGAGACCATACAGCTGTTCTGTCTATGGACCCATCCATTGTCCTTGTTAGCAGGGTGCCACCCAATGTTTACTTCACTCTTACTAGTCTTAGCGTGGCGGGGCATGGCTTGGGAAGCAGTATTGGTTGGATGATATGACTTCATACAGCTGCTATCTGAGCCTAAATGGGCCAGACAGAAGCTTGATATTGGGTAGTGTGAAAGTGATTCATAAACATTCAGTCAGTGTCAGGAGATCTAGCCAAGTCTTACTTAGTAAGCATGGTAAGAGATAGGATTGGGGCTGGAAAGATGAATGGTATTACTGGTAGTTGTTGCGACTGCTTGTGTCTTTACTATGAAGCCAGAGTAATTGGATTTTTTCACTGGATGGAATTATGATAGAGAGGGGTGTGGGGGATCACAAGAGCAACCTGTCTTGTATATATGTCGCACCAGTGTATATAATGCACAGGTGTATAAATAACATGCCTCAGATGCTAGGAAAAAAGGTATATAAGGTCTTACTTAAATACCGGAAATTACAGTTCGGTTGTGATCAATAAACTGTACCTTAATCCTTTTTCCATTACAGATAAACTTCTGACGATAGAAGTAAATCGTGCCACAAATCTCATGAATGGGCCCATAGATATGATTCCAACAGTAAAATTGCTCCAGTTTTAATGGACAGTCTGGTGAGTGGGACATCTGGACATATGTCAAGTAATTGTATTACATGACAGAAGGTATTATTTTCAATTAGTATTTGAATATAATTGGTAAGTTTGGTTAAGATGAATTGACTTGTAGAACACCCTTTCTTCCGCTGTTGCATGGTAGGTATAAGACAGTGGGCAGCTATACAGGCATATGATAGTGGGCAGCCCATCTATGATTACAGGCTGAAAAAATTGGTGTTAAGCCCCAATGAAATCAAAAATCAATTGTGAGGAATATGATGTAAACAATTTAAGCTGAGTCACCATTCTGCAATGTAGTACTTGCCCTTTGTCAAAAAAACACTTTATTTCGATAGGCAGTTTGTCAGAGTTGGTGTTAGTGTTAGTGTATGCAGACATATAAAGGACTAGCTGTTAAAATTCAGATCTATCGGAAACAAATGGAGTTGGCAGGCTCCAAAGATTGATGACTAAGTTTTAGGGGGGCAAAAGTGAGGGCCCCTGACACACACAAAGTTATTCTGAAAGGTACGCTGGTGGGTGGGTCCCATGGTCCCAGAGATCCTTAAAATAATAAGACATCTGAAAAAATAATGGGATATTAATTTAAATGAAATATTGTGTTGTCTGTATGCTATTTTATTTGAAGGAAACCCCTTAAATAATGACATATACACATGTACCAAAGTTTACATATGCTACAATTTCTAATATGCATTGCATTATCAGCAGCTGATTTTCGGTCCCCATGCTTGGCCAATCTGTTTCTGTATGGTGTAAGGCTGCGACTCTCGACAGAAACCCCTCTCACACCCAGCTGTTTATATATATTTACGATGCGTCTTCACATGGCCACACAGCTGATGAAATGCATAATTTGAAATTTTTGTGCAACAAATAATGCAGGAAACCTACCTATCAGAATCACTGCACATGCACATGTTTTTGATGGGTCTGTTAGTACATTACCCAAAGCCATATGAGTTAACAATTTGTATGTAATGATGTGTATTGACCTTGCAAAAGCCGTATATATGGTTTGATAATGTAAAACATTTAGTAGGTCATAATCATTTGTGCTGCTGGGCATGAGTGTGTGATGATAGCAAACTTTGTAGTTCCACTAGAATGCAGACATTGAAAACAGTTACAGAGGTATGCTTTGCACTAGTGATTTAAAACATGAATTACATCAACAGTATGGATTACTTGCAGATTAGAATATTTGATTAACTGATGTCTTTTACTCTTGTGTTAATTAACTAATTGTAACTTTATTTCATCTTTCATGCTATGGACACATTGTATCTGTACATTTCAAAGTGCAATGCAAATGCAATACAAAAAATGTGCTGGTGCATTAAAGTTTACTTAAACCTAATTATGTATATAAGAATCTATATTCTGAAGAGCCAAATTACATACATATGCATCTTATATTTTGAAGCGTCAAATTATATATATACCGGTTAAGCAATCAATATTCTGAAGCACCGAAACAATGTTAAGAGGATGAAATGGCTAATATTTATTCTTGTGATTGAAATCAAAGAAGATTTCCTTCTCCAAGGATAATTTGACTGATTATAAATTGCAGACTCCCCTGGGGGCGACCGGCTTCTGGATCTTTAGCTGCCCACTTTGCCAGACGGCGCCACGGACGGCACGGCGTCGCCGCTGGGCATCAGCAGCTTGGGCAGCACCCCCAACCACCGCCTGGACCATGAGGAGCTCTTCCACAAGATGCAGGCGAGTCTGGGCAACCCGATCTGTACAGAAAACTCGGTGGACTCTGAACACAGCACGGTGGCCAGTCCGCTTTTCTCGCCAGGTGCCCACACGCCCATCAACGCGGGGGAAGAGATATTTGCCAATGAGGGCAACACTGAAACGTCGCTGGTGCATCGCTCCTCGGGGCTGCACCTCGACGAGAACGCCACTCTGGATACCATGGGCTGGAACCCCACCATCCCCAACACCCCCAACATGTAGGCCTAATGACAAGACAAGTTATGCACGCATGCGCAAAATCAAACCGACGAAGTGCTGTCACAATACCCCGCCCCAAACAAAGTGCCACTGATGAATGACCATGTGACTCCACGCGGTTTACAGGGGCGGATAAGGACTGTATTAACCTGATTAAGGTTTCCATATACATAACAGGACCACAAATCTTAGAACAGTTGCGATATATTATATAAACTCTACAATACTGCTGTTGCTGGGGGGCATTGAGCCTAACCCAGGACCACCGAAAAGCAGCAAGGGAGGAAGGGGAGGTGGCGCGGGACCGCACCAAGCCCAGCTATCTAACACCGGTGAGATACTAGACGGGAAAGAGGAAATAGACGATATACGGCGAGAAATGGAAAGCCTGAGAGAAGAAAACAGACGGCTCCAAAAAAAAGTTGATAATTTAGAAAACCAATCGCGGCGAAATAATGTCATCATTTATGGGCTAGAAGAAGAAAACGGTGAGAAATGGTCAGATTGTGAAGAAAAAGTTAAGAAGGCGGTGAAAGAAAAGCTCAAGATCGACCTGGGATCAGCGGACATCGAGCGGGCACATCGGCTCGGTAAGATAACGACTCGACGGTCTGCTGATGACGTCATCCAAGCGGAGGGTGCAGAAGGGGAGGCTTCGAACGCACAGCCCATGGACAGAGAGCGACAGTCACGCCCGCGACCTGTCATCTGCAAGCTCTCCGCCTGGAAGACACGCGAAAAGATCCTCGCGACTGCGAGGGAAAAAGCGCGGGCGCGACCAACGCGATCGGAGCTCGGCCAGGTGAGGTGTGTCGAGGACTTCTCAGACGAGACAAGAACGGCGAGGAAGAAGCTCATCCCTCACATGGTGCGACTCCGAGAGGAGAATTCACAAAACAGAGACTACAGATGTTTCCTCAAGGTGGATAGGTTGGTCGCAGGGGGTCGCGATTTCAAGCTGGACAGTACCGGGGAGGAGCTAGTTCCCTGCTCCAGATACTAGGGGTGTGGCCCGGCCCAACTCAATGTCACGCAGCAATATGTTAAATGTATATTACTTAATATAGAAGGCTTGAAATCAGTGGCAAATGACACAATATTTATCCACTTTTTCAGCCAGTACGATATTGTAGTTTTAGTTGAGACATGGACAAAACAATCTGTGGAACATGCTGATTTACTTAGCGATCATACCTGCTTCAGTACCCCTGGTTATAGAAAACACGCAACTGGTCATTACAATGGTGGTGTTAGTCTATATGTAAAGAAACGAATTGCAAATAGTTCAAAGAGACTTCTGCCAGGAAGTCAGTGTGGTGTATTTTTGCTGGTACCGACAGGGGTTCTCCACCCTAGTGAGGCCATTATTGTAGTAGCTTGTTATATCCCGCCAGATGGTTCGAACTTCTATACAGAGGAAGATAACGGTGTACACTTGCTCGAAAATGAAATCGTTCAAGCCATGCATCAGTCTACACGTCTCCCATTGGTCGTGCTAATAGGTGATATGAATGCCAGGACAGGTATGCTCCCTGATTACATAATAGATGATTCTATAGACGATCTCCCCATGGGAGACTGGTACGAACCAGATGATTTTCATGACAGTAGGCGTTTACGGAAGTCCTGCGACAAAAATGAGAGTGTCAATAGATTTGGGCGGACGCTACTAGCTTTATGCAAAACACTCGATGTCCATATCACAAATGGTCGCTTTTCAGGTGACAGTTCCGGGAATTTCACATGTATCACCCCTCGCTGATCTAGTGTGATTGATTACTTTATCGCTTCGTCAAAACTGTTTAACAGCGTTGATGATGTAATAGTATTAGATGAGCATTTCAACAAGTCCGTACACTTGCCTGTATCTTGCACTTTCACATTCCCTCGACAACGCTATGAGGTAGAGACAAGCGACAGTTATGATCGGATACGTTACAGGTGGAAAGCAGAAGATTTAGACATATTCAAACAACATATCGAGGCCTCTCAAGTCTTAAGAGATAATACAATTGATGAGATGTTAAGTAACGGTTATGTGGATGACGTTGTCCAGGTTATTGTTACCGAATTCCAGTCTGCAGCATCAACTATGAAAATGCAACCTTCTGGCAAAACCCAAAACGACCCAATGCAACCGCCGTGGTGGGATTGGCAATTACAAGACCAAAAACAGCAACGTAGTAGATGCTTGAACAGGTACCGTAGAACCAAGTCCCGTGAAGACTTAAGTGGATACTTAAATGCAAAATCGAACTTTAAAGATATGTATGATAACAAAGAACTGTTGTATCGGAAGAATCTGCGAGAAAGTATAGAAAATAACTTGAGAAACCCCAAGTCAGTTTTGGAAGCTTGTTAAACGCACCTTGTTCAGGAATACAAGTGATCCCGAAATTTCTGGGCAAAGATGGTGTACATATTTCGAGCAGTTGCTAAACCCTGACCGCACCAACGTTTCCGACTTGGTTTGTGACAATATCCATGACTTTTTGACGAGCCACGACACCGAATGCGAGGAGTGTACACAAGGTATACCTTATGAGATTAACAGGGAATTTACAGTCCAAGAATTGGTAACCGCGATGCAAAATTTACAAAACAATAAGGCTCCAGGGTATGACGGTCTGTGTAACGAAATACTGAAACATTCCGCTGACGCCACAGCACCCATAATGAGAAAATTATTTAACGGTATACTAAACAATGGTGATTTTCCTAACTCCTGGTGTAAAGGCATCATATATCCGATACATAAAACAGGTTCGCGCAATCTAGAAAGTAACTACAGGGACATATCCCTGATCCCTGCGATGGGAAATCAATTTACGTCTATCATAGGGAACAGGCTGCAAGGATGGGTCGAAGATAACAATAAAGTGGTTGATGAACAAAATGGCTTCAGATCGGGTCGCACTACGATAGAGCACATATATAGCTTATATGCAGTGACACAGAAATATTTAAGCAAACCAGGTGGGAGATTCTATTGTATTTTCATAGATTTCTCAAAAGCATTTGACCGCGTGCCTCACGCACATCTTTTTTGCAGATTAATCAAGCAGGGAATGCATGGTAAAATCATGGTAATCCTGAAATCTATGTATATAAAGCTCTCAAGTTGTGTACAAACAAAAGATGGTCTGACAGAATTTTTCAAATGCAGCACTGGAACCAGACAGGGTTGTAAGCTGAGTCCTTTACTCTTTGTTATATATTTAAGTCAATTAGTTGAAATGTGTAGAGAAAGCGGTTGTGACGGGGTTTATTTAGATGAAAATAATTCAAATCTGTTTATGTTATTATATGCAGACGATTTAGCCCAATTCGCCGATCTGGTCGGTAGACTCCAGAAACAAATTGATGTATTGAGGAAGTATTGTGACTCATCGGGAATGAAAGTCAACATGGATAAAACCAAAATTGTTGTTTTCAGAAACGGAGGAATTGTGAAACGTAACGAAAAGTGGCATTTTGAAGGGCAACACATAGAAATAATCCCGTTCTACAAGTATCTAGGCATTGTATTCTCAAGCAGATTAACATGGTTACAGGCAACAAAGACACTTGCGGCGCAGAAATTGAAAGCAAATGCCGTTATAAAACGCCTAATAGCTAATTGTAATGGCCTGTCTGTCGACATTGCCCTCCACTTGTTCGATAAAATGGTCCTGCCGGCTATTACGTCTGGAGCAGAAGTTTGGGGCTATAAACTTTATGACCATATTAAAAACAGTCCATTTAAATTTCTGTAAATATTTACTGAGGGTGTCCTCAAGAACAACAACGGCAGCCGTGTTGGGTGAATGCGGTCGTTACCCTATATTTGTCACATGTTATCAAAAGGTTCTATCATTTTGGTTAAAACTACTTAATATGGGGGACGAACACATTCCAAAGAGCTGCTACTTTATGTTATACAAAATGGACGGAAATGGGAGAAAATTGGGCGACTCGTGTGAAGCGAATTTTATTCAGGTACGGTTTTGGACACGTTTATATGTCACAGAGTGTCGGCAATGCACAACTCTTTGTCAGAATTTAAACAAAGATTAAGAGATTGTTACCAACAGGAGTGGTCGAGCAACATTCATGAATCCACCAAGCTAGATACCTATGCAACATACATGAGTTTACTCGAACGAGAAAAATATCTCATTGATGTACCTATATCGAAACATCGTATAGCTATTACTAGATTTAGATGCTCAAATCACAGACTTGCCATAGAAACAGGAAGATACGAAAACGTATCAAGGTGTGACCGGATATGTATATATTGTAATATAAATAACAATATATTAATTCAAAGCGAACCGAACACATTTTCTGCTGGAGTAAGAGAGGCCTAGATCTATAGGCCATATATAGGCCAAATGGGAAATGTTGGATTGCAAATGTGTTACCGAAATACCTTGTTTAATATTTTCTGGTGTACTTTTACTGCGACTCTATAGGTTTTACCATGACACGTTATTTTAACGATGATATGTCGTCATCATGAAACCGTTTCTTGCCAGCGTTAAGTTTACGTAGCATGTACGTTGTCGGTTAACCGGTGACCATATCAATGCAAACCACAATCTATGCATATCGAGCTCTTTCCCGCCAAAACTAAAGAGGTCAAAATAAAAATTGAAATCCGTCCCTGAATCATTCAAGATTTCTTTTGTCTATATTCCACGCATGCCAGACTGCCAAATGGAGTCTCTTAACATTGACCGTGATATCAATTTACCACAAGTTTTTTTTTTTTTTTTTTTTTTTTATTATCCGTATCAATCTTAAATCGACCACATTAAAACAGTTGTATACATAAACAAAGCCGGTGCCAGCCAGCTGGATTAAAAGAGTTATATAGGTGTAGTACAATTAAAAGAAATACATTAAAAGCCGAAATGGGTGACTTAACTAAAATGTGTGTAATCTACCCCTATATATTGGTATTACCCCATACCCTGAAAGCCTTTACGAGGTCTTTCGATAGAACTGCCTAGGCTAAGACTGCCTTCAGGAGGACTTGACGCTGGGAACTATGCTAGGAGCTGACGGCCTTTAATTAAGAGGTCTACTTTACGCAGGTCTTCACGCGTAATGAGAACAAACGAGGGGTTCACCCAGGAGATTTTAGGACCTGGGTTACTCAAGGTGGGGATACCCGAAGTACATATATATACACAAGGCACACATAAAATCTGGGAGAGAAAAGAAATCTGAAAGAGAAGAAAATCGGGTGTAGAGCTGAAAGATGGGAAAGGAGCTAAAGTGTTAGTAATTCAAGTTGGAAGTAGTCCTCGACTTTACACAAAATATCGTTTTGGATCCATCTATACTTTAAATGACTCACGTCTTTTGAGGTAAACAAATCTGGCCAATTTGTGTTCTTTGATGCGGGCGTGAACCGCGTTTAGGAAGAGGGGTTTAGTGGGTAGCTCTCTCCCTTCTAAAGCGCTCTGCCTGCTGAGCCAGACAGAGTACTTCAGAGTGAAGAGAACAAAGTTAACTGTCCCTCAACGGGGACAAGGAAGTTAATTACACTTTTAAACCCGAAGAAGAGGTTGAAGCGGTTTAAAGGCTGCCTGATACCGGTCAGGCGTTTAAAGAGGGGGATGAAGGCGCGGAGAACCTTCCTCACGTCTGTGGTTGTCGATTCTGACCAGCCTTGTCAATTCTGACCAGGGCCCATACATACATTAAAGTAAGCCTCTTCCCGGCCACGCAGTGGCAATTTCTTATTCACTGACATTTCAACAACGAATTACTTAACATTTGTCACATAATCCACTGTAGTTAATGAAATACACTAACTTAAGTAGAGAGGGGGGGGGGTAAAACCCCGTGTTGATACATTAAATAGTGTAGATCTATGTGAAAATGAGAGCTCCCCATCCAGTCAGAAAATACATTAAATTCGAATTAAATTCAATTCTCATGACTTATTCATCTATGTTGGCAAAGATTAATGAGCGAGCGAAGTTGGGACCGCGGAACCAGGCTAGCCCCCAGCAACTCTTGCCACGCACGCTGATCAGTTTCCACCAAGGCAAGGAGACCGGAGCTCCACCTAGCGAATGAAAGCTGTTTGGAGCGCGGCACCAGCTCAGTCCACCTATGCGTGCTAACGGATGCTTGCTGCGATGTGCTTTTACCTTTTCCCCGTCGTGTGCAGCAAAGACAATTAATGACAGATATACGCTGAAATATGACAATGACATTAGCTTGAAATCAAATATTACTAACAATAATATTTCGTTACTCATTAATCTTTGCCAAGGTAGTGGCTTGAGGCTAACGAGCAGGGCCTGTGTGCGCGTTCCATGCAGCAAATTGCAGTTCTTACTGTAGTGTCAGTCGCTGTGAGCGCTCGCGTGCGGTGCGGCTCGAGTGGGTATCAGTGGAGCAGCGTGCGTGTGGGTACGACGCCTCACATAGTCTATATAGCTGCTATATATACCGGGGATGGGATTGATGCAAATAACAGCATGGTTAAGCGGTATGGTTGAGTTTAACTGCAAGTAAACAAAGACCGCAAGCCAGGCACCAATACTAAGTGTCAGTTATGTGTTTATCTATACCCCTGCTCGTATTAAGATTTATATAATTTAGATAGCTTTTGCTTAGAAACTATATGGGTCTATATGATGCTTCGGGAGTTGTGCTTTTACTTTGGCTCGTGCCGCATAAATTAAAATACTAGATTAAATCAATGTTATTTTCTCGAATTGCCATCTCACTCGTTAGCCACGAGCATGGCTAACGAATGAGGCTAACGATCGATCCGCGAGTGAGGTGGCCTGTGTATAGCATATCGTTGTATGACGTTGATTAATGGAAGCCATATATCTATGACGCTTAGGGCGTAATTGGTCCCTCTGCGGGGCAATAGACCGGTGCAATGTTCATATCTGGACTCGCCGCCTCACTCGTTAGCCACGATATACATTTCCTTTGTAACGCCCGCATAACTCATATAAGAAACCTGTTAAATGTTAATAATGTACGACCCTGCCGCCTCACTCGTTAGCCACGATCGTGGCTAACGAGTGAGGCGGCACGTGTATTAAAAAAAAAAGTTTTTTGTGAAATAGAACATGGAAACCATATGTTTCTGATGCTTCGGGTGTCAAAGTAGGCATTATCTTTAAAACGTTCCGCATAACTCATATAAAAAAACCTGTAAAATGTTAATAATGTCCGACCCTGCCGCCTCACTCGTTAGCCACGAACGTGGCTAACGAGTGAGGCGCATGTGTATGAAAACCCTTTTTTTTCGTAAAATAGGAGATGGAAACCATATGTTTCTGATGCTTCGGGTGTCAAAGTAGGCATTATCTTTAAAACGCTCAGCATAACTCACATAAAAAACCTGTAAAATGTTAATAATGTCCGACCCTGCCGCCTCACTCGTTAGCCACGATCGTGGCTAACGAGTGAGGCGCATGTGTATGAAAACCCTTTTTTTCGTAAAATAGGAGATGGAAACCATATGTTTCTGATGCTTCGGGTGTCAAAGTAGGCATTATCTTTAAAACGCTCAGCATAACTCACATAAAAAACATGTAAAATGTTAATGTACGACCCTGCCGCCTCTGCCGCCTGCCGACCCTGCCGCCTGCCACGAACGTGGCTAACGAGTGAGGCGGCACGTGTATGAAAAAAAACGTTTTTTGTTAAATAGAAGATGGAAACCATATGTTTCTGATGCTTCGGGTGTAAAAGTATACATTTCCTTTGTAACGTCCCGCAAAACTTTACATACTAGACCGGTGCATCTGTATTGCATGTGTATTGCATAACGTTGAATCATCGAATATGCGTTAGACATCATCATTTAGTTGACAGCAAAGAAAGACACGTATAGATTGGTCCAACTGCGGTAATACAGAATTTATTCCATGTCTGACTCAAAGAAAGAAAAGTTCGCATGAATGTGTTTAAATTTAACTGCATTCAATGTTAGCTTACGAGTGAGGTACGTACACCTGCTATGGGTAACATCACAAATATATTTACAGCAACGAAGTACTTGTACTCTTCATACTGCGGTACTATTAAGTGTTTAATTCATATCCGTCTACCAAATCTTACATGATCCATGGTATCCAGATCACATAACTCACCTAACCTTGGCTAACTTGTAAGTTAGGTACGTCCCGTTATGGATCATATCATGATCATTATTTCTTACACTGCAGTAACGAAATACAAGTACTCTTCCCACTGCGCTATTATTATCAAGTGTTCATAATCCATATCCATAAAGACAAGTGTTGCATAATCCCAGATATGTAGATATCCTACCACCAGGTCCCGTAATACATCATATAATTGTTCATACAATATGTCTATTGGTGGAAAATGCAAAATCAAAGTGGCAGCACGACGTCGGAATAAGGATCAAATGAGCGCAGATTTAATTGGAACCCAAGCGCAGCACCGCGAGACAAGCAAAGTGAGGAAGAAAGTAACGCTCATACATGCAGCGTGGCAAGTAGCGGGCACTTAATTGCCGTATTGTGCTCAGCATATTAAATTGTTCATTTGTTAAATGTATGCACTGATGACCAGCGAGTAAAGCTTATAACAACACATATTTCTAGCTATATACCATTTCATTCGATTCTGCTCCATATTCAAGACATCAGGAGATTTTTCTTAATCACGATAGGAATCACCCGTCAACCCCGCCAGCGCAAAGCAGCACAGTGAACCAATCGTATCGCCGCAATACAGCTGTCACCCGACATACGATACAAATACGATACAAGCGTCACGTAAGAATATGTTAAGCGCTGCTGTACGAACCAACTAAATAGAACGAACCGCTTATGCCAAATTTCAGACCGCGACCCAAACGTCGCGCCACCAACTAGGAGCATCAAACTATTCACCGAATGGTTTTGTGGACGTACCGATCCAAGACCAAACCACGACCTGCGCACAGGGCAAAATGTTCCGGTGAAAGTTCTAGGTTGGGTGGAATCACCAAGTCGGGAATGGATCGTGTCCCGTGCGACAGGAGGCAGCTGGCGCTCGCGTGGTAGTATCTGTTGCCGACGGTCGTTTTCATGACGCCGAGCTTCTTCTCAAAGAATTGGTACTGCTCCCTCCGACGCACGACGAGATCGTCCGGACTACAGATGGACTTGGGGAATCTCGAGTTGCATCCCCTACACAGTTTGACTTGTTTCGTCCTTTTTGCTAAAACGAAAGGTTCGTTTCGTGTCGCGTCACCACCGGACTGCGTGGAAGTGCTCGGACCGGAGCTTGCTGACGCGCTGGGAGGCGATGCTGGCGGCGCGGATGGACAGGGTGCGGCTGGTGCAAAGGCCGGTCTCATATCGTCCATTAGGCACGTTCGGCAAATGGGCCGTTTCATGCATTGGTCATGGCACCACCAGTGGCAGGACTCGCACTGGACCTGGAACATTAAGGTAGTAATATGACGTATTTTATATTTGTTTCACACAGACTCATCGTCCAAGGCAATTTAAAGAAAACAAATTCGGCTACGTCATTATACAAAAGTTACGTGCGTTTTTATGGAAATTTGGCGTAACGCAACCTTCCTTTCGCGATATGAAGACGAAGTGTCTTAATAATGCCATAATGTCATAGGTCGGCTGTGGGCAAAAAATTGTAAAACTGTGTCGGTGTCGAATTTTGGAATGTTCGGTGTCGGAATTTACCCGCCAGTATTCGGGTGCCGATTTTTCAAGAACGGCAATGTCGCGTGTCACCATTACCCCTTGCTGACCCCTTGTCAGGCAAGTAATAGTAAAGACAGCGTCCCCTCCTCCCCCCGACCCCGGTCGCCAGTTGTGTGATAGCGTTCCCCCCGACCCCGGTCGCCAGTTGTGTGATAGCGTCCCCCCAGACCCCGGTCGCCAGTTGTGTGATAGCGCCCCCCTAGACCCCGGTCGCCAGTTGTGTGATAGCGTCCCCCCCCCGACCCCGGTCGCCAGTTGTGTGATAGCGTCCCCCCCCCGACCCCGGTCGCCAGTTGTGTGATAGCGTCCCCCCGACCCCGGTCGCCAGTTGTGTGATAGCGTTCCCCCCAACCCCGGTCGCCAGTTGTGTGATAGCGTTCCCCCCGCCCCCGGTCGTCAGTTGTGTGATAGCGCCCCCCTAGACCCCGGTCGCCAGTTGTGTGATAGCGTCCCCCCCCCGATCCCGGTCGCCAGTTGTGTGATAGCGTCCCCCCCCCCACCCGAACCCGGTCGCCAGTTGTGTGATAGCGTTCCCCCCAGACACCGGTCGCCAGTTGTGTGATAGCGCCCCCCTCTCCCCGATCCCGGTCGCCAGTTGTGTGATAGCGCCCCCCCCCCCCCCCCGATTCCCGGCGCCAGTTGTGTGATAGCGCCCCGCTAGACCCCGGTCGCAAGATGCGCATGTAATGTGACCATTCCTTTACCTTCTCCCTTGTCCGCTGTATCACCGACTTACAGCTCCGGCAGTGTCTCGCCACCTCACCTGAAGGATAGAATACAATATTGCCGTAGGTAAAGGTGACTTCGATGTGGATTAGCGGGTCCCAAGATTCCCCCACAATACACTTGACCCCAATAATGTCCAAATTAAGCCTTACAACGCTGCAGTTTTATATTTGTGTGTGTTTTAAACCCCATGGGTGTTTTTTTTATATGCAATTAGTTATGATACCGTTCTTCGCAATCTTTTGTAAACACTTAAAGTCGACCACGTTGGGGGAGATACACTGCAAAGATATGGTGATGTGATGTGATACCTGGGTTTATGCAACATTTTATTTATGGACATGGATTAAACATTCGATAATACAGTAGTAGTAATAAAAAATACACACTTGAATATTTTTGCCACAAATAATGATCATATGGCCGAAAGGGGGACCCTTCTACCTCACACGTTAGCCTAGCATTTGGGTGGCTAAGGAGGGAAGTAGGGTAATTTAATATATTTATGTATATGTAGGTCTTACCTGCATCCCACGTTCACGTTAGCAACTCTTGGGCCAACTCTTTGCGGAATTTGTTTACACCGGCCTTGGAGTTCAAACATAGTAGAGACTGTCTCCGCATCAGCTGATCTGCGAACTAAAGAACGGCATTATTATACTAAAATGGTAAATGGAATTTTAGAATATGTAAATGCGCACTTACGTACGAACATATTTAAAAAGAGGGTTAATTACAAATAGCCATGAAGCATCGCTATCTCGATCATAATTAGCACACATATATATGTTCGAGGTGGCATGATTTTCAATACTAACCTTCATGATAAACACTCCACAGCTGACACTGTCTAGTTGTTTGGCGTGCGGCGTATCCACTATATGCCAGTCCATACTCCGTCCCCCACCAAGCCCCGCCTCCTCTCTGCGGTCTATGAACACGCGCCAAGACGACAGTATATTCTTCTTGTCTTCTTCTAGTTCTCCGAATGGGTTGAGATACAGCAATTTCTTCTCCTGTGGTAGGGCAACGAGGAGTTCCCAGTGGCCGCCAGAGATGTTAAATGGGGCTAGCACCTTCTTGCAAGTCATCATCTGCAACTAAATTATAGTAACTGTTATAACGGGATCATATTAATAAATCGGTATATTTCGTACATACGAATGTACTGTTATCGGTAACTTCCTAAATAGATAGAGAACGCAGAAGAAATTTAAACGTACTCGATAACCATGGATTCGTAGACCGTACAATCCTTGGCGTGACGCGCATCGAATCCTCACGTTATGCGAATTTATCGAATCTCCTTTCTCCAGTAATTCGCGGAATATGTAATTTTTTATCGATATCATTGGCATATTATTCTACGAAGGGCATGTTATTTATCAAATGTTTGAACTCTTGCACTTGATGGATTTACCCGTTCGAGCAAGCAGCTACTGTGTGGTCTCGTTATGATGCCATTGACAGCAAAACAGTCAATCGCAGATGTCGAGTCCTCGAAATCCTCATCCGCTTTTTGCATCATGTAGGCATTTATTATCTGCAAATAACGAAAGACTTTTTCTTATGCAGTCGTGCATGTCCGTATTAAACTATGTACGTTATAAAATAAATAGGACAATATTGAACTAGGTCCATATTAAGGAAAAGAGAACATTTTAAGGAAAGAGTTTAAAGAGAGCTGAAAGGAAGCTACAACATAAATATTGTGGTTGCAAAACAATTGCCTAATTCCAGAAATTAGTCTTATAAACCTCGTCGGTCACTTCATTCCCTGGTTTGAGACTGCCGTATGACGTTCCATCAAGTTTGTACGCTCCGCGTATCGACATCAGTCCAGATGATTCGCTATGGTTTTCCCATATATCCTCTATGTCTGGCATCAAAGGCTCCTAATAATAATAATAATAATATGTAGCAGATGTAGCAGAAAGTGCAATATGTATTACCTTGTGCAATGACATGCTTCAGTGCACATCTTCCTCAGACATTTTACTGGATAGCGTAATCAGTACAGACAATATACTGTGTTTTTATTAAAATACAATCAGCAACTGATAATTTCCAGACCGTAAGACCATGGGCTTTCCCTTTGGACCGAGCGTTGATTAAACAGAGCGGCGTAGGATAGAAGTGTTGCTCAAATTTAATTATCACAACGCCACCCGCAAAATACTGAGCCCTCGCAATCAGTATCATCAGCCCCAACTGGAAGCTTCCCATTGGCCACTTAATGGCGGTCAGTTAACCTGCTTACAAAGGTGGTCTTCTGTTGGGGTTTTTCCGTGACGTCCTTGTGTTTCGTCTTCCGGGTAAATGTTGGCGACGAATGCCAATTGTCCGAGAAACGTTTCTATTGGTTGAAAAAAGAGCCATTTTTTTGGATCATGTCATCTCATTATTATAACATGTATTCATTGTTGTATCAGTATTTTACGGAAATACCTTGTGCACAACGTCTACATTATTCGATATCTTATATGGTTGTGAAGGTATGGACAACCATACACCGGTCCACGCAGGCTCAATGCTAAAAGTAAAATATCAATTTGGACTTTGATACCTTTGGGGGATTGTGACGAAGATAGTACATTCCTTCGTGATGCAAATCGCAGTCCAAGCCCCTCTCATCCGGCGGCTGCGACAGCGGTGCCTCAGGCTGCGACAGCGGTGGGTCAGGCTGCGACAGCGGTGGCTCAAGCTGCGACAGCGGTGACTCAGGCTGCGACAGCGGTGGCTCAGGCTCCGACACCGGTGGCTCAGGCTGCGACAGCGGTGGCTCAGGCTGCGACAGCGGTGGCTCAGGCTCCGACAGCGGTGGCTCAGGCTCCGACAGCGGTGGCTCAGGCTCCGACAGCGGTGGCTCAGGCTCCGACAGCGGTGGCTCAGGCTGCGACAGCGGTGGCTCAGGCTCCGACAGCAGCGTCTCAGACTGCGACATCGGTGGATCAGGCTCCAACAGCGGTGGCTCATGCTCCGACAGCGGTGGCTCAGGCTCCGACAGCGGTGGCTCAGGCTCCGACAGCGGTGGCTCAGGCTGCGACAGCGGTGGCTCAGGCTCCGACAGCAGCGTCTCAGACTGCGACATCGGTGGATCAGGCTCCGACAGCGGTGGCTCAGGCTGCGACAGCGGTGGCTTAGGCTGCCACAGCGGTGGCTCAGGCTCCGACAGCGGTGGCTCAGGCTCCGACAGCGGTGGCTCAGGCTGCGACAGCGGTGGCTCAGGCTCCGACAGCAGCGTCTCAGACTGCGACATCGGTGGATCAGGCTCCGACAGCGGTGGCTCAGGCTGCGACAGCGGTGGCTTAGGCTGCCACAGCGGTGGCTCAGGCTCCGACAGCGGTGGCTCAGGCTCCGACAGCGGTGGCTCAGGCTCCGACAGCGGTGGCTCAGGCTCTGACAGCGGTGGCTCAGGCTGCGACAGCGGTGGCTCAGGCTCCGACAGCGGTGACTCAGGCTCCGACAGCGGTGGCTCAGGCTGCGACAGCGGTGGCTCAGGCTGCGACAGCAGTGACTCCGGCTGCGACAGCGTTGGCTCAGGCTGCGACAGCGTTGGCTCAGGCTGCGACAGCGGTGCCTCAGCCTGCGACAGCGGTGGCTCAGGCTGCGACAGCGGTGCCTCAGGCTGCGACATCGGTGGCTCAGGCTGCGACAGCGGTGCCTCAGCCTGCGACAGCGGTGGCTCAAGCTGCGACAGCGGTGTCTGAAACTCACACGGCTGGTCGATGTCTCGTGGCGCGTGTTCAGCTAAGTCAGTGCGCATCGCCTCAAGCCTTCTCCGAGCATCTTGCAGTGCACCCAGACCAACTGTCAGATAAGTGATGGTAGCGATTTCCTGCAGGAGACAACGACATTCTGCAGCCTCCTTCGCTACTTTTCGATCCTTTTTGGGTGTCGAGCTAGCAGTTACACTAGGCTGCGAAATGCCAGCCCCTCTGTTCACTGGCATGTCCGAACTTGCATTGCGGTGGGTTGCTTGGACTCCAATGGCAACGGGGTCAATCTTATACAAAGGACTGTCCTTGTATCTGGGGCTCAGTGACGACCATTGCCATTTCGGGAAGACACGGAAGATGGCACAGAAGTGTTTACATGGAAGATGGTACTTCCGCCAATCTGGACAACTGCAGGACGGCATATCCACTGTTCGCCCGAAATCGACGTTGTACCAAATGTCATCTTGTTCAGATTTCACACGGAACTCGCCGTGTTCCGCGACCTTGACTACGGCGTCCGGTCCGTAGCTTTGTGCCGAAGTGTGCCGCGGACGAATGTGGTCCACAAGAGACCGAGGCCGATCCTGCAGGAAGTCCGGCAGTTCCGCGTTGTAGCGGGAGGCCAAGGACGAGTACTTTATGTTTAGCTGAACATATCTGAAAGAAAAAGTACACGTTATAGCAATTTTACTACACATGTAATATGCATAACATAAAAATGAACAAGACAGCCGTAGGCTGAAATTACTGACAGAAATTATTTTTTGGCCGGTCGCCAGTTTTTTGGCCCACACGTCTGTGGCGCCCTTTAAGCCCCGACACTATGCGTCCTACAGTACAGGCGAGGACAAAACATACACTAAATTTGACTATTTTCGGTGTTTTCCAACCTCTTGCAACGTTTTAACGCAAACATTTAGTGCGAGAGAAATTCTCTGGAGTCCATTTCCTCTTTGACTCGTCATGGGTGATCGAGCGAGTAGAGTGCTGCTCTGTGTAGTGACCTGGGAGCCCCTGCTAACACCAACAAATCGTATCTTTCCCCAATGGCCAAATTTCAGAACAATCCTGTGACGTCGTTTCTGGGTTGAATTGCACATGCAATCGTGAATCTCTGCTGGGTTCCATCTTACAACATATACATTTTTTTGGTATTATTTGAGGAAGCCACTTCTAAATTATTCGAGAAGATGCGACAGTAATTATAAAGGATAGACGCTTTGAACATAGAAAGTCCCATATGGAACTTTCCGCCATCTCTGGAACTTATAACTTCCCTTATACAGGCAAACACGGGACCCCCATTTGCTACACGAGAACGCCACTCGCGCCCGCTGACTTTATGACGATATAGAGCCCAAAAGCCATATCTCCAATTAAAGAAAAAAAACGTTCAAGATCATTTGTTGCTTAAAAAAACCTACATAGAACGTTACTTAATAGAAAATGAGTATGACGCGTCAAAAAAGTGAACAGTACAACAACATATGCGCATGATAATTTTGCATATGTTGAATCTTACCCGACTTCCCGAGTCTTCGTACTAACGGCGAGAAGCGCGTTTTACATGTTTTTTTTCACATAATTAATCGCTGTGACCTTGGCTTTCACCAACATATAGGCCATCAACGAATCTCTTGATAGTACATATGTATCCAACATATTATACAAACAAACCTGTGAGAAACAGCAATCACATTTACAAACCGAACATCTGAAGATTTCTGTCAGTAGTAAACATTGTAGTGCCCTAGCTTACTCACTTGGTGTAACTCGCTGGAAGGAAGTTCTCGACCAATACGTTCATCATGCATGAGAGTTTGCTTCCCCTCCTGCTGGCGAGATGCTCGTATTTGAATGTCCGATTTTGCCGCTCGATTCCGTTGTTGGTTGATACGTAAATGTGGTAGTCTCTATCGCGGTAGGCTTCGACCCATTTCTGCGGATTCCATGAAAAAATATCAATAACTGTGATTAGTTTGGTCATTAGCCGAATACATTGGGACGGATTTAATACACAATGCAGCTATTGATTTGGCGTGTTTTAGCAATTACTTAAAATATATGTTTTACAGATATAAAGATAATCTGTTCATACCTGCGCATTCGAAAGCCATTTCCCGGAAAACCAACGTCGGAATTTCTCATTCTGTCGCCACATGTCTGAGTTTTGCAGCTCCAGGACGGCATCTGTAAACGCAGCCTCATCTGTGGCATTTGCCACCTTCTTCAGCATGGTCAAGATGCATGCTTTGTGTTTTGACACACCGTTCTTGATTTTGGCACACCACCGCTGCCACGCTTGCAATCGGTGAAACTCACATATGTAGGATTTGCAATCTGAAATAAAACAAATAACTCAATACTGTCAGAGAAATATGTGCAGGATTTGATATTAATTGTTTACAGCAGTTTTTACAAAACGCCTACAAAAAATGCTCCTTTCCGAAAGACAAGCTTCGCGTTCAAGGCCTGTATCCAGCACTTGCTATTGTTTGGCGGGTGTATCGTGTATAGACGTCAACAATGTAAACACGTCACGTCACGCCGATATTTGGGGAACTGCATGCTTATGGGTGTTAAAATGACACGCGTGTTAACATACTAACCCCCGCGTTACACCTACTGATTTGGGATCACCTTCTAGTTATACGGGCTATATATGGATACCTGGGAAAGTCCTGGAAATGGCGTTCATCTCGGCTTCCGAAAAGTCTACCATGAAGTTTGAGGGTTCCCACTGGGGGTTCCAGTTCTTAATAATCCCTAAGGCTAGCGAAATCGTTGTGTGTGTCTCGTCCTGGGATACAAATGCAGCAACTACACAGTAGTCCACGTTCGTACGAACGCACAGGAAGAACAGCGGCAGGGAGTAGCAAGTCGTCCGGTATGTCGCATCTAGCAGACATAGCTCGTTGCCGTAGAGAGCAAGCAGACGCTGCTGCCACGACGCCTGGTTACTGTGGCCCAAAAGTACAATCTAGCGGCGTGGCGTTTACTGACTGCGGCGTGGCGTTGCTGCCTGTATGTGCTTACGCCACGCCGCAGTCAGTAAACGCCACGCTGCTAGATTGTACTTTTGGGCCACAGTACCTGGTATACCAGTAACAAGTTGTCTGGTGAGGATTCAAAGTGAATAAGCGCGTCTTCGCTCTCCCGCCACTCGTTTACCTTCTCTTGTAATTGTACCAAGTCCACCGAGCTGACACGAAGTGCCATCTTGGCCTGGTATACCGCGTTTTTGACGTCGCGCCGGGTCGGGTGGTATCGCCGGTTCAAAAATGACGGTGGTTGCCTCCCAGCAAATAGAGTCTTGCGGACAAAGATGGCGAGGTGTCTTCTGACTTCGTCCGTCTTGGTGATACCGTCCTCCCCAACGAGTCCCTGGATTTGCTCGCGCAATCGTTTATCCATGGCGAACGTCGATGCAGCTGCCTGTATGTGCAATTACCTTTAATGTATTTCATTGCTGAGATAATTGGGCGTATTAACATAATGTGTAGTTTGGAAGTACTTTATATTTTCTTTATAATTATATTTGCAGGAGCTTTGACAAAAAATAAAAATAAAGGTACGTAAGCCCATGTATAACTCCCATTTCGTAGTCCGAGTACACTGTCTTGAACGAGTTTAAGCTTGAAGTCACTGTTAAGCTTATGCTTCCTATCCGACGATCATGTGTTTATAACATGAGTAACTTGAGCTTGATAAAAAGCCAGTCGGTACTCACTTCGCCTTGCAAGTGGTGAAGGTGGTCACGGTCTTTTGGCACCTTTATGTCTATGCGTCTGTCCATGCATATGTCATCCATGGACGTCCCGGCCAAGTCTAAACGGAGCCGTTTGGAGATGGCTTCCTTCTGTGATTTTTTGTCTGATGTCGCCTATATTGCAGTGTAATAAAAATAAACTAAATAAACTTAAATAATAAGCGAAAAGTAAACACGATCACCCATAACGTTACGTGGCAATATTTCTAATAGTAAAAACTAATAATAGGACATGATGATATAAACAAATCCGTGCAGTTGGTAGACCGGTTCCAGCATATGATGCAAACGCGTTAATAATTACGTTTAAAAGACTGCACCAATGTCTTCAAAGGTTAAAAGGATTATTTGTAAGCTGTAGTTGATGACATGACTATGTTTACAACTACAGCGCAACTACACAAAACTCAGAAAATACTAATAATAGAGAGTTCACCTTGTACTCCGTAAACCTAATGATTTCTCGCAAGTACACCACCGCAGGGCAGTCAAGTTTCTTCGTTGGTTGAGTGAGAAATTTTCTCTTGCTGAAATCATGGTCTGTCTCCTGTCATAACGAGAAATTGTATATTAAAATATTACAACATTATAGGGCTAATCAATAAAGTAGTAAACTCGCCGAAACAGTACAATCTTTAGCACGATACACACACGCAATTAATATGCCAAACATGAACATTGCAATCATTATATAATGTTACTATTCTTATTATTATCATTATTATTATTACTATTATTCAATATTTAAATTTTCAACGAGCTAGCATAACGATGTGCCTACGTACGCTCTGCTGTTCCGCCCGCGACGTCTTTCGATTCGGACCGTGGTGACACTCCAATCGAGCTGTCCCAATTATTACAAAAGGGATACCGTCAAACTTGCCATCACCATCTTGCCAATGAATCCGATGATTTTTCTGCATCCATTCTGCCACAATAAGAAGAATGGGCCGTTACGACGAGACAACCATTTTGTTCGGGGGAATTAATTATGAAATAGATTACGTAATGCTTATATATATAAAGGAAGTATATCCATGAATGTAAGTATCGTGCCCTTTTCCCTAAAATAAGTGGTTTGGTTACGAAATTACGTAATAAAGTAGAATTGAAGAAACCTATTACGCGTAAAGGAATAAATTAAAAAAAATTGACAGCCTATGGAAAACCTTCTTGTGAAAGTTAGACATAAGAATAGAATTGGCAGCCACGATCGATGGCCAATAGCCGTTATTTGTATGTACATATATGTACCCCATGTACCCATGCACTGCTGGGTACATGGGGTACATATGGGGTACATATATGCACTGCTGTACCAATTGAGTTTTGCTTTTGAGCAATAAATACATGAATATTTTTTTTAAATGTGCCGTTAGTAAAAAAAAATTATTAGATATAAGTAATCTCACAAATCTATCGCTCAAATACGTTTGCATAATGCCGATTTCAAACAAAACCATTACCCACCTAATGTCTTAAATTCTGTTTCCCGACCAAAATCAGTAGTTTCTGCCACAAAGACAAATTTAGAGTGTGTTTCAAGCTCATGTTGCTCCAATAAGTCCTGGACCTCCTGAATTGATGTGGCAAATGGCGGCAAACTCGAAGAGGCATCTCCGTGTGAATCTGAAATGAATAGCGGCAAAATGTCAAGTGAGGTTCTGTTTTGTCGTAGGAACAAGTTGAAATGATAAATAAGGACCCGGGTGTTTCCGCTACAAAAATGCCCGACATTGGGGAGAAAAAACAAAGTCGCTGTTCATGGGTTCCCCGGTGGCCTAGTAGGTAGCGTGTTCCGCTGCTGTTAACAAAGGGCCCTAATGAAAGAGCGGGAAGGACAGAGAGGGTTATAGGAGATAACGGAAAGGACAGACAAGGGAGGAGATATCTGGAAAATGATGCCGGAGAGGAGAGAGTGGTATAGGAGAGAACTGGAAGGACAGACAAGGGAGAGGAGATCTGGAAAATGAAGCCGTAGAGGGAAGAGGGTTCAGAAAGAACGGGAAGGACTGACAAGGGAGGAGAGATCTGGAAACTGAAGCCGTGGAGGGAAGAGGGTTCAGGGGAGAGCGGGAAGGACTGACAAGGGAGGAGAGATCTGGAAACTGAAGCCGTGGAGGGAAGAGGGTTCAGGGGAGAGCGGGAAGGACAGACAAGTGAGAGGAGATCTGGAAAATGATGCCGGGGATGGGAGAGGCGTTTAAGAAAGAACGGGAAGGACAGACAAGGGAGAGGAGATCTGGAAAATGATGCCGGAAAGGGGAGAGGGTTAAGAAAGAACGAGAAGGACAGACAAGGGAGAGGAGATCTTGAAAATGAAGCCAGGGAGGAGAGAGAGTTAAGGAGGGAGCAGGAAGGACAGACAAGAAAGGGGAGATGTAGAAATTGATGCCGGAGAGGAGAGGGGGTTTTATAGGGGAGAACGGGAAGGACAGACAAGGGAGGAGGGATCTGGAAAATGAACCCGCAGAGGAAGAGGGTTCAGGGGAGAGCGGGAAGGATAGACAAGGGCGAGGAGATCTGGAAAATGATGCCGGGGAGGGGAGAGGGTTATAGGAGAGAGCGGGAAGGACAGACAAGGGAGAGGAGATCTGGAAAATGATGCCGGGGACGGGAGAGGGTTATAGGAGAGAGCGGGAAGGACAGACAAGGGAGAGGAGATCTGGAAAATGATGCCGGGGACGGGAGAGGGTTATAGGAGAGAGCGGGAAGGACAGACAAGGGAGAGGAGATCTGGAAAATGATGCCGGGGAAGGGAGAGGGTTATAGGAGAGAGCGGGAAGGACAGACAAGGGAGAGGAGATCTGGAAAATGATGCCGGGGAAGGGAGAGGGTTATAGGAGAGAGCGGGAAGGACAGACAAGGGAGGAGGGACCTGGAAAATGAACCCGTAGAGGAAGAGGGTTCAGGGGAGAGCGGGAAGGACAGACAAGGGAGAGCAGATCTGGAAAATGAAGCCAGGGAGGAGAGAGAGTTCAGGAGGGAGCAGGAAGGACAGACAAGAAAGGGGAGATGTAGAAAATGATGCCGGAGAGGAGAGGGGGTTTTATAGGAGAGAACGGGAAGAACAGACAAGGGAGGAGGGATCTGGAAAATGGACCCGCAGACGAAGAGGGTTCAGGGGAGAGCGGGAAGGACAAACAAGGGAGAGCAGATCTGCAAAATTATGCCAGGGAAAGAAGGGGATTAATAGAAGAGCGAGAAGGACAGACAAGGGAGGGGAGATCTCGAAAATGATGCCAGGGAAGAGAGAGAGTTAAGGAGAGAGCGCCAAGGACGGAGAAGAAAGGGGAGGTGTGGAAAATGAACCCGCAGAGGGAAGAGGGATCAGGGAAGAGCAGAAAGGATAGACAAGGGAGAGGAGATCTGGAAAATGATGCCAGGGACGGGAGAGGATTATAGGAGAGAGCGGGAAGGACAGACAAGGGAGGAGAGATCTGGAAAATGAAGCCGGGGAGGAGAGAGGGTTTTATAGAAGAGAACGGGAAGGACAGACAAGAGAGGAGAGATCTGGAAAATGAAGCCGGGGAGGGAAGGGGGTTCAGGGAAGAGCGGGAAGGACAGGCAGCCTGCCGCCTCCCCAACAACCAGGAGAAATAGAATGACGATGGCGACCATGGGACCGGCCGCCATGTGCGATACATTCTGAGACGCCATAACATCGACAACGTCATCATCGTTATCACCAGGCGCTTGGCAGAGAAACCATCAAAGAGGGACAGCTTCAAGCTGCTGGAATCGGCGGTCGAATCGGCGCTGCGAGAACATAAACACCGAGCCATCCTGGACACTTAAACTAAGGGTTCTGCACCCATTTGGTAGGTTAAACTAAAGACAATGTATGGTATGTTACTGTATACTGTATGATGTATAATATAAATATAAAACGCCCGCGTTGTTTACCCACCCCCAAATACACCAAGTCAATCCATATGTGACGCCCATTACCCCCCCCCCCCCCCACCTCGAGCATCCCAGGCCGGACGTAACACGGGTGCCTAGTCTCGGGGTAGGTTCTTGGTCCTCTCCCACCCATTATCGTTCTATGACATAATTCAATACCACCGAACCCTCATGTATTGACTGTGATTGTGGTACTTGTGGGGCGTTCAAACTCTCTGTAAAAATGTTTCGTGTTTTTCTGTTTTGAGCTTTTGTATTTTGTGCTCCATGACTATTGTGGCGCAGGGTTGGTTTGCTCGTTGTTTTTGGGGCGCGCGGGCATGTTCACGGACTGTGATTCTCAGGTGGTTTAAACTCAATTATATTCATCTTCATGGTATGAAATGCATTTCTCAAATGGCATATCTTGAGTCAATATTATTGGACGAAGAGTTAATAGTATTGGTAAAATGTCCTTAGATGAGTCCATGCTAAGACAGTTTGGCGGCGTGACGCCAAACTCTTTATGCTCGGTTCTCCAGACTGATAATGATGAAGAAGGCAGCGATGAACCAGATCTCATTAGGCACTCTCCATACTGCTCAGACGATAATCTCATTGACTATTTTAAGGGACGGTTCACTTTACTAAGTCTTAATTGTTGCTCTATCTCGGCTAAATTTGAGGAAATTAAAATATTTACAGAAAGTATGCAAAGTAAAGGTCAATATTTTTCGGTTATATGTCTTCAAGAGAGCTGGCTGTCGGAGGATTGTGATATATCTCGCTTTAAACTCAATGGCTATAACACAATATCACAGGGTAAAGCATGCACTACGCATGGGGGCCTTGTTATATATATACGTGAAGAATATATAATATTGTGGCAAATGTTGTCGATAAAACAACGTGGGAAGGATTATTTATAGAAATATCTAGTTCTTGTTGGAACAAAAATATTCTCATTGGTAATATATATAGACCCCAATGTGAATTAATTAGTAATTACAAACAGTTTACTGAAGAGTTCAGTCAAGCTCTCAATTCTGTAGAGAAGCACAACAAGGAATTTGTCATAGCCGGTGATTTCAATATTGATCTCCTTAAGATCCATGAAAAACAATGCATTAGCGATTTTTTTGATATGATAACAACTCACAGTTTTTTCCCAAGAATTACGCTGCCAACACGCATATCAAGACATAGAGCATCTCTCATTGACAATCTGTTTTGTAAAATATCATCACACATGCTTCAAGCCAATGCTGCTATACTAGTAAAAGCAATGTTGGACCATCTGCCGTACTTTATCAGTATACCACATCCTCAAGTTAAACAAATGGTTCCGAAAATGATTATAATCAAAACCTACGACCATGATTCTGTAATGAAATTCAGAGAGGAGATAAAATCACATGAGATCTACCATAGACTAGACAAAAATGTTAGCTCGAATCCAAATAGTAATGATGATATTGTTGAATATCTTGTTCGAATATCGAAAGAAAATTGCCTTCCGACAAAATTAGTGAAATTCTCTAAATATAAGCATAACAAATCAAAGTGGATTTCCAGTGGGATTCTAAAGTCGATCAACTTTAGGGATAAGCTATATAAAAGGTTAAAGAAAACCCCACAAACATCGCCTTCATTTAAAGCCCTCAAAGTAAACCTACAAACTTATAATAGGATATTGTGTCGCATGATTGCTGAAGCCAAAAGACATTACTATCATGCAGTGTTTTCTAAATGTAAAAGCGATATCAAGTAAACTTTGGCAGCACTTACAGACGTGTTAAATCGCAAAAAGACAAAAGGGAATGGCCTAGGTATATTTAAGGTGGATGGCAGAACAATCTCTAATAAGCAAGACATAGCCACTAAATTTAATGTTTTTTTTGCTAATATTGGTCCCAACCTTGCTGAAGAACTTACTAATTCTGGTGACCAGTTTAAGGCATACTTAAAAAACCCAAGCCAAGATACCTTGCAATTTACGTTAACCGATCCAAATGAAATAGGAGATATAATTGATAAACTGAAACCCAAACCCAGCTGTGGTCATGATGGCATCTCGGTTAAACTTCTCAAAGTGATTAAGCCAGAATTAACTCGAACCTTATCGCTGATAATTAATCAAACACTCACAACTGGGACTTTCCCTTCCAGCAACATAATCTCTTCAATAATAGTCAATACGGATTTAGATTAAAACATTCTACAGAATTAGCTAATCTTGAACTAATTGATGACTATAATATAACTATGCAATATATGGATAATGGACAAACTCCGTTCAATATTTTCCTAGACCTATCTAAAGCCTTTGACGCAATAGATCACACAATATTGATTTATAAATTGAGCCATTACGGCATACGGGACACGGCTCTAGAAGTGCTAAAGCATTATTTAACCTATCGTAAACAATATGTTGAAATTGATAACTATGGCTCCGAGTTAGCCCATTTAACAACAGGAGTCCCCCAAGGTTCAATACTGGGTCCGCTTCTTTTCATCATTTACATGAATGATATCACGTCGGCCACCGACCTCTTTCATTTTATATTGTATGCAGATGACACTACTCTGATAGGTACCTTAAGCCCAGTGTCTTATTAAACGATCCACTAATTAATGATGCACTAACGAAGCAAATGGTTAAATGCCAGTGGACTGTCATTATAATCTGCACCGAAACTTTACATCTTTAAATTCAATTGGCGAGTGTTAACGCTTCGTTTCGGCAGACTGGTAAGGATTAAAGAGAGTCACTATCATGTTGGCATAAACTGGCGGTTTATTAAACAGTATTGCATTCACATTACGCAGGTTCGCGTCACGCACGCTACGCAGCACATGTTACATAACAATAACAATAAGTTACTATAACATTACACAGGGGTCCCTGTCCGGAACAATCAGGGGCTTTTCTAGCCAGCAAGGAGCGGTGGTGAAAGTAACTATGTGACTTAATTTGAAGCTCAGCACCCCGCCGCCGCACCCCGCCGCCGCGACCACATCCGCTGAATCAGTGATACGCGGACGGGGAGAATTACGACCTTGAAGTCGCCAGCAGCTGGGGAGTTTTCCCTTTAAACCTATTTTACCTAGTAAAATCTCCCGAAAAAAATTAAGGCAGCCCGCCCCCAGCAAAGTCAAGCAGAGCGCCATTTTGCAGTGGCGCGTATTGTGACTATTCATATGGCACCGCCTTACGTTATCACTCGCAGAGAGAGAGAGATCAGGGCCGCGATTTACATATGAACAGCGGCAGTTCCAAGCCGCGCAGTAGAGCAAGATCTTAGTGTTTCATAGAAAAGTACCGTCCAAACAAATTGATATACGTCTTGCGACGATTGACCCCGCAACAATGCCATGATTGAAGTTAGAATTGCAGCTATTTAGATTAGCGATGATCACGCTCTCTTGTTTTGCTCACACAATAGGCGCAATTTCCGGTTTTAATAAATTAGATTATCTCCTCCTGATTGGTCAAGCGCGGACACACCTCCAAAAGGGCTGCCGCCCGGTTAGGCGGCGAAATCGTGCCCGTCGGTCACTTCTAAATTTTATTGTGAGCTATAGATAGGACGAAAAATTCTGTAATTTGGGGGATAGACAATTGAGTATTATATGAATCGGTAAAGCAGCGTTAGAGGCCAGGCTGGCGGTTGGTTCCCTTTAAATCCTAGTAAATTCATGCCTGGCAAGAAACTGCAGTTGCCAGATATTGTAATAAATTATGTAAAAGTTGAATGCGTAGATGAATTCAACATGCTGGGTTTAACTATTACCAAGAATATGAAGTGGCATAGTCATGTTGACAAGATCTGCATTAAAATCTCAAAGGCCCTGGGAATATTGAATAGACTTATATACTCTGCCCAAATACACTCTTTGAACTATATACAATTCCCTCATTCTTCCGTACATAAACTATGGCATACTAGCTTGGGTTTACTGTGGGGAACGAATATATAAACTGCAGAAAAGGGCAGTAAGAATTATATCGCTGAGCAATTGTAAGGCTCACAGCGAGCCTCTTTTCAAACAGCTGAACCTAGTAAAACTGGAAGATATTCACCGTTTACAAAAATTTAAGTTCTATCATCAATTGAAAAATAATAATCTCCCCATGTACTTCTCACAGATCCCCATAACACGTGCCTACGAAATACACTCACATAACCCAAGATATAAAGATTATGCTCATACAAGTAGAGTTTACCATGATTATGCGAAGAAATGCATTAGACATTGCCTAATTGAAATTGTATATACCGAACCGGCAAAATGTTTAGATAAATATCAATACGCACAGCCTGATAGGATTCTCAAAGTATGTTAAACATAATATCATAAGCAATTATTCTGACCATTGTTGTCTTTTGAATTGCCATACATGTCAGAAATAAAATTAGCCCCTCCGCCTCGCCCCTCTCCTCCACCGCGACCGCTCCCCCGCGTCTGTCATGCATTCACCATCATTATAGTCCGCTTTTCACATTGTTATATTTTATTCTGTTGAATACTGGAGAACCGCCATTGCGTTTTAAAGCGTGTTGGACACTTGGCTTTGAACGACGATCATTAATAGTGTCTTGGTGAGTTGGAAAATTAGTTTTCAAATGTGTGGGTTAGGAATCTTTCAAAAGTATGTGTCAGTGTGAGGCGGAAAGGGGCATGGCAAACTCCTCTCATCAACACTTGTATTGTGGAAAAACAATGTATGAGTAAGGTGAATATTCTTTTTAAAGTGTACATAGCATATATCGCTTTCGAAAGCAATCAAAGCGAGCTCATTTTCCGCCCACGAAGTGAAGTATTGTAGTGAATTTGTGGTAATCGGCAATCAATAGTACATGACCTTAACATGGAAGAACCGCCCAACGCTTCAGTTAGGTCAGTTTAGTACATCTACCGATTGCAAGAATATCAGGGGCTGATCTAGGATTTCGGAAAGAGAGTAGGAGGGGGGGGGGGGGGGGGGGTGCGACGTCGGGAAGGTGGGCGCCTGAAAAAAAAATTGTGACCGGCAGAGGGAGCGGGGGCGAAAAATACCCCAGGTGTCCACCTATTGTTTACAACCGGGCGCGGTGAACCATTTATCGACTTTGTTAGTCCTTAACATACCCTTAAACGCCTTGGATCCGCCTCTGGGTTGAGTTTACAAAATGTCATTTTCCGATGTATTTCGTCTTTTACAGTGTATGCTCAAGTTCACAATGTGCAACCCCCTTATCCCCTCCCCCTTTATTCGCCCTTAAATATTGTCGTGTTTCGAGGTAACGAGACGTATGTTACAATACATAGATTGCATGTCATTGTTGACTAAATACGCTCATTGTTAACTTGAAGATTTTTTAACAGGGTATGCCGCGATATCAAGATAAAAACAAGGAACACCACCTCAAGTGTGCTGTCGATGGTTTGAATACACTCTGCAAAAGGACTTTTGTGGGATACACGGTCAAGACTAGTGTTTCCTAGTGTAATTACTTCAAAGATATAAGGACATGTTTACTGTGTGTTCATCCGGGAATAAACGACGCCCAGAAAACAGTCCCATCGGAGTGTGATGGCAATGGCTGAATGGGACACACACCTTAGCGTCTGCTATCAAATATATATTATCTAAGGCTGGGGTACATAACTGTTTGGATAAGGGATGGGGAGATGGTAGCACACGCATGTTCTCCCATTTACAAAACAATCTGGAAAAGGAGTATAAAACACAATTCTGGAAAACTTTAAAATCGCCCACTGGCACATCGGGAGGGGGTAATAAGTTACGAACATATGCAACCCTAAAAGCTAATTACACCATGGAACCATATCTCAGTGCTGGACTGCCCAACAAATATCAACGGTGGTTTGTCAGACTCAGACTATCCAGCCACCAACTCGAAATTGAGCGTGGCCGTTATAATAAGCCAATGCCAGTACCTGTGACAGAACGCGTATGTAAACAGTGCACCTCGGGGAGTGTGGAAGATGAGATTCATTTCATTTTACATTGCGAAAAATTCTCTAGTCACAGAAAAATGCTTAAAGCCGAAATTATGGGGTTGGGGTTATCTTTTAGTGGGGAAGGATAAAAAGGCTTAAATGCCCTGCTGTCAAGCGATCACCCCGCGGCCCTATTTGCGGTCGGGGAATTTATCGACGTAGCCATGAAACTACGAGTGTGAATACTTTTGGCAAAATTTTCTCTCTATATGTGTTTTTTGTTACATGGCAACACGCGTGTATTTGCATGTCGTAGACCAGTAAAGAATTGAATTGAATTGAATTATTCGTACCCCCCACCCCGGTTCTATCCGTGTCTTCCTCCTACATTAAAGTAAACTAATATATCCTCATTGATTGATTGCTTGACACGTCACACTATGTATTAAATGCAAATATTTCTTTGGGTGCGGACTTATCATCAATGGGTATACGTCACATAGCAACATGTACGATTGGCCACGGCAGCCGTCTCTCTTTGAAGAGGTAAATTGAGCTGACGAGCCCCGATTACATGCTTCATCAACAGTAACCCCTTGGTCTTCAGTGCTGTGATATCAAGTTGTAAAATGGGGATGCGGTGCAGAGGGTGGAGGTAGGGGTAGTCTGGTAGTATGTTTGCTCAGCGAATTGCTCATCAACGGGAGCGCGCGAGTCAAGCGGATCTGGAGGCTAAAGACACTTCACTTTCTTCCTTATCTAATTAATGGTCGGTCATCTGGTTATGGGCAGCAGCAATAGCGTGCCAGAGCAGGCGGGTGGGTAGTTTCTCCTCGGAATTTACAAGCCCAAGTGAAGCTTACAAGCGACATACCCTCCTCCAATATCCAGGCTCTTTTTCAATTCTGTCTGGCCACAATGTGTGGCACATGCTCAGACCATAGGGGACAATTATCCCAATCTCCTGGATAAAACCAGACGGAGTGTCAGCCTTTGCCAATGGTGTGACCTCATGCGGGGAGGACGGAGGGCGGCACTGACACCAGGTCTAGATAGATCTAGAACGAAGCTTTTATGACTGTAGCCTGAAAGCCAGACAATTACCATCGTTTTATTGCCAACTGTCTTATCACAGTAAAGTCTTGTGTTCAGGCTACTATGACTAAGACCTCTTCCTACAGTCAGTACATATACACTGATGTACATTCTTTTGAACACGATGGTCTTGCAGCATTCCACACCCAATCCAGTGTAAGACAAAATACCAATATGAGACCATTTGAACGATACCATACTTACAATTGTACTGCGCATTTATCCTATTTTATGACACAAACAAGATTTCTTCATGCTAACACTCCATTGGCAGTAGCTTTCTCAACAAAAGCTTCTGCAGGGAGAGAGAAGGTTTTGTCTATTTCTTGCATAAGTCGTCTAGGTGGCGTTTACGTCAAGGTGCAGCTTTTATTTTTGATGTAACATCGCATTTTCCTACCTCAGTCAGATGTATAGACATGTATTATGCTCCTGCACACATTAGTTTGTATCAGTGAGGTAAATTAAAACGCAGCCTTACCATTACTATTTTCTTTGTGTTTTCGATAAGGGCAAAACAAATCGAGTCATGAACGTTAAAAAAACTGGGTAGATCGGTAGTGAAGAAGATGAAACCTCTGACAGTGGCGCTCCAGTTAAAGATCGTTATCTGGTTCCCATACACAGAGGAAAGCGGTGGGCTGCTTGGTCAAGACAGACATGTGTGTGTGCGGGAGTTGTGGATACGGGGTGGGGGGGTGGTGTAGGAGTGGGGGTGCCTGTAGAGTATGTAAGGAGGCTCGGCTGCCAGATGCATGGATAACACAATTAGTACGGTAGATGGCGATGGTAGATGGTATGGCGATGTCAGGTGGTGGTGGTAGGGGCGGGGAGGGGGGGGGGGGGAGGTCGTGGAGGCTGAATATGCGGTGGTGCTTAATTAATAGGCTGATAACGACCGGCAACCTGCCTAGAGGTGAAGTGGCGGCTTGGGGTATTGGTACATTCTGCGACACTGATATCCATCCCGATCAGTTAGCCTACACGGTATGGATACGTTTACGTGTCGTTTTTTTCGCTTTTCATGTAGGTTCTAGCTATTAACTAAATTAATTTTCATATAGTTTCTAACTATTAACCGGGATCTGGCCTGGCCAATAATATTTTATATGTAGTGGTGAACTACTGGTACACATGCAAAAATGTTTCGGGTCTCGAACCACCAATCCACATGCCGTTTGGCTCTTAGGCTGTCACTAACCCACTGGGCTATTGGGCCTTAATAATATCCTTAATAAATGGAATGAAGTTGATAATACATCAACGCTACTCAGGAAGCGATGTTACACCAAACAAATGAAAGGCTTCTGAAACATTCCAAAACACATCTAGCATTGCAGCGTTTGTTTTATTTGGATGGGTCGGGGATGGCGGGGTGGATGCTCGTCTAACATTGTTGCACAGACAGTTTATATGAGGCCAGCTAGGGAAAAATACCTAGGTATTTTTATCGTGCTCTTTAAATACATTTTAAAATATATAAACGGATGCCGTAAACTACGTATTTTAAGAAACACCGTGAGTTACGATGATGTTCATCGGGTTACGTTTACGGATACGTTCATTCGGAAAAGCAGTTATGACTTTCTATTATCTTAAGGAAAGCCAATAATGTATTTTGCATATAGACAAATATTCAAACTATCAACTAATATACTCAGGTTTTTGAATGGCTAAATGGCTGGTTTACTACTTTTTACATCATTTTTACGATACATCCTCTATGATGCATTGCGGATGACTAAGCGCTAAATGTGTTTATGGTCCAGGTATCCCACGCCCGCGGACAGCGTGCATGGCGCCATTATCGAATGTCTTCATGTTCGTATACCATGACTTTAGCGATGTGTTCTATTTCATTGAAATACATCAAATGCCGTTATAATACAAGTTCAACAATTGCATCCCGCGCTGACAATGGGGTACAGATACCGATTCCAACAATTGTGTTATGGAAAATCCATGAACCTCAATGTAAATCTAGGCTTGTCGAAGAACGGATTAAGTGGCTCCATGGCCGCGACGGACGAAAGGGTGTTTCTTTCATCTGATAATACACCTTGAAAACGAAATGAGCTTCTCTTGCAGCTATGTTACGTAAATCTATGGGGAGAGTTTGAAGTTAAATCCCGACATTCGGGCATTGCGTGCACGACATAAGGTAAATACGAGGTGCTGAAATGTGGCTCTCTGTCATTCCTAGACCGCCCTCCAATGACAGACAAGGGATGGGGATCTGGAAAATGATGCCGGGGAGGGAAGGGGGTTAATAGGAGAGCGGGAAATATAGACAAGGGAGGGGAGATCTGAAATATGATGGAGGGGAAGAGAGAGGGCTAAGGAGAGAGAGGGAAGGATAGACAAGGGAGGGGACATCTGTAGAATGAGACAGGGGAGGAGAGATTGAGCGATCCGGCTATTGATAATGGGGATAATATGGTTAGAATTTTAGAGACCGGGGGGAATAAAAGGTGAAAGTACGCATGTTTTTCAGCTATTATTTTATAGTAAAGAAATTGACTAACCTGGTCGAGCTGCCATGTCCTTCTTGGAAATACAAGCTGATCTGGATCGGGTAGTCAAAATGATGCTCGTGTTGCGTGTTGGCCGTTACAGGAGGTTCATCGTAGACATTAAAAATGTAAATACGTACGTTACCACTGTTTTTTCTGGTGCTGTTCTACTTTGCTTCTTCTCACATGAGACTTTATAACACGACTGATGCCGTGAAGGTGACCATTGGGACCATACTGCTGCGTCGGACACTCCGGATTGGCCAGGAGCAGAGCCAATGAGGGATGTGTCCAGTCAGTGGTCAGTCCGGAACCCGCAATGCCCAGAATAGGGCTTTGTTCTCAAATTTCAACCAAGGCCATTACGCCACAGGTGTTGTAAGGGAAGTATGTGGTACTCAATAACGTTAGTTTCGTTTTAGAACAGGGAACAGGGAACCATTGTGCAAAGGTTAAGGAGGTTCCCTACATCACTGTGGCGCCATCTGGTGGACTATGCCGCTGCGATCTGGCGATAAGCTGGTACCGCCGCTCATACTCATAGCGAGCGAGCCAAGTTGGGCCGCGGAACCAGGCTAATCTGGCGAATGCTCTATTGTCCGCAGCGCGTCATCGTTTATTTATTGTTTATGTAACAAAGTCGCGAAACTGATGCGCTGCAAAGGGAAATTTATAGGCAATCGCAAGTCCAAGCAAGGAAGGCGGTAAGATGGCGGAGGAGTGAGACGTGCTTGTTAGGTGCTCTGAACAAATTTCTTCATTTATTAACATCTAAAGGGCAATATACTCTGCTAATCATCTTACCCGATGGGAAAACCGTCAAGGAAGAGATACAGGACACGAAGTGGGGACTCAGAGAATAAACGGACATACTTCTTAAAGGATTTCACGAAAACAAAGTCTCTGAGCGATAATACCATAATGGAGGACCCGCCGTCAAGTCAACAAAGCCAAACACAGGCGAACCCACCCGCGAGCCTTCCCGCGAGCCCACCCGCCACGGATATAGCGAGTATCAGTGACTCCCTTAGCCAGATACATGTTAAACTGGACTTGATCTCAGCGCAACATGAGGTGCACTCATCGGAAATCCATGGCAACGACGGGATCCTGGATCAACTGGCCCTTTCAGCCAGAGACCACGGGGAAAATGCAGGTCAAATCGCCACTCTACAGAATGAAATAGAAGATCTTAGAAATGATGTATCACTCCTAAAAAAAATCGTTATCAAACAGGATAAACAAATTGGCGACCTACAGATTGAGTCTCTTAATCTAAAATACCAGTCTATGAGGAATAATATCCTTCTCCACAACATCCAAGAGGACCCCACCTCTGACAGAAAACATCCAGAAGACTGCGAGGCTAAGGTGAGGGGCTTCCTGGCCAGCAATGGCTACACAGGGGTACCGGCCATTGAGCGCTGCCATAGGCTAGGGCCTACAGCTGGCGGCCCGAAAGCACGCCCAAGACCAATTGTCTTCAAACTGCTGTCTTATAAAGACGCTGATCTTATTCTTGATTTTGGTCGCAGTAAACTTTCCAAAGAACGAGATGCCCCACGAGTCACCCCCCAATTTCCCGTCGAAATTGTCGAAAGGCGTAGGGAGTTTGGGGAACGGGCCCAGCGGGCCAGAGACAGAGCCGCTCCTCATAGGATCCAAACCAGGATATCAAACGACGCGCTTTACATCAATAATGAACTCCAACGAGACAACCTACCTGCAGTGTCGACACGAGACATTCTAGCCCTATCGCCTGGAGAGAGAGAGGATGAGCTGCTATCCATGAAACAAGCCACCCCAGGTGACGTCATCACCTCGCGCGCATCAAGTGCCTACGCCACTGTGATCCAGGTCCAGTCCCTACAAGACGTCCGGAAGGCTTATCGCCTTCTGCTGATGGATACGGAACGGGCTGGAGCAATGCATAACATCGCCGCATACAGACTCCCCAACGAGGATGAAGGCTGGCAGGACGACGGGGACCCCGGCTCCGGAAGACACTTACGGTATCTCCTCAGACGTCACAAGAAAACCGGAGTCATCGTGGTCGTCACAAGACAATACGCCGGGAGAATCCCAAACGCCGAGAAGTACAAGCTACTGGAGGCAGCGGTGGAGTCCGCGCTGCGTAAATCCATGGCGAACTGATGACAACAGCTGTACGATAGATCCACTATGTCGGTATGTAAATACAAATGATATATCCACTGTGTCGGTATGTAAATACAAATGATATATCCACTGTGTCGGTATGTAAATACAAATGATATATCCACTGTGTCGGTATGTAAATACAAACGATATAACATCAAAAGTATATAATCACCGAGATGATACAGTTATGATAACAGCCTGCATGAAATGTCAATGCCAAGCGGCCACGCCACCACGCGGCAGTAGTTTCTTCTAAAGCATACCGAGCACCCGCTTGACCCGGTTATAGTACGGTTGCTTTAACGCACGAGGTAATGTAATGAGCCAGCCAATAGCCAACGCTATGTTCAGCATCTGGGAATTAACACGCGGTTTGGTGAAAATAATGAGGATTCTAGAAACAGGTCGCCCTATGACGCCAATTCGATCACTGTGTGATGCAAACTGCAGGTGCAATTTATTTGTATGCGGTGATAGACCGCTTAATTGTTTTGCTGTCGTAATGTGTGAGAATTTAACTGGTAACCTCTGCTCACAATGTTTGGGTGCCAAGGGTAAATCGTGCCTTTCTAAATTTATCGTTGTATGATTGCCTATATGCAGGTGATTGCTCTCGGAGGTAAATTAGTGGACTCCCAAAGTCAATGTTCAATTGCTTGTTAATTTCACTCGTTTCAGACCTGCTACTTATCTAATGTGGTATATTTCATGTTGGCAGTTTTAACGTTAGGCCCCTCCCCCCCCCGCCCCCCACGTCACCAGTCCCCGGCTGGTCACTGCTCGTGCAATTGATCATTACCTTATTAGGTATCAAGTTTATGTATTGTCCCAACTGTATGTTTCCGTCCCTCCCGTACGTAGAAGTTGCCCATATAACGTTATGTTCAGAGCACCGTAGTTTCATGAGAGCGTCTAGTGAACCAGATCTTACATGTAAATACGTTGTTTGTGTATATAAAGTGTGTTTATGTAGTTTTGTGTATGTTGCTCCCATTATTTGGGATGATTTTTACAGGCCCATGAGTTTTTCTTGCTATAACATTGATACTACACACTGGTATGCTAAACAACTGTGATTGTGCTGTATGCAAACGTAAGATATTACATCACTCGTATCATATAAATTGTTCTATTTGCTACTGTTTCTATCACGTTAATTGTTTGTCTCATTTTACCAGAGAAGACCTGCAGGTTGTGAGAGAAAATAATGACCCATGGTATTGCATCAATTGTATAACTGAAATATTTCCTTTTAATGGGATAACTGAGACACGGGCTTTTGAACTCGCTATCTCGTCAAGTAGCGTCAATAATTCGCGTATCCCACTGGTCGAGCTTGAACACCAGTTGTTTAATCCATTTGAGTTAAACTCAGACTACATGACGCCGCTAAATGACACTGACCCTGATGTAAATTTCTATGTAGATTCGTCTGCCAGCATGTCAAATTGTAAGTACTATTTAGAAGACGCCTTCAATGAGTCATGCAAAGAACTTAGACTCGAGGAGTTGTCATTTTCCATTATGCATATGAACATAAGAAGCGCGCAGAAAAACTTCTCACAGTTTGGATCCTATATTGAAACTTTAAATCACGATTTTACTGTGTATGCCTTTACTGAAACCTGGTTTAACGAAGGCAACGTTGATTGCCATGGTTTGGACGGTTATCTCCCCGTCAATAGTTACCGACAAGACAGAACTGGTGGAGGGGTTTCAATGTTTATTAAGTCCGGAGTTAACTTCAGCAAGCGACCGGACTTGGATGTATTTAATGAACATATGGAAGCTTTATTTGTGCAACTAGACAAGGGAGCTTATGCTAATCAGAAATCAATTTTAGTTGGTGTAGTTTACCGACCACCGGATACCAACATTGTTGTATTTAATGAGCAGTTAGACGAGTTATTGCATAAGATTAACTCTGAAAAGGTGGTTTGTTATCTCGCAGGAGATTTTAACATTAATCTGCTAAATATGGACTCTCATAGACCCACAGCTGAATTTATTGACTCAATGTTTAGCCATGCGTTTCTACCCGCGATAAGCAAACCGACCAGGGTAACAAGTACCACAGCTACGCTGATTGATAATATCTTCACTAACGAGTGCAATATTAACTCTTCCCTGAAAGGCATTATGTACACAGATATTACAGATCATTTTCCTGTGTTCTATATATCACAGTATGTTCAGATTAATGTTGACAGAGTTAACATCGTGAAAAGGAACGTGAGTAAGCCCAATATTGAGAAATTTGTTCACTGTATAACAAACGAAAACTGGGATAATATTTTAGAGACACCAAGCACCCAGGAAGCCTATACTAAACTACACCGTTCAGTTTCTCTTATACATGAGAAATGTTTTCCTCTCACTATCTCCAGATCTAAATACCAAAACAGAAAACCATGGCTCAGTACAGGATTAAAGAACTGCATATCTAAGAAAAATCGATTGTATTGTAGATTTATGAGACAAAAAACTAAAGAATCTGAGCATGATTATAAAAAATATAAAAATAAGCTTTTATCCACTGTTAGAGCGGCAGAAAAAACGTATTATCAGTCCGCCATAAAAGCAAATAAAAATAACTTGTTTAAGATGTGGAAAACAATTAAAGAGGTAGTAAACAAAAAACAAGGTCAGAAGTTCCAAACGACATTTTCGATAAGAGGAGGACTGACTACAGATAGAAGCCAAATTGCTAATGAGTTTAATAACTACTTTGTTAATGTTGGTAAATCTATATCAAAAACAATCCCAGGAAATGGAGATTCACCACTCACGTTTATGAAAGATACCAATACTAAGTCGCTTTTCCTTGAGCCAGTTACTAGTAGTGAAGTCCGCAACGCCCTTGCATCCCTAAAGAACAGCTCACCAGGATGGGACTCGCTAACAGCCAAAGTAATCAAAACGATTATAGATCCCCTCACCCAACCCCTAACTCATGTAATTAATCTCTCATTTAGTGAAGGGATATTTCCCGAAGAACTTAAACGTGCAAAAGTAACACCTATCCTGAAAGGGGGGGATAGTAAATTATTTACTAACTACAGACCAATTTCAATTCTTCCAACATTTTCTAAAGTGTTCGAACAGCTGATGCAGAAACGTCTAATGAACTTTATTAACAAATATGACTTACTGCACAAAAACCAATTTGGTTTTAGATCAAATCACTCTACTACCTTAGCCCTTTTACTTCTGCAAGATAAACTAACAACTGCTAGGGAAATGGGACAAACTACTGTTGGTATATTTCTTGATTTCTCGAAAGCCTTCGATACGGTTGACCACGATATACTGTTTAAAAAATTAGACAGATACGGTGTAAGAGGGCTTGCTTTAACGTGGCTAAAAAGTTACCTCAATGCGAGAGAACAGTTTGTATTTTACAATAATACATCTTCGAACAGATCTCGAATAGTATGTGGAGTCCCGCAAGGTTCTGTTTTAGGTCCACTTTTATTTCTTTTATACATTAATGACTTAATGAATGTAAGTAAGCAATTGTTTGGAATCTTATTTGCAGATGATTCTAATTTCTTTATATCGGGCAAAGATATCAATAAAACGATTGAAACGCTGAATGGGGAATTAAAACACATACAGTATTGGTTACAAATTAATAAGCTTGCTCTCAATCTCGATAAAACTAAATTCATGGTTTTCAAACCCAAGCGAAAGAAAATTAGTATTCACAGCAGTGTCATCATTTCTGGCGAAACTGTTGTACAAACAACTATCACGAAATTTTTGGGAGTACAATTAGACTGTGACCTTCTGTGGAAACAACATATAGATTATATTAAAAGTAAAATGGCAAGGGCGCTTGGAATAATCACTTGTGCAAGGAAAATGTTAACCAATGACACCCTACGGATTTTATATAATTGTTTTGTGTCTCCATATCTATCATATTGTATTGAAGTATGGGGAGCTTCGTGTACTAGCTTTTTAGCCCCTCTTATCGTGATCCAAAAAAAAGCAGTTCGCATATTGTCTGGAGTTAATAAATGGGCCCACTCAGCGCCGTTATTTGTAACGAATAAGATTCTCCCGCTCACATCATTATACGAGTATAGCGTTTTATTATTTATGTTTAAGCAATACAATGGATTGCAACCACTTATAATAAAAGATTTGTTTATAAGAAATGCTGACATACATAAGTATAACACTAGAAGGTCGCAGCTATTACATGTTCCTAAGCACAAGTGTCAATTGACGAAAATATCTATGAGATATAATGGGATATATATTTTTAATAAATGGTTTGGTAAGGTAAACTTTCAATCATCGCTTCACCTTTTTAAGAGAAATACTAAGAATAGTTTGTTAAATATAATTGATACGAGTAATTTAACTAATGTTAATTTAATGTGTAACTAGCCATCACAATATAATCATATATGTTACTGAGTTAATAGAAAGAAAGAACTATTATAGTGCAACGATTGGGCCAAATCGATATTATCTAGATTGCTGTACTACCGTTCCATGTTCCTGTTTTTTGTTGTTGTTTTGAGTTATTTTTTATTCATTTTTATTTATTATATATTTTTTTTTTTGAGCGAATAAGCCTCGGCTTCTGCTCCTTGCCAACCAGTTCGGTATTATCTTGATTTGTGTACTCTTCATGGCAATAAAGATTATTATTATTAAAAAAAAAAGCAAACTAGAGAACTTATTGGGATGTATAAATATATCTTTGAAGGAACTGACAATAGAAACAAGCCGGCAAATTACATAGCCTTGACCACACAGGCACACTAAATCAGTGGGGGAGGCGGGGGGGGGGGGTGTAGGGATCCCCCACATCATCGTTGGCCTATCTGCTTACACGTTTGGTTGCTTAAACGTTTTCATGTAAATTTGATAACACCAAGCATCTTATTCAATCTTGTGAGTATTTGTCGTGTCTCTAGTTCAGCATGTTTCCACTTCCGACCCTTTTTTCCTCTCATTCGACCAAACAAGGAGCAAGCTTGTTACAGACAAATTTTTATTAACTTTGTCTGAGCCGTTTTTTTTCTGTGGAAGATTTCGTGTCGAAATTCCAAAATTCTCCATGCAGCCATTATAACATTAGATGTGACCCCCTACCTATTCAACGTCATTTTGACACAAACGTAGGTAGAAGACATATCTTTTTTATTTTATCGTTTGGATAAGATCAAGTATTGATTGCCAGTTTCCATCAATAAATCCAAACTATTCACCGAAGCAATCAACGATAATCTCATATTAACGACGACGTGTCAGGCCACAGAAACACGAACAAATATTGTCCATTGTATATGTCTGTATAAGTCTGTGTTGGTCTTAATGTGACAATAGCCATGGACACGCAATTAAAAAATGACGCCTAGCAGTGTTTTATGAACGTAAGTGTACGTTATGGAAAAAATAAACGACGAAAGACATATCTTGTTACAAAAAACTTTGCATTATCTTGTTAATGAAAAGATAGAATATCGTTAATTTTGACTTGTTCCACTCCGCTAAGTGTCCCGATGTAATCAGTCGAGCCGAGCTAAGCTGATGCGAGTTAGCTGATGTTGTCAGAACTTGTCTCTTAAATGGAGTCTCTTAGCCTTGCCCGTGATATCAATTAACCACAGGTTTTTCAACTTAGTGGTAAACGTAATCAGTTGTTGCGCTTCGCGATGCATTGTTATAAGTAACTGTGCCACGAAACGACACGACGAGTTCAGGTCGCGACGGTATCTCGGGATAGAAACGTTTGCCATATCACAGCCGAAATGGCGATCTTTATTAGGTTTGTGAATTTATAAACAAGAAACAATAGAGTTCTGAGTTCGAGTCCGGGCTCGGGTACCTATCGGGCGGGGACATGGTTCATTCCTCCATTCCTTCAGGCTTCATCGGGGTTTCCTTGGTCCGAGTTAGCCTTCAGGTGCACAAAAGCGGCCTAAAACATCAACATTTCAAAAAATAGAAAGTCAAGGTCGCCCTGGGTGAGTTCAACATCAGCTCCGTCTCGGCTGCATGGGCACGGCCCGTTGGGTAACCTTCACACCTCATGCTGCTCATGTTATTGTCCAAGGGATTGATATCGTCGCTATTCTCACTTCGCAGCAGGCAACAGGTGCGAAAGTCGATATGCCGGCAAGGCTTCCAATGTTCCTTAAATGCGAAGTTTAAATCTTCGAATATCAACTTAAATAGTGCCGTGCCGTCGGTATCACTTCATATATCGCTTCCCAGAGTATTCTTATAGAATGTGTTCTACAATTCCTCAAACCACTCGCTCGCTTGACGTAGATGACGTATGGTAAATCGTAAATCCAGAGCTCTGTGTTTTGCGTGCGGTCGTTGTGAGGCTGGTATGGAAACTATTGAAACTCAATAGAGACTCTATGGAAACTCCATTGACATTCCATTGAAACTCTAGAATTTCCATAGAAAAATCGATAGAAACCTTTAGAATTGCTTTTATGGAAATTCCGTATGATGTTTGCTTACGGGTTGTAATAATGCCTTATAAAATTAATGCCATGATTCGCCTAATAAATCTAGGAAGATATAAATAGCTTTACGTAAACTCAAACATAGAGGGTACTTCTACAAACCTGCAAATGTACCTGATCATAACAAACTACGTAAAGACAAAATGGCCCTGTCGAAATATTATTTATATATACGTTCTAAAGAAACCAATTGCTCCATAGAAGCATTCCTACATCTTCTATATAAATTAATTTTTCTATAGAAATATCTATTTACGTTATATAGAAAATAATTGTAATATAAATATACATGGCGCTAAGACAGATATTAACATATTGAACAAACTTAACTTTATGTTTTAGTTGTAATCTTTGGCTTCTTTTGAGATCACCTTAAGGAGGGTCCCGGCATCACTGTGGCGCCATCTGGTGGACTATGCCGCTGCGATCTGGCAGTAAGCTGGTACCGCCGCTCCTACTCATACTTGTAAGTGAGCGAGCGAGCGAAGTAGGGCCGCGGAACCAGGCTAATCTGGCGAATGCTCTATTGTCCGCAGCGCGTCATCGTTTATTTATTGTTTATGTAACAAAATTCGCAAAGCTGATGCGTTGTAAAGGGAAATTGATAGGCAAACGCAAGTCCAAGCAAACTAAAAAACTTATTGGGATGTATAAATATATCTTCGAACGAACTGACAATAGAAACAAGCCCACAAATTACATAGCGTTGACCACACAGGCGCAGTAAATCAGTGGGGGAGGCGGGGGGGATGGGGGGGGGGGGTGTAGGGATCCCCCACATCATCGTAGACCTATATGCTTACACGTTTGGTTGCTTAAATGTTTTCATTTAAATTTGATAACACCAAGTATCTTATTCAATCTTGTGAGTACTTGTCGTGCCTCTAGTTCAGCATGTTTCCCATTCCGACCCTCAGAATTACTGGCACAATTTCCATGTTCAGAGTCATTTTACGAAAAAACGAGGTAGAAGAATTAGAATCAGAAGAATCAGAATCGTTTTATTGGGTCAAGCATACATAACAAAACAAACAGAAAAAGAAAGACACACACAAAAATTAGATAGGGTTGCCTGACCGAGGAGACTCACATTAAGACTGCTAGGCAGTCGCTAACATATTGTTTCTGAGTTCATATGCACTATTTAATTTATTTACAACAGCAAATATGGTATTTTGAATTTCTACAACACAGACGATCCAAAGTAAAAGTTTAAGAAAGCTAAATACCTATTCCGTGCGTGCGTGGCAGACATAACAATATGAGACTTCACAACATTCCTTATAACCGATTAATAAATGGTCCTTAATATGAGACGCATAACTTTTCAGCGAATGTGTGGTTGCTTTGCTAATGATATGCGGAGGGGTGTTGTTTAGCTGATGGATGAGACTATGTCTTAAGGTAAGTTGACAGAATTTGTGTTTGGTAGTCGGGATATGAAATTTGTGGTTTTGTCTTGTGTTATGACTATGTAAGTCATTTATCTTGAGGAATGTCATGTGTTCGAGAAAGTAAGCTGGTAGGTTATTATTTATGAATTGGTGGTAAAATTTAAGTTGTTGTAATGTATGTAAGACCCATATCTATTTTTCTCTTATTTGAACAAACAAGGAGCAAGCTTGTTGCAGACAACTTTTTATTAACTTTGTCTGAGCCGTTTTTTTTCTGTTGAATATTTCGTATCGAAATTCCAAAATTCTCCATTGACAGCCATTATAAAATTAGATGTGACCCCCTACCTATTCAACGTCATTTTGACAGAAAAGTAGCTAGAAGACCTATCTTTTTTATGTTATTTTATCGTTTTGGATTTGGAAGAAGTTTGTCTGAAGAAAATGTAATCTATGCATCTACCTTAATTCTTCTCGCCGGGCGAGATTAAAAAACCGAAAGCTAAACGTATCGGCGCAAAGGGATGCGTATCAGTGGCGCAGAAACGTAGTGTAATAACTCTCTAAAACTAATAGACCAACACGAACTTCACTGCCCCCCCCCCCCCCCGTTACATATGTTTAAAACTTGAGTTTCATCACCGTGAGAACATTGTTGATGTATAGGCCTATGATCTACATGACAGTGTACCATTTAATAATGATAACGAAACGTTGCAACAAACCCCCCACCCTCCCCCTATCTGGACCCGCCACAGCAAAGTTTGCTTAAAGGTCGTGATCTAGCCATCCAGCCATCCGCTCCGTTCACCGTCGGCCCCCTTCATTTTGTCCATTTTCATTCCTCCCTACGTCTCCATATCCTTGCAGTACGGGCAGCAGCCCGCGACCGTTTTCCGAAATCCACTCGCGCCGCACGCAGAGACTCACTAACATACAAATTTCGGAGCAGGGCTCAGAGCGGCAGTAGGCGCCTCACTCGTTAGCCATAAGCCGCTACCGCTCAGGTAGGGCCCGGTCACCATTAACGGCCTTGACCTTCGTGTGTGCAGTTAAAGCGGTGCCAGGCCGCGGCGTTATGTCAGTGAAGACTGTTCTCTAATTTTGAAGGTAGACAAACATGTCAGGCGACAAACGTATTCCCCAACGTATACGTATGGATTATTAGCCATAAATATGCATTGATTGAGTGGATAAACTCACTTGTGTACTACATTTGCGCATCTATGTCATATCAGTTCGTGACAGTCCAGAGAAGCATTGTGTTGGTGGAAATGCCACAACTTTATAATGCTGCAGAGTTCTCAATATTTAATATAGGTGCATAATATTTTGCATAATTGAAGTTAAATACACTAGGTTTCTACAACAGTCCCTGTAATCAGTTGACACAGCCCCACAAAAATTTTATTAGCTCTCCCCTCTCTGACATATTTCATTAATGGCAGTGCATGAAATGGGTGGGAATGTCACTTAGAAATGCTGCAGAGTTCTTAATATTTAATATAGATGCATAATATTTTGCACAATTGAAGTTCAATACACTAGGTTTCCACAACATTCCCTGTAATCAGTTGACACAGCCCCACAAGAAAATTATTAGCACTCCCCTCTCTGACATATTTCACTAATGGCGGTGCATGAAATGGGTGGGAATGCCACTTAGAAATGCTGCAGAGTTCTTAATATTTAATATAAATGCATAATATTTTGCACAATTGAAGTTCAATACACTAGGTTTCTACAACATTCCCTGTAATCAGTTGGCACAGCCCCACAAGAAAATTATTAGCACTCCCCTCTCTGAAATATTTCATTAATGGCGGTGCATGAAATGGGTGGGAATGCCACTTAGAAATGCTGCAGAGTTCTTAATATTTAATATAGATGCATAATATTTTGCACAATTGAAGTTCAATACACTAGGTTTCTAAAACATTCTCTGTAATCAGTTGACACAGCCCCACAAGAAAATTATTAGCACTCCCCTCTCTGACATATTTCATTAATGGCGGTGCATGAAATGGGTGGGAATGACACTTAGAAATGCTGCAGAGTTCTTAATATTTAATATAGATGCATAATATTTTGCACAATTGAAGTTCAATACACTAGGTTTCTAAAACATTCCCTGTAATCAGTTGACACAGCCCCACAAGAAAATTATTAGCACTCCCCTCTCTGACATATTTCATTAATGGCGGTGCATGAAATGGGTGGGAATGCCACTTAGAAATGCTGCAGAGTTCTTAATATTTAATATAGGTTGACACAGCCCCACAAGAAAATTATTCAGTGGATAGAACCTTTGAGGAAAATAAGTAACACTCCCCTCTTTGACGCATTTTCCTTATGGCAGTGTATGACAGGGGCTGAGAATTACCCCTCCCCCAGAGAGACATCCTGGACATTGTTTAGGTGGGCATGAAACAATTTTAAGATGCTGCTGAATTTCTATTATTTAATATAGGTGCATAATATCTTACGCAAATGAAGATCCTTCACCATTTTGTTTATAACACTTTCCTGTCTCACACATTTCAATAATGCTGGTGCATGAAAATGGTGCGCAATGCCATTTAGAAATGCTCAGATAGACACTCAGATTGGTTAACAGAGCCTCCCCAAAAAATTAATAAATCTCTGACACATTTTCATTTTATTTTTATTTTTAGCAATGCAAATGCCACTTAGACAACCTGCAAGTACCAGCACATGATATTATGCACTGTATAATATCAATATTCTATTGACAATTCCCCTCCCCTCCCCAAGAAAATGATACCCCAGCCCTTGCAATTACTTGTACCATCTTTAATATTTAGTTCATGTACTGAACTGTATGTGTTAAATTTATCAATCTATAAACACTTATGCTACATCGTGACAAACTATACTTACACTACATTGTAAAAAAAACTATGCTTACACTAAAATTTATAATCCTATTATCCTAAGATATATTTTGGACCAGTTCAGTTTATGCTTGCACACAATTAAGTAGTCTAATTAAAAAACCAATCCATCTATCCATAGGGCTTGAGAAATACCTGCTTGATCATGCAGTAACAATATTTGGTGTTCCATGAGATTATGCCCAGGGTCCAGTTCATCGCTGATGCAGCACTTTAGTACCAAAGATGATGTGAAAATTGAAGATGTGTAAGTTCTACCGGTACTTATTGATATGGAAAATATTTTTTGGTAAATCATTTAAATATAAATTAATTGTATTTATATAATACAGCAAAGCATTCTTGGGCTTGCAAATATTCAATGCCTAATCTATGTAATGAAATATTGAAAATTCTTAATTATAGATTCGATACATATGATATATTAAATTACATATCTCTTCTCAATTGTCTGATACATATTTGCTCAATCCATCATAATTACTTCATATTTGACAGCTACTCCAAAAAAAAGGATAAACGGTTTGAGAGTTGTGAGTGGTCTCCCTTTGAGGCCTCCGAAATGGCCTGCAACTGCTTTGGTCTCAAGTGGTTGTACTCCTTTTCTGATTCTATGTTCAATTTCACGAGAGCCTTTCGCACATTCACGTACTTGCCGTACAAAAGATCTAAATTCTGGATTTGCTCGTTCATGTTAACACTGAGTAGAGTAGTGAAAAGAGTATCCTGTATCTCCGCACAGGGGAACCAGTTACGTGGGAGTAGTGCGTCACCTATCGGGCAAGATAGAAATGCCGTGACCTTGACCTACGCGCAATACCTAACACCCGCTCTTACTTGTATGAGTTTGAGCGGCGGTACCAGCTTAGCTGGGGGCTAGGTAGTCTCTTCCGCAGACTGCTGCTGCGCGGCGCTACCGCGGCTCCGCGTATACATATATCTCCTCGGGTGAGGGGAGTCCGTGGAGCAGACTAGGGGCTAGGGTGTGTTGGTAGCGGTGGTAGGGGGTGGGCGGGGGGGAGGGGGGGGGGGGGGGGCGCACCAGGCCAAGAGCTGGCTGCCGGTCGGTTGCTGGTCACAGAGCGCGTAGGGTGGGCCATATGTTCAGCGCCTGATCCCTCGGCCGGTCCCCCGTGCGGTGGCGCCATCTAGACTGCATTTTCTGACCCACTGCGTCATGTGAAGATTCATTTTGTTATAATACATGTAATATGGCGGCCTTGGTTGAATAATTACCTAATGGGACATCGTTAACGTTCCCATTTCAACAAAAAGTAAATGTTAACATTCATTTTGTTATAATACCTGCACACAGGAGAGAAGATGTAATTTTGGCGGGAACGGTTTCGCGAGTTCAAAAGCAGGCTCAAACGCCCCCATTAATTGTTACGCGCACCAAAGCAATAGACATCGGCAGGGTTGTGCGTTTAAATCCCGATGGAGGCAACTTGTTAAATTGTGCATTTCGTGATGGAAATAACCACTATTGTTCTAAAAAAAAGTGCTTCTCCCGATGATGATTAGTTTTTGAAGGAAATTCCTTGATTCCAAGTGTGCTTCAGTGAATAATCGGAAGATTTGTTCTGGCGGCCCTACCGGATTGTTTGTTTACATTTTGTTGAAATAATAACTTTAAAATTCGTGGAGAATGTGGATATTGGTGCCGCGGGCCAAATGCGCTATTTGGCGCACCAACCGACAGATCCCCTCTTCACCACCCCGTGGGGCCCTCGATCGAACCGTTGTCTCCCTTTCTATTTGAACATGCAAATACCTAAGAGACGTTCATCATCCTACTGAATCACATTATAAAGTGAACAATGCCGGAATATATGAAGACCTTATACTTCCACATGCATCAAAACTTCGCCAAAATGTCATTTATTTAATTGACACCCCGTCTAAAAGAGCCTGACATTCCGGCAATCAGTGCCCCCCCCCACCCCCATCCCCCTCCAGTAATTGGGTTATGAAATGAATCCGGCATTCCAATTACTAAATGGATAAATCTTTAATTAAAAAGTGGTATATGATACGGGCTTTTCATTTCATCGTGAACTGGCAATGAGGAAAATCATTCTTCATAAACCGCGAATGAGACATTAGCCGACCGTCGGGATTAAGCATTTTCATTACTCGTGAACTGAGAATTTCAATACTGGGTAACCGTGAATTGCGACCCATATCTGGCGAAAACTGAGAACCGGTTTCGAAGTTCTGGTGCAGGTGTCAAGTCGAACGCGCAGAACTGGCGGCTCTAGTTCTAGAACCAGATATGGCGCTCCATCGAACGCACCCTAAGTACAATGTTCATGTACAGTTCTATTTGCGGTTTAGGTCTTTTGGGGACCAACACAAACACGTGCTCTTAGAACGATTGCGCATCACGCTGGTGCCTTGTTACAGCTGCGTGCTGAGGGGGCCGGCGCGATAGCTCAGTGGGCTAGAGCGCTCGCATTGAGTGTTCTGGTAACCTGAGAGCCTAACGGCGCGTGGATCGATGGTTCGAGCCCTGCTGTGGCCATGTCTGTGTGGTCGCAGGATAAAGATCCCGTGTCTTTCTTCGTAAAGAGTAGGGGGTTACCCCCGGAGACATGGCTCCACTCTCCCTTCAATCTCCCAATGCATCTCCAAGCATGTCTGGACGGGTGTTTTGCCTACACGCCCGATCACAATAATCACGTAAATGCCTAAGTCTGATTTCTAAGTAATTTATTTATTTCATCAATAAGTAAACGAGACCTGTACTGCCGTAAATAAAGAACTATGCAACGACAACAACCAACTCCGGAACAGATTGAGCAAGCATGGCTGACATCGCGAGAATTCTCCTGTGAGATCTCAGGCACAGTGCGCGAAATGACGATTGGTCAGCTTTCACGTGACGCTCATGTGGTGAGGTACTCCTAAAATTTGTCATTTTGAGTAATCACATCATAGGGAGATGCTATGTAAATGTTCCTCCCGATTCAATATATTTTAAAGTTGCATTCCCCTGTGGCACGTGACACATTTTTCGACTGCCGGCCAATCAGATTCATCTCGCTCACTGTGCCTAATATCTCGCCAAATCCGCTCGGTCGGGGCTTTTTACCGCCAAATACGCTCGATCGGGCCTTTTTACCGCCAAATACGCTCGGTCGGGGCTTTTTACGCCAAATCCGCTCAGTCGGGGCTTTTTACGCCAAATCCGCTCTGTCGGGGCTTTTTACGCCAAATCCGCTCAGTCGGGGCTTTTTAGCCAAATTCGCTCGGTCGGGGCTTTTTACCGCCATATACGCTCGGTCGGGGCTTTTTACGGCAAAAAACGCTCGGTCGGGGCTTTTTACGGCCAAATACGCTCGGTCGGGGCTTTTTACCGCCAAATACGCTCGGTCGGTGCTTTTTACCGCCAAAATCCGCACGAAAGGGGTATTTTTTCCCGGCAACCCGCGCAATGAACGCTTATTTTTAGAGCCCCCTACCCCCGGTCGCAAGTTTTCAAACACCCGCTCTATCTTTTTCATCATAAATGTCCGCTCTACATGGGTATCTTTTCCATCATAAATGTCCACTCTGTATGGGTATCTTTTCCATCATAAATGTCCGCTCTATATGGGTATCTTTTCCATCACAAATGTCCGCTCCTTCAGGCATCAAGGGGCATCCGCGGCCCCCCCCCCCCCCCAGCAGATTCGTATAACAGTGTCCCCCCCCCCTTCCCTTACGGGGCGGAGCCGGGCGGTGGTCAGATAGCACGTGCCGCGTCCCGCCGCGGATCCTGCTGCCATCATCTCCCGCAACAGGGTTGCCGTAACGCCGTCCGAAGGATATAGTCAATAAAGTATATCAAAAACTAAGTGCGAAGAGATGAGGTTTCCTCTTATGTAACCCCATCTCGGAACTACTTCGGACGAAGAGCTGTCAAAATGGGTTCATTGACGCTGCTGCCAACTAAGGCCGGGGTATAGAGCCTGGGGTGGAGAGAAAACGGCGACGGGGATGGGGTGGGGGGACGGGGGACGGAGACGAACCAGGCGAAAGGGGTATCTTTAGGTTAGCCCTGACGCATGGCCCTCACGACCTCAACCCTAACGGGGGTGTAAGGGCCATGCCATACACACGGTCAAAAAAGTAGCATTGCATCACCCAGCTCGCTTCGATGAATGATTGTCGTTTATGACGACGAATCTACCTCTCCTAATCGCCTCGACCCTCTTCTTTACACATTACTTGGACCATAGGATGCATTCATTTTAAAGTTTGCTCTCTACTTCTTGCACATGAATGATATTTTCGTCGGTCGTTAACGGTTTCCCTCCGTGCCGCTTCAAATTTTTCTAGGCGGTTGCCGCGGCTCGTTTGTTGACATCAGGTAATACACCCGACAGCTTCCGTATGGCGGCGCCACTGATTCTCGTTGTGTGTCTATAGTCGTGCCTGCGTTTTTGACGCAACTAGCGGCGCCGTCATGCGGATGATGTCTGTTTTATTGCCTGGTCAAATTTGAAGCGTCAGAGAGGAAAGCCGTTAACAACCGATGAAAATATCATTCATGTGCAAGTAATAGAGAGCAAATTTTAAAATGAATGCATCCTAGGGTCCAAGTAATGTGTAAAGAAGAGGGTCGCGGCGAGTTAAAGAGGTAGGTTCGTTGTCATAATCGACAATCATTCATCGAAGTGAGCTTGGTTATGCATTATTACCTTTTTAACCATATGTATTGCTTGACCCTTCTGCCTATCAGCTTGTTGTCAGAAGGGTCAAGTTCACTGGGCTATCTTTATGTTAGGTGTCTTTTTGTGCAGTAGTTCGTGTCGGGTCCTTAGAGCCTCCACACACTGGACGCGCCAGCCAGCGTGTGAGAAGGTTTGACACGATCTGGTGACTCGCCGTCACCAGAGACCAAGTTACGCGAAACATTATACACGTGTCAGGTGAGCGAAGACTTCAGAAGTTGGCCGAAGTGGAGATCAGCATGTGTGAAACAACGATATATCCAGGCATAAATTCACCTTAAACTATACTTGACGTAACAGATAAAAAGAGACGTTTCATAGTTTACTATGGACCTCCAGTGCATCAAGACTTTGCAGACCAAGTACGGTTAAGTACATAGTCATGTAGAATTATAAAACGATACTCATTGCAACACCTTGCCATTGTCGCGATATATAAATGTGAGCGTCTTGGATCTGCTACCAAAGATATTAACGTAAGGTGTTCTAATTTCGTCATTCCAAATGTTTTTGCTTCTACAAACGCACCGTTCTTCTAAATTAGAACGAATGAGTGAAACCATGCATTTAATTGTTCCTTTTAAAACATTAAGTCCGCTATCGTTGGTGAAAAGAAAAAAAAATATTTCTGTTGCGTGATTAAATAAAAATAAGCAATTTTATGGCAGTGGTGTAAAACTGACGATATTAGGTTCTTAATATCGTTACAACGGGTGTCCAAATATCGTCAGGGATACCTAATATCTTCATACCTGAAAGGTGGGGGTAAGGCTCTAAAAACCATGTCGATTGAACTTTAAATGTTGATTGTTAAACTTAAACGGCAAACTAAACGAAAACTGTTTGGACCGGATATGTTTCACAGATAATTATTTCGACATCAGATCTCACGGGTTTATGATGGTTCAAATTTACGGTAAATTTACGGTAAATGTAAATTAATGCCGGTATCTGTCAATACAAATTATGCAAGCCAGACAACTTGTATTTCTGTAACATATGGCCAACGCTGTCTGGAATTCTAATAAAGAACCCTTACTTGTTCTGCACCACGAGGAATGTGTGCATGATAAAGCATATAATATACAACTACGATGCTTGAATACACACACACTTTTTCTCCTACATTTGATCAATAGCGCGGGCTCTAGTGAGCAACTACGTCTGTTAGAACCCAAAATGTCATAGAGATGAAAACGTCAGACCTTGGTAGAATGAAATCCACAGTTTTAAGTTTGACTTCAACCATGCCGGTTATCTCCCACACAACCTTGCGTTACGTTTTTAAAGGAGGCAGGGAAGCCACTTAAAGAAGTGATTGCTTGACATCTATAGTGACCGCAAATAAGGCGTAGGAAAAGAAGGAAATCAAAGGTTTCTAGGAGTAGAAAGTGGCAAGGGATAAACCCAGGGGGGGGGGGGGGGTACCCCACATTGCATCGTTTTGGAAAGCACTTATATATATCTGAAACTAAAGAGTTACTGCCTCATACATTCATAACCTCCGTCAATAGAAACGGCGATCGAGGCAGAGTGTTAAACTGTACATTTGCTCCCAGATGACGTCATACCACAGGCCGTGTGGTATGATGTTTTCGTCACTGTTTTGGGTCCTAAAGTATGTCTAATGTTGGCCCCAGTCTTCCATCTCCATCGCTGTCACCTTGTCCGTCCCTCCCCTTGCAGCGTCCTATCTTCCAATCACGCTGCTGTCACCATCTTCGGTCCCTCCTCTTCTGATATCCGTCCTAAACCAACTACACCGTCCTACAACCAACTACACCGTTTTTACCTTTCCGGTACCTCCCCTTCTAGCACCCCGTCTTCTAATTACACCGCTGTCACCCTTCCCGGTGCCTCCACTTCCTGCGCCGTGTCGTTAACTGCACCGCTGTCACCTTTCCGGCACATCCCTTCCTGCACAGTCTTTTAACTACACCGCTGTCACCTTTCCGGTACCTCCCGTTCCTGCGTCCTCAATTCAATTTTTCAATTCAATTCAATTCAATTCAATATAATTTATTTGAGCAAGATTGAATGAATACAGACGTAAAATTCAAAACAACGTGATAACTTTTCTTACTCCGGGAACTATTAAGGCCACGAAGGTCGCTAGCATAGGAGTCACCAAAAATAAATAAAAAATAAACAGTGAAACAAAAATCATCGCATAATCGTAATGGAACAGGTATGTAGATGTAGAGATCTTGCGAGAAATAAACAAGAGATATTCGACCATAGGTCGCGGACGACAATCCATAAGCGTTGTCGCAGTTCGGTTGGCTCGTATGATCGTATGACTTACGGAATACATGTCAAACAACTGCTAAACAACGACACGTTGGGTAAATTTGGAAGCTGTATTTATGGCGACGCCACTGGTTGTCCGGTTTAATTTCGGCTAAAGGGCCTTTAAGGGCGATTTGTGCTAAATACTACCTTCGACAGGCAATGTGGGCACTGTAGGCGGAGTTTACATCCAGTTTGAAGTCAGGAACGCTTCTCTTGAACCAATATTATTACGGTACTATGACTTTTAACTTTTATTTATTATGACGTCTTCGTGACGTCACATGACGTCATTTGACGTTCACGGCAATATTCGCAATGGCTTCTATTTTGTTCAATATACTTACTTATGAACTCGGGTGATGGTAGCTATTGCAAAATTAGCTGAACATCAAGCAAGCCCAACCTTTCGTAAGGGAACGTTTGCTATGACGTTGACCCCACGCTAATCCCCCTCTGCTATGCAACAGGATACCCAATAATGATTTTGTTTCGAATTCAGCGACCCCGCTGAACCTATGTACAGGTATCAAAATAATGGTTCTATCCCTCTTGTTTTCAAGATATTCAGTATTTTTGCTGGCCTGGTTCGTCATAGTGGGAAATGGCGGATGCGTTGCTCCTAGATCCACGAGGAATGTGGGGTTTTTTTCAATGCAGAGGCCCTGCGGACTAGCTCAGGTCGCTAGCTCTGGTTCCTAGCCCGGGTCCCTAGCTTAAGCCCCTAGCCCAGGACAGGACCTAGGACAGGACCCAGGACATCCCTAGCCCAGGCTGCTATAGCCGATGCCGCTAGCCCAGGGCACCAGTTCAGGCCCCTAACCCAGGCCTAGCCCTGGCCGCTAGTCCAGACCGCTGGGGGGGGGGGGGGGCATGGAGCTGGCTGATGGTGTATTGTCTTGGGGCGGGGGGGGGGGGGGGCATGGGGCTTACCGAGGGAGTATTGTCTTGTGGGGAAGGGGCATTGGGCTGACCGAGGGAGTATTGTCTTGGGGGGGGGGGGGGCGGGGGGGGGATATTTGGCGCTACAACCATCCCCAGTCACGCCGTTGGTTTAAACATATTTATTTAACGAGGATACCCCGAATAGCATATGCTAAGAACGTGGGGCCTTCTCAAAAAAATGAAAAGCAATATGTTACAATGTAAAACAAAATATGCAATAGTACAATGGTACAATGGCGAGGCAAGTTTGATCACATATAACGGTACATGAAAAGAGACACGAAGAGGGAAGAGGGATAGACTTAAAGGCTTACTCCAGACAGATTATTGATATCTGAAACGATGAGTAGATGCCACAAATGTAGATATGGCGTCAATAATAATAGAGTTTTCAGTAAGACGCTCGTGGCCGTAGAGAAATAAATGTACAATATCTTTTCGATTGAGGTCATGAGTTATTCTAATAAGACTGCCGATTAAATATTCTCTTTCGAGGTTATAATTAGGACTGTCGAGAACAAAATGCATAACAGTCTCACTAACACTACTCACTAACCCAGTCGCATTTGCGCTAATGTCACTTGCAATTTTCTTGAACCCATATAGAAGTAGCTTATCTTGTTTTGACGATATGGTATACAAAGAGCAATACAGAGATCGAAATTGGCTAACAGATTGACAACTACGCAGTGCACGCGGCAAAGAGTTCCACCTTCGTGTACCTGCGGGGAAGAAACTAGATAAGTAACTATTGTTTGTACAATGGGTGGTGCGGAATTGATTGGCATTGTTGCCTCGCGTCATTCTGTTGGAACCCAACCTGGATGGTAGTCTAGATGTGATATAGGATGGGGTTGCACCTAGGACGCACTGGGCATATTTAACAGCGATCTGAAATTGGCGGCGGTCTGTAAGTGAGGACAGACCGCTTTCGTTCAATAACCCGATTCTAGATGATCGGCTCTTTGCACCATTGAATACGCGGATGGCCTCGTTTTGAACGTGTTCGATATCCTGGCTGCTCTTGACGTCACAGTTTGCAAATACAACACTATCATATTCTAAGAGTGGCCGCACATATGACAAATAAAATAGTTCTAAACTCTTACTAAACCACTTATACTTCACCCGTTTAAGCAGATTCAATCTAACGGACGCTTTAGTAGTAATAATTTGGACGTCTCTTGTCCATGACATATTAGACATAGTGGTGATACCCAGGTGCTTATGAGATGACACTTGTTCAATGGTACGGCCGGCTATGTGTACATGATGTTTGATATCGCGATTCTTCTTACTGAACAATACAGTCTTTTTTTTCTCTGCGCTGATCTCCATTTTTCATTTTTCAGACCACTCATGTATAGCTTGTAGATCGCGGTTTAATGCTCTTAATAAGTCACTCAGTCACGCCGTTTGTTTGTCCGTACCGTTCTGGATCAGCGTACGTGAGCTACAGATATGAGGTCACCTGTGTGTTTCGTCGCCCCACAATCCCGACCACTGCTATCGGGGTTTTCCTGTGTTCCTTCTGGAACAAGGTAAACGCCGCACGCGCAGTAGCAGCGCTATTGTCTGCATAGCGGGTTAGCCCCACGGGGGGCCTTCGGGGCGAGGCACCCACCAGGCGGTGGGAGACTTCAACGCAAGGATAGGTTAGGGGGGGGGGGGGGCGCCTGGCTGAGCGCCCACGTCAGTGGACTGGGCCGCGGGAGAGTCTGGTCGTTAGAGTCTGGAGCGGCCAGCGGAAACGAGGCCAGCCTCGGAATGTTAGGCCGTGTGCACCAAGCCGGCGTTGGTCGGGCGTAGTTACGTCCGACGTACATCCATGAAATGTGAGGAATTCCCCCTTGTTTCGATGGCGGATTTCGGAAAGTGACGTTTCTTACAGCTCACAGCTCTTATAAATGTAAATTCAAGTATGCGAAGGATCGTTGTTGAACGTGGATTGTTTCTATGCTTGTTAAATAGCTTAATTATCAAAACATGTGAGGAAGGCTCAGGTTGATGTTGATGTAATATTCCCGTGTTTAGTTAATTAAACAAGACATAGGGTCATTGTGATGATACAGCCTACCAGAACAACACATTAGTATAGCATTCCGCTTTGCTGTTCCTGCTCTTTGTGATCTGTATTAGTGTTTGTCCTGCACAAGTTTCAATTCCTTTCTGTCGCAGACTCTTGACACTGAGGCGTGTGAAGGGCGGCGACCCATAGGTCAAGGACAAGCCGTGGCACGTACCAGAGTAACATGCCGTAGGGAAGAAGGAAACCTGATCCCCTAAATTTTATCGCTCTAGGCAAGGAAACAATTTACAGCCTATACTTGCTATATACACGTGTACGAAGTCCAGTTTGGCACTGGAATGTATATACCAGCTAGTGGCTCCGTTATAAACGCACGCGTCTCTATTTAGTCTCACCTTTGAAGCTAAAACCAAGACAAAATGGCACGAAAGAAAAACTCCAGTGACTCAGAAATTCGGTCATTACTGGAAGTGTATAAGATAATAAAGATGTTTTAACATCAATCCCGGTTGTGATTTGGGTCAACAAAAACTAGCTCAGGAGGCTAGCTCAGGCCTAGGCTACTAGCCCATGCCGCTGGCCCAGGGCACCAGCCGAGGCCCCTAAACCAGGCCTAGCCCTGGCCGCTAGTCCAGGCTGCTGGCTCTGGGCGCTACCCCCGTAAGCTACCCTAGGTTGTTAGCCTAGGCCGCTAGCCCAGGTTTACCCCAGTATGCTAACCCAAGTTTAGCCCAGTATGCTAACCCAGGCCGCTAGCCAGGGCACCAACCCAGGCGGCTAGCCACGGCATCAATCTAGGCCTTGCCAAGGCCGCTACCTCAGGCCGCTAGCCCAGGCCCCTGGCCCAGGCAGCTTTGCCCAGGCTGCTAAGCCAGGCCGCTAGCTTAAACCGATAGCCCAAGTTCCTAGCCCAGGCTGACCGAGGAAGCATTGTGTTAGGGAGGCGGGGGCATGAGGTTGACCAAGGGAGTATTGTCTTGGGGGGCAGGGGGCATGGGGCTGACCGAGGGAGTATTGTCATGGGGGAAGGGGGAATTGGGCTGACCGAGGGAGTATTGTCTCGGGGGAAAGGGGGCATGGGGCTGATCGAGGAAGTATTTTCATGTGGAGGGAGGGGGCATGGGGCTGACCGAGGGAGTATTGTCTTGTGGAGGGAGGAGGCATGGGGCTGATCGAGGGAGTATTGCCATGCAAAACGGTCGAGGTGGAACCTGGCAAATATAGGGCCTTTATTAACAATTCCGCAACCTTACAGAGCTTTAGAAGAAAAAGCTGGTCATATATGGTACTGTAAACGTTGGCAATTTAATTTAAAACGATCACTGAGATGCTTATAAATATGTACTTTATTTGAAGAGGCAAACGCAGATACAAGTTACAATCAGCTCTCAGATGCTTATAGGAATTTAATTTGAAGAGGCAAACGTAGATGAATGTTTAAATCAGCAGTTATCAAATGCTGAACATAAACCCACTAATAGCATTCCCCTGCGTATGGTATCCTGGCAAAGGGTATTCCACGCCTCTGGTGTAGCTTGTTTTCAGGCACATGATGCAGACTGGTCTAAAGACTTACATCAATTAATGTCTGACTCACATTGATCTCACGAACAAATATAGCGTGACTAGGCTTATTGTGGATGGTGCGTCAAGGCTTCTCGTGGATAGTGTGACTAGGCTCCTTGTGGATAGTGTGGCTAGGCTTGTTGTGGATAGTGTGACTTGGCTTCTTGTGGATAGTGTGCCTATGCTTCTTGTGGATAGTGTGGATAGGCTTCTTGTGGATAGTGTGGCTAGGCTTCTTGTGGATAGTGTGGCTAGGCTTCTTGTAGATAGTGGGACTAGGCTTTTTATAGATAGTGTGGCTAGGCTTCTTGTGGATATTGTGGCTACGCTTCTTGTGGATAGTGTGGCTAGGCTTCTTGTGGATAGTGTGGCTAGGCTTCTTGTGGATGGTGTGGCTAGGCTTCTTGTAGATAGTGTGGCTAGGTTTCTTGTGGATGGTGTGGCTAGGCGTCTTGTGGATAGCGTGGCTAGGCTTTTTATAGATAGTGTGGCTAGGCTTCTTGTGGATAGCGTGACTAGGCTTCTTGTACATAGCGTGGCTAGGCTTTTTATAGATAGTGTGGCTAGGTTTCTTGTGAATAGTGTGGCTAGGCTTGTTGTAGATAGTGTGGCTAGGCTTGTTGTGGATAGTGGGACTAGGTTTTTTATAGATAGTGTGGCTAGGCTTCTTGTGGATATTGTGGCTACGCTTCTTGTGGATAGTGTGGCTGGGCTTCTTGTGGATAGTGTGACTAGGCTTTTTATGGATAGTGTGGCTACGTTTCTTGCGGATAGTGTGGCTAGGCTTGTTGTAGATAGTGTGGCTAGGCTTTTTATAGATAGTGTGGCTAGGTTTCTTGTGGAGAGTGTGGCTAGGCTTGTTGTAGATAGTGTGGCTAGGCTTGTTGTGGAGAGTGTGACTAGGCTTGTTGTAGATAGTGTGACTAGGTATTTTATAGATAGTGTGGCTAGGCTTCTTGCGGATAGTGTGGCAAGGCTTGTTGTAGATAGTGTGGCTAGGCTTCTTGTGAATAGTAGGACTAGCCTTTTTTTTAGATAGTGTGGCTAGGCTTCTTGCGGATAGTGTGGCCAGGCTTCTTGTGGATAGTGTGGCTAGGCTTCTTGTGAATAGTATGACTAGGCTTTTTTATAGATAGTGTGGCTAGGCTTCTTGCGGATAGTGTGGCTAGGCTTCTTGTGGATAGAGTGGATAGGATTCTTGTAGATGATGTGGCTAAGTTTTCCTTGTAGTGTGGCTAGGCTTCTTGTGGATAGTGTGGATAGTATTCTTGTAGATGGTGTGGCTAGGTGTTTCTTGTAGATACTGTGACTAGGCTTCTTGTGGATAGTATGACTAGGCTTCTTGTAGATAGTGCGGCTAGTAGATATTGTGGCTAGGCTTCTTGTAGATAGCGTGGCTAGGCTTCTTGTAGATATTGTGGCTAGGCGTCTTGTAGATAGTGTGGCTAGGCTTCTTGTAGATAGTGTGGCTAGGCTTCTTGTGGATAGTGTGGCTAGGCTTCTTGTGGATAGTGTGACTTGGCTTCTTGTGGATAGTGTGGCCAGGCTTCTTGTGGATAGTGTGGCTAGGCTTCTTGTAGATAGTGCGGCTAGGCTTCTTGTGGATAGTGTGACTAGGCTAAGCTTTATATCAACCAAGTGGTACAGACCTTGAATACTCAGATATCAGTCATAAGGTCAGATAAAGTGCCTTGTGAAACAAAAAGCACTGAAGCAGAGCTGGTTGCTGAATAGCAGATATGCCCAGGGATATTCAATATGATGAGCTTAAAACAGCAGAAAGGTCTTCGGCGAATACTGGACCTGAAAGAGAAAGGCAGAATGAAAACCAGTCAGGTAGGCAATTTTGCAATGCCACAGTATATAACATGTATGATGCAATTATGTCCAGAGGTCTAACAGTGCTCATGAAATGATCAAGTGTGATGACAGGCAAGCGCACTACTGGCAGGCTGGGAGCCAGAAATCACAAGGTGAATGAGGGTTCAAATAGTTTACAATTGCCCAATAACTGTGATACAAGAAGATTCACTGGGATATATAGATATAACTACTTTATGTAACTTACAAATCTGTCAGGAAATTGTGTAGGAAATTGGGAAATTTCTTATTTGTTTATGTACCAGATGCCACTATAGTAGTAAGGTTATACCTCAGTCTGTGCACAGTACAATACTGGTCTACAAAGTGATGCCTACCAAATAACTCAATGACACTGATCTGTGAATAAGGGATTTGTTATTTTGTGTACCTTTTGTGAATATGATCTCCTATTTCACTGAACAGCATTTGCTTTACGTAAGATACGTCTAGCGCTCATAGTAATAAGCAAAAGAAATAACAGTATGACAGTATTTTGTTTTATACATCAAATAGTAGCAGTAGACACTGGACAGAAGTAATATCGATAATTATATTGAGACCGGGAGGTACAGAATAATGGGACATAAATGTTAAGGATATTTAAAGTCTTTGTGCAATTATTGTGCATCCAGTACAGAATACATAACTTGTGGCTAAAGCACGCTGACAAAAATGTGTATATAGCGTATATGTATCTCAGTTGGAATAACAACATGTCTAAATGCAATCTGTACCAATATAGTACCGGGAGTGTGACATTAATCATAGTATTTACATATTTTATATACGTTGTTCTATCTTCTGACATCAAGAAAGTGTAGTAACACTACAGTCAGCATGAAAACTATTTGCCACCTCGTTTTCTAATTTGACAGGAAATATTTCATTGACAAGCCTAAAATCACTTTATATTTGTCAACTTGAACCAAAGACCCAACAGAGTTTTTCATACTCAGTCTTGTGGTCAAAAGAATTCACATGATGCCAACATTATGAGTTTCAAGCAAACGAAGCAGACAAGTTTCGCTATGGCTATCGCTCTGTTTACCTTGTCATCTGTCATGTCTGTGGGCGATAGTGTTGCTGGTATTTTGGGTGGGGGGGCGGCTAGATTGTGTTAATGTCAACCTGTAACTTGAATTAGGTTAAACATGTATGTATAGTTCCTCTCATATATATGAACATTGAATCAACGAACTCATTCCTTTTGCACTGCTAGGGTCAAGCTTATTTAATAGGGATATAATCTTTCTTGTGTGGGTGATAATAAGGATCAGCCATCAGATCAGAAACTGCAGGATCACCCAACACGGTAGCCTCGGGAGACCCATTCTGTTCCAACGGCGGAACAGAGTGTCCCGGGACTACTGACACAGTGGGCGCTGTTATTTGGGCCAGGTTCGGTATCCCGCCCCGGGCCCGCAACATGTGACAGGGAACTTCCAAGTGTGCCGATAGGGATATGCCTATAGGGCTATAAAGTCTCGTTCGCTTAGACTTCCGGTTTACTCATTTTGGGGACAAACAAACGAAGCACGTGTTCGGAACGAGTTTAGAAGCTCTGCGCACACTGGTATGCTGACTATCTGTGACGTAGGCGTGACGTGTATGTTACGCAAAGAGAGAGACCGGGAACCAGACTACCTGCGCAAGAGCCAGGCGCCGAGGGGTGGGTCCATTGCGGAAGGCCTAGCGATATGATTCAGAATATTTAGGAAATATAGCTTCACAAAACGGATAGACGACATATTTTTTATTCGTTTGCGCCATCACAATGACGAATATTTGTTACGACGGGACAATACGACTGAGAAACTAACGTTTTTTGCATTTCCTACGAAAACGAGGCATTATGACGTCACACGGATTCTCCCCGAGTGACAACGTTGGCGCAACGCTTCAAACAGAAAACTTACAGAAATGAAGAAACTTGGTCTTTTCGTGATCCAAAAGTAATACGAAAACATCTAACTGGTCTTGTTTTATCTTTACCATGTGGTTTAATGACGCACCCGTGTGTTGTTACTCCATGCACTGCACATTTTGACAGCGGAATGGTTAAGTCGATCACTTGCTCTCGCCATTTTTGTTACCGCGGAGGCACGCGAAACTCTGTGACGTCACTCGCTGTGTGGTGAACTTGCAAAAGCCCGGGGGCAGGGCTAAATTTAGAACGTTATTTTTAGCTTTCGAGTATTTTGAAGACGGATTTTTCCTTGTATATTCCCAAAGTTCTGCGCTTCATCGCCTCCAAATATTTTAACGTATATCTCTCATAGCCATGTTTAGTGAAATGGTACTCATAGTCTTTAGAATAAACCTGGAAAGAAATTGACTTATAGCTGCCTATACTTCAACATGGAGCACGTGTGTTTGTTTGTCCCCAAAACTGAAGTCTCGCGGCCCGATCGCGAGAACTGTATAGCCCTATTCCAATGAAATGCATACACCATTCACATCCGGTGCACATTAAGGCACTGGAACCAACCTACTCTCATCACCTTTCAATCCATGAGCACTCAAATCAGTACGCTCCTATCTATATATAGTCTAATAACAGAGTATGCAACACCTCAGAGAGGCCTGACAAACATCGGATATTTCAAAATTTCCCATTGTTGTCAGGCATTTAAAAATAACATGAAACAAAGCATTAGCGCTAAATCTCACCTTCGACACACCGCAAAAGGGTGAATGAACCTTGATTAAACTAAGAAATGGGGTAAAAACATCCAAATTGACAAACATATACAATATCAGTCGCCATTTGCACCTTATCACATATGCGCATTAACTAACATTGCGGAAGTCCATCCTCATTGGCCCAAAAATACATGACGTATTTTGATGCGTCCAGGGAAGTCTTGGGATTGCTATTTTTCTTATATATATGCTTATGAATGAAAAGTATAAAATTTAGATTACATTTCGAGTAATAATCGGCTTAACCGCCATCCATAGATATATGGAAAAATAGAAATTCCAATACGTCATGTATTTTATGTATATATACAGCTTGTCGGGCAGTAACGGATCACAGGCAGTAGCGGATCACTTCACGTTTACCAATGAATCGTTTCTATTAAAAGCTACTAAATGTAATAAATTGGGATTCATTTCAAAGATAATTAACCACTGACTTAAAATAAGTCCCAAAACGCGAGGTTCTACCAATGTTTACACTCTTTTTTACCTCAAATGCACTTCCGGTAGCGAGCTCTTTGCTATGCGCGTACTCGCGCGAAACAGCAACTTTTATTTTAACAGGCCACTCTTGTTAAAGTGAATACATCTGTGCATAACTGAGGTAATTTTTAGATAGCTGTATATATCTTGAACCTTCAAGAAAATAATCAGATCCCTCCGTGAAGCAAAATTGCTGTTGTCATCCAAATTGCATTCGCCGCTTTCTCGGCAGTAGCGGATCAGTGGCGCTCGTCTTTTGCCGCCAAGTTGTAACGCCAAGTTTTACCCCCAGGTGACATGGCATCAATCATTGGCCCAATATCAGTAGCGGTACTCCGAAAATATCAAAATAAGCTGTGAATTATTATATCACACTATAAAATATGTGCAATATTAAATCGTCGACAACCTACTTTTCGAGTTTTGAGACAGTCCTTGCATTGAGATACCTGCTTCACTGTCAAAACAGGCCGCTAGATGGCGTGATCCGCTACTGCCTAAAATGATCCGTTACTGCCTACTACAGTACCCTGCTACATGGACCATTTTTAGACAGATCGTTGCCGGAGAATTAGCAAGTTCATTACAAATGAACAGAGCCTTCATTTCTGAAAAGAATGAGCCTAAGATGATGCACCCGCTTCTTAGAAAACCTTCTCAATCAAGCCTTACACAAAGGTGATCCGCTACTGCCTGACAAGCTGTAGATAGTGCTCGTGTTTCAATCAGTCGCCATCTTCTCCAGAATGCCCCGGAGTGCTGTTTAGAACGGGGCACATCAGCATACTGAATCAGTGAATGCATGCGCACGCACCCATACCCGGGTAAAAGAAGTGTCAGGCGGTGAACCGATGCGTAATGTGCGTATTCGGTCCACCGTAAAAGTCAAAGTCATAAATGCCGTAGCGTGTCGTTTCGGTCCATATCTTCCGTAAATCTGCCGCGATCGTTTTGAGAATTCCGGACGTGAGAAAGCAACCCCGTGCAATTTTAATGATACCAAGTTTACGCTCGGTTTTACGCTCGGTTTCGTTGTTGATTGCGCGGCTGTAAGAAGGCGGAGGTCGATGACTCAGTTTCATAACAGACATCAAACAGACCGACACGTCTTTGAACACCAATAGAAACTAGCAATTTGAGAAATGAGTGATATTAATAGGTTACTTGTGAGAGCTTTTGATGTGAAACCTGACACTTCGCTCAACCGGTCTAGACAGCAATTAGCCAATGTGTTATTCCCTGTGCGTCGATCCACCCCCATACCCCCGACCCGCCCGCACTTAATCCGCCCCTTCCCCCCCTCCCCACCACCACTTCCCATGCCAACTCTTCACCAACCAGCCAGCCATGTCGGCGCGGCCAGCAATTCCCCCCCCCCCCTCCCCTCCCTTCCCGTCACACCCCACGCAGACACCTCGCACCCCGGCTGGAAGCCACGGGCGCGAGATTTCGGTTCGCCGACGAGACTTCAGGAGGCCAAAACGGCGATATTGGTCATTTGAATAACAGCCCTCGACAGAAGTGGATATATCTCGGTCAAATGGATACCAAATAAGTTGGATTTTTGTGTACGGTATGTAAACAAGTAAGTCTTTCAGCTCATATCAATTATATATGTGTACCTTCCACCAAATCTTCCACCAAAAGTACTGCGGCACACTTCTGCAAACTTCGGCAGTCTTCTGCCAAAATCCTCGTTTTACACGGGCCCGAGTGAGCCAGGCCTGGTTAGGTAACACCACGAATGGCACCCAATTTAGAGAAGTTTGACACGTTGATATTTTCTCAAAATGTTATTGGACATCACTCACCAAGAAGGCAAAAAAACAAGCCAGGGATGTTCACTGCTCATGGGAACACAAGGTGTCGCAAGGCGTTTACGAACAGTCAAAAGCCAAGTACGAAAGTATGTGGAAAACTTTGCCTCCGCAACTCAGTGGGCGCATTTCTTTGGGCCAAGTTCGGTATCCCGCCCCGGGCCCGCAACACGTGACAGGGAACTTCCGAGTGTGCCGATAGGGATATGCCTATTCCAATGAAATGCACACACCGTTCACATCCGGTGCACATTAAGGCACTGGAACCAACCTACTCTCATCACTTTTTAATCAGCCGCCATCTTCTCCCGAATGTCCCGTGTTGTTTCGAACGGGGCATATCGGCATACCGAATAGATGCGCGCGCACCCATACCCGGGTGAAAGAAGTGTCGGGCGATGAACCGATGCGTAATGTGCGTATTCGGTCCACCGTAGGGATACACCCGGGTTACCAAAGAAATGCGCCCAGTCAACTGTCCAAGACGGCAGCCCGATAGTACTTGAAGGTGTTACACCAATATATATCGGCCTCATGCTAAATAAGCCTAAATAATGGAAAACATTCAATTTCAACACCCTGTTACAAAGAAATCGGCCACCCTACCTGGATGGATCTACTTATGATTCGGGACCATGAGTCTTCTGGTTTACATTTTATTTAATAAGCTCAAAATGTTGAGTTACAACTCTTTGTCCTCCTCGTTATACAACACGCTGAGCTCGGATAATCTAGCAATCCTCCTGTGCATCCTCTTCCACAGCTCGCTCACTCACATCATGGTCACATAGGGCGCATATGAGCGCCATGAGGCTGCGGAAGAGCATATCCTCCTGTGATGCGGTCGCACTCACGCCAAAAGCTTCCGCGATAACCATGATATCCGTGCAAACTGAACTCACTAGTAACTTACTCTTTCCTAGACCTCCACACTATCACGAAAAGCATAGTACCGTTACAATATGCCATAACCGATACTTACTAAGGTAAGTTTACAAGGCGATTTTTTCGGAACTCTTTTGTACACAATATCAATGCGCTTTATTTAGTGGTGTGCTGCCTGGTCCCCTCCCTTCCCACGACTGTGCCCGCCGCTCCCAATAAATCACAATATACGTAAACAATACGGTGCCTTATCGCGAACCGTTCACTCACCGACCTCCCCAACCCGCGCTGCCTGCATGGGTTCGGAGCCGACTTTAACATGGGAATCTCCATAAGGAATGTTTTCCCCTCTAGCGGGAAAAGTAAAATAGAAAGTATCTTTTTTTAACTAAGAAACAACTAGGCGGTAAAATTAGACGTTCTGTGACCCGAATCCGATCTCTCTATTCCCAATATTAATTATACAGTGAATTTAATGCGTATTTAAATATTTCTGTTTTTTTGACGTCATGTGACGTCATTGACGGCGAATTTTTCTTCGGGAAATGGGTCATACCAACTTTCTGAATACATAATTGGAGATTGGCGACGATTGAGAAAGTTAAAGTGGGAAAACAACGTGCATCTAGTTTGAACATAAGGACAAGGTAAACTATGACGTCATTTTGCGCGAAACTTCTTCCTACGCGCAAAAAAATCATCTATATTAAAGTTGTTTCCCCTAATCAGTGGAACATTTTGACGCTAGTCGCATCTCTTTAGAACAAATATTAAGAAAGCCTTAGCACTTTTACGTTTCTCCTTTAACCGGACGGCCTTGACCTTTGACCTTTGACATTGGAAAGTCCATGACTTGACAATTGTAGAGATTCGGACACGCCACATTTCCATAAATATTGGTGAACGATAGCTGTTGTCGTTAGGGCAGTAGAGGGTAGGAAAAAATGCAAACAAGCAAACATTGTTGTTCAAAAAAATCGTTCTTCCGACATAAGACGACATATCTATGATATGTCGTCTTAATAAAAGATTTACACATAGCCCATTTCTAGAGATGTATAAAACAGGGAAGGATAATAACCTAATCATTTTTACAATAGATATTCGACCATAGGTCGAGGACGAAAATCCATAAGTACATTTGGAAGCTGTGTGGTATTCGGGTGCCCATACTTTTGGCCCCGAGTGTAGTCTAGCGAGCGTTGCTATAGCAACCGCAACGGTGATGTCACCGCTTGGGTTGAGTCTAGCGGGGGGAGTCAGCGGGGAGGCAGCGAGCGAGACGGACGTGTTTTTGTGCAAGGGACAGCCAGGCTAGTTTTTATATTCTCTTGGATAACCGCCCTGCGGAGCAAGGGGCTGGCAGCAGTTCTATCAATTGCTGCCAGGTAAGTGACACCGATAACGGAGTTCGTGACTTGTGTTTTAGTTGAGTTTAAGGGTTAAATAAATCATTGAAACTTTAACCACTTCGTTTCGCCTCAGTGCCTTCGCCACCACGTGTTAACGTAAGACCGAATTCGGAACGAACACCCAGTTGGGGTTGTCGAAATTAAGTTTAGAAGTAATTAGAATAACACAACGAGAAGTACATCAAAGTAAAGTAAAGACACTCCCCCCCTCCCTTACTAAAATATCACATTTGGTGCCGTGAACCAGCGGTCTTTTCACGTGGTTGAGCAGCAAGTGGCAACATGGCGGAACGCCGTGGGTTAGGCTTCATGGCTAGGTTAGAAAGTTGGTTGAGTGAGGACGATACAGACTTCCCCGTTCACGGAGAGAGGGTTGGAAATTTAGGCCGTGGGATACGTGACCATGTGGGGATTCAGTCAGAGAAGCGCGAGGAATATGATTTGGGACCTGTCGAGGCTCAGGTAGGCGAGGACAGTTCAGCCAGGGGTGCGCCTCAAATTTTGTTGCACAATTCTAAGATGGCGGCTCGGCCTTCTTCCCCAAATCGGCCGGGCGATCACGTGACCGAAATGCCGGCCCCTGATTGGCTCAGGAGTGCGCGTCCCGCCAAAAGCGAGTTCGCGCGGGATTCTCAGCGGGTTGGTGTCATAAGGGGAATGCAAGATGGCCGCGCCCATGACACCGTGTTCGGTGAGCAGGCTACCCCGGGTTTTCCCAATGTTACTGCTGATGTGACAACACCTCAGGGTGTCAGCAATCGAACTCAAAGCGTTAGATGGGATGGTTACAGGCCAGAGGGGGTGGGTTATGGGCCCCCAAGCGCTGTGCCGTTCGCTGGCAACCCCCATCAGGGGCAACTGCATCACTCTCGCTTAGCGGAGTCTGCACCCAACCCAGCTGACAGGGGCCACTGGCAGCCAGGGCCTGGCAGCTGTGAAGCAGCGGGCATTTCCCCTGGTGGCTATACAGGTGTCAGCCCGGCTGGTTACCAAGGAGTGCGAGGTGTATTCCCCGAGCCTGGTGGGTTTGTTCATGGACCGAGAGGGCATCCAGTGCCAGGTGGGGAGTGCTTGCCTGTGAACCCCTTAAGTCCGGCAGATCTGAAACAGGTCTTGTGGCAGGCTGGGCTGGAGAGGTGCCCCAAATTGCCGACATTTTCCGGTTCGACTGACAGCAGCACGGTGCAGGACTTCTTAAGCCGGTTCGACACAATAGCCAATCTGTGTTGCTGGACAGCAGGTCAGCGGGGTCTAAACCTGAAATTGTGTTTGCAAGGTGAGGCCTACAGACTGGTTGTCCGCCAAGGCAATGATGATTACTGGTCCTTGCGTTCTGCACTGCTGTGGCAGTACAAGCCGTGCAGTGGTGATGTTGCAGTCCGAATATTCCGACAACGGAAGAAGGGCAAGACCGAACCGTATCGGTTGTTTGCCAACGAACTCCAGATCTTGGCGAAACAAGCCTATCCCCACTCTGATGAGTACAGTCGCCAAGCGATGGTCAGAGAACAGTTTGTAGGTGGGATAGCAGACGACTTCACCCGCAGGCTGTTGTTTATGGAGGGTGATGTCCCCATAGAGCGTCTGGTAGACCTGGCCGACCGAAGCGATCAGTTCTCTTCCCCACTTGGGCGGGTTAGTAAACCAGCGCCAGCCCCTATCTACCGGGCGTCAGCTGCAAATGACGAGTCACAGCCGGATAATGAGGACTCTTATGGGACCGAACATGAGGTGGAGGGGCTGATTTCGCGCCTCAGCGAGGTCATGAGGTCCCAGGGTCGGGGAAAGAGGGCCAGTCAGGGTAGACCAATCGATGGTCAGGTAGACTCCAGAAGGCCACGTCGGGATGACAGTTACCGTGATGTCGGGACCCGTGACACCCATTACGCTGACCGACGGCCAAGCGACAGAGACAGCCACACCCGCGGTCAGTCCAGGTCTCCACACTCCCATTTTTCTGACAAGCAGAACTACCCCTCTGGGAGACGCCGATACTCCCCTGACCGTTATACGGACAGTCGAGACAGGGACTCAGACAGGGACAGGGAGCGTGAACGGCTTCGGCGAGAGAATCGCTGTTTCCGCTGTGGCCAGACTGGACATTACAGGTTGGGGTGTCGGGTTAAAATGGAGAGCAGACCTGGAGACTACTCGCCCCGTGAGACTGACAACGCTCGGTCGGAGCAGCCGGGACAGCAGGCTTCTGGGTCCCCAAACTAACTAGGGCTAGTGTCACCCCGGGGAAAGCTAGCCCAGTGACAAGTGACGATATTCCGGGTAGTAGCGACAAAGGGCAGGACAGGGCCAGGGAGCCACGTAGCGAGGGTGGGGGACCTCGGGTGCTCCGGGTTAGACCTGTAGCAGGTTGGGTCCTGCATACCAGGTTGTATGGGATGAGTTGCCCTATGCTGCTTGACACGGGTGCAGCTGTGTCGCTACTGGACAACCAAACTTACATGTCTATACAGGCGGACATGAGACCTCCCCTTAAACCTCTGACAACACAGCTTCGCACTGCGGCTGGGGGTTTAATGAAGAGCTTGGGAGAGACTACCCTCGAATTTTCCCTCAATGGGATGAGACTGGCACAAGAAGTAGTGGTGGCCGACTTGCCTGATCGTGGTGGGATACTGGGCCTGGATTTCCTGCATGATCAGGACTGCGAAATGTCGATGCGGGAAGGAATCCTGAGGATAGGTAAGTTTACCTTCGCCTTGTCGCAGGAGGGCAAGCAGGACCAGGTGGCTCGTGTCCGACTGGAGAAGTCAGTAGCCATCCCACCTTCCACTGAGGTCGTGGTCACAGGGATTGCAGAAAATAAGTTGCAGTATGCCAAGGGTAGCGACGCCTTGTTGACCCCTAGCGGGCGGTTAATGTCTGCAACCCAAGTAGTGGCAGGTGTATCCCTTGTAGGCTGCGGTACTCGGCATGTGCCTGTGGTGCTCATGAATCCCACAGATGAGACAATCTTCCTGCGCAAGGGTGGCATAGTGGGGACTTTGCAAGCACTGCCCAGCGGTGAGGTAATCGAGGTGCCCCAGGTTGAGTCAGATGCCACTGGGGAAGGTGTGATTGACACGCGTCAGGTGACAGCATCTGATGCTGCAGACTTCCCTCCTGCATTGGAGAAGTTAGCAACCGAGGTGTCTCCAGAGTTGACAGTAGGTCAGCAAAACCGGGTTCGGTCACTGCTCCGGGAGTACTCAGACATCTTCTCGGAGACAAACGACACATGAGGGACTACCGATCTGGTTAAGCACCGTATTGATACGGGTCAGGCTTACCCGATACGTCAGCGCGCTCGTCACCTTCCTGTGGCTCAGCAGGAGGTCGAGGCCAGAGAGATCCAGTCCAGCTTGATAAGGGTGTCATTGAGCCGAGCACCAGTTCCTGGAGCAGTCCGGTGGTTCTTGTGAAGAAAAAGGACGGAAGTACACGCTTTTGCGTTGATTACCGTAAACTCAATGATGTGACGCGAAAAGATGCATATCCGTTACCATTGATCACCGACACTCTAGATGCACTGGCTGGCTCCGAGTGGTTTTGCACCCTGGATCTGGCCTCCGGGTATTGGCAGGTGGCCATGGATGAGCATGACAAAGAGAAGACAGCCTTCATAACCAGACAGGGCCTCTTCCAGTGGAAGGTGATGCCTTTCGGCTTGTGTAATAGCCAAGCGCTTTTTGAAAGGCTGATGGAATTGGTACTGAGAGGCCTGTGCTGGCGGAGCTGTCTGGTATACCTCGATGACGTCATCGTATATGGCAAGTCCTTTGAGGAGACCCTAGATCGGCTGACCACTGTGTGGGAACGCTTCAGAGAGGCTGGCCTGAAGATGAAGGCCAAGAAATGCAATCTTTTTCAGACTGAGGTGCCCTACCTGGGGCATATTGTGTCCCGGGCAGGTATTTCGACAGACCCGGCTAAAGTCTCCGCTGTGCGGGACTGGCCACGACCGACCACGGTAAAAGAGGTACAGAGCTTCCTTGGGCTGGCGTCTTATTACAGGCGTTTCATTCCCGGCTTTGCGAGGGTGGCAAATCCCCTGACAGCTATGACAAGGAAGAAGGCTCCGTTCGAATGGTCGGACCGTATGAGGAAGCCTTTAGGGCTCTGCAGCAGGCTTTGTGCGAGTCGCCAATTCTGGCCTACCCCACTAGGGAGGATCCCTTCATCCTTTACACGGATGCCAGCAATGATGCCATGGGATGCGTCGTTGCCCAGCAGCAACCTGATGGGGAGAAGGTGATAGCCTATGCGTCGAAAACGTTCCGTCGTGCGCAGAGCCGCTATTGTACAACACACCGGGAGTTGTTGGCTGTGGTGACCTTCATAAAACAGTTCAAACACTACCTGTGGGGTCGACCATTCACTGTCGTAACTGACCACGCCTCACTGACTTGGCTCATGCACTTCAAGGACGCGGAAGGTATGGTGGCCCGTTGGCTAACCACCCTGGGGACGTATGACTTCACCATTGTTCACCGTCCCGGTGCGTCCATAGGCCATGCTGATGCGTTGTCGCGCAAGGTGACCAGACCCTGTAAGCGTGCAGAGTGTGTCGACTGCTTACCAAGGAGGGTAGCTAACGCGAGTCTGGCAGCTGACGCCTCACGCGACACCTCTGAGCTGTCACCGCTACAGAGGGTGGAAAATGACCGACCTCTGATAGGTCGCGGTGCTGAATCTGCAGTGATGGAGATCGTTGCAGAAGGTGACAGGTTCGATTCCCAACTGCCAATTGCTAGTGGAGAGGCGAGTGATAGAGGCCTGGAGGCAGAAGTAGCTATGCTACAGTGGGTCCCTGTGTGACTCTGGATGACATTCGCCGCTGGCAGAGCGAGGACGAGGGTGTGGCCTGTATGCTGGAGTGCAAGAAAAGCCGTACACACAGGCCACCATTCGCTCAGGTGAGAGATCAGAGTTACACGACCAAGTGTCTCTGGCAGCAATGGGATCGCCTGCGGGTGCGGAATGACATTCTTTACCGTGAAAAGAAGGCGAGCTGTGACACACAGGCTATCACGCAGCTGGTAGTCCCACCGCCCATGCGGAGGAGGTTATTTCTGTCTGTGCATTGCGATAGGATCGGTGGTCACATGGGCCACAGCAAGTCACTTGCTTCCCTGAAGAGGCGCTTTTATTGGCCACACATGTCGGCTGATGTGAGCCGCTGGCTGACCTTGTGTCGTGACTGTGGTCAACGGAAACCAGCGTCAGTTCCCCACAAAGCGCCTCTCACACAGATGCCTGTTGGTGTACCGTGGGAACGGTTGGCTATGGACCTGATAGGACCTATGCCCGACACGGCAAGTGGGAACAAGTATGTGCTGGTAGTCGAGGACTACTTCACAAAGTGGGTCGAGGGTTTTCCCATTCCTAACAAGGAAGCCCAGACGGTGGCTGACAAGCTGGTTACGGAAGTGTTTTGCCGTTTCGGCTGCCCCAGACAGCTGCATTCAGACCAGGGACGAGAATTTGACAACAAGATTCTCAAGGAGATCTGCCGCATCATGCGGATTGACAAAACGTTTACCACACCTTACAGGCCGCAATCAGATGGCCTTGTGGAGAACTTCAACAGGTCTCTCCAGGACATGGTTTTCACCTATGCCAGACTGCATCCGCAGGACTGGGAAGACCATCTTCCATTTGCCCTCTGCGCGTACCGTGCCACGGAACATCGCAGCACTAGGGTGTCCCCCTTTCGTATGCTGCTGGGCCATGAGGTCACGCTCCCACTAGACTTGCAGGTGGAGGGTCCACCCAGTGATAGGAGGCAGATGTGTGTCACAGAGTACTGTGAGTGGCTATGTGATGCCATGGAGATAGCTCACAGCATTGCTCGTCGTGAGAGCCGGAAGGCGGCCACACGCCAGAAAACCGCGTACGATATGCGTGCTACGCCGGTGTCCTTCCCAGTGGGTAGCTGGGTGTGGCGTTATTGCACAGCCACTGCCAAGGTCAAGGGTGGTGTCAGGTGGTCTGGCCCATTCCTGGTGATCGCTCGTCCCTCTGGCGTCAATGCCACCGTTCAACGGTCGCCGACTGAGAGGCCAGTGATCGAGCACGTCGATCACCTGAAGGAGTATGTGGTCGATCCTGATGAGCCACTGACCAGCTGGCTGGATGGAAATGGAGCAGGGCCCAGCAGTGACACTCCTGACGTGGCTGGTGCCCCTCCTGCGCGTGATGTGGTGAGAGGGGAGGGTACCCCTCGTGATAATGTGAGAGGGGAGGGTACCCCTCGTGATGATGTGGGAGGAGAGGATACTCCTCGTGATGTGGTGCGAGACGATGATACCACTGGTGAGGTGGTGAGAGGAGACGATACTCCTGGTGATGAGGTGGCCGGAGATGACATGATGGATAGTCTGGTGGCCCCAGAGGAGAATGCTACGGGTCTTGACCCAGTGGGGGATGGTGAGGATGGTCCTCTTTTCAGACGTGGGGCGAGGATACGTCGACCCCTCCAACGCCTAGATATGTAGGGCGTCGCACCTGTGGATGTTGCTCGGGTTGTAAGGGTCTTGGGGATTTATGGTTCAGGCGGTGTAGTGGGGCACAGGATTCGGTTAGGTGGTTGGGCGGGGCACGATATTGGTGCCATGGGTTCCACGCAGTGTAAGCGGTGGTTGTTGTTTTTTTTCCTTTCAGCTGTTTCTGAAGCACTGGGTGACATTCTGGATCCAGGCAGATCACTTCGGTGACGCCGTCCAGCATCAATCCCCAACTGTGAAGTAGAGGGCGGTTTACGTTACAGCCAGGTTGCCTCAGGTCGTCTTGAGCCTGTTGCGCCTGGCGTAATAGTATATTCCGTTTTTTTTTAGCTGTACTCTCGAGCCGCTGACCACGGTGTGCCTCCACAGGGTGTTTGGCCTGGTATGGGATGTAACCGAGACAATTGACTGCCGGCAGGTGTATTGGGCTGGCTTTGGAGTACATCCACGGTGTGAGCTGGTGTGTTATCTGGGTAGGCGGTATGAGGGGGCGGGTACGGTATTATAGCCATCATGTTGACTGGTTACTCGGTACGTTAGTTATTGTATGTTAATGTTTCAATATGTCGAGATCTTTTCAATAGCCAACTTTTCTTCAACAAACTGACTACATTACTGTCATTATTATTACTAATGCGATTGCATAATTTTTTTTTCTCTGTATCATGTTTGACTATATGTCGTATCGTTTAAATTCTATGTCCAGAGTATGGATGTTACATTTTCATTCTGGTTCATTCTATTGTTTAAAACAGCGCAACATGCTTGTTGTTGCCACCGGACTGTCGGAGGCTTACGTCTAGTAGAACCCACTGAACCGCTTGCGGTAGTAGTGGTGACCTTGCTTGTCGAATTGCTAGTGATTAAATTTACAGCCTGTTTATTGAGTAATTTGGGGTTATCATTGGGGTTGATATTTGTAAAACACGATGACCTATGTGTAAAGCGTGAAAGTAATGATCACCCGACTACACTTGCTGTTGTGAAGTTGTCTGAATACAGATGGTCTCAATGACCTCGCTCGTCTAACGGCTGCCTTGGTGCCTGGTTGACTCCGTGACGGGACCGCAAGGAGCCCCAGCAGGGCGCTATATAGTGCCTGTTACGTTAGGGCGGGAGCCGTTCTAGCCGCTCTGCCATCTCTACAGCCGCCGGACTCTTACGGGAACCTTCAAGGCCCGGACACCAGCAGCGACACCAGTTTGATTGGTGTCCGCGGCGTCAGCGGCGGCATGGGCGCCCACCGTATCAGCAGCGTCCTCGGCATCATGGGCGTCACCGGTATCATTGGTGACCGCGGCAGACATCGGCGGCGTCACCGCCAGCATCGGCGAGCGCGACAACACGGCGTCGTCATCTGCGACAACTTCGGCGCCCGCGACAGCTTCGGCGTCCGAGACAGCATCGGCGTCCGCGACAACATCGGCGTCCGCGACAACTTCGGCGTCCGCGACTGCTTCGGCGTCTGCGACAGCATCGGCGTCCGCGACAGCTTCGGCGTCTGCGACAGCATCGGCGTCCGCGACAGCATCGGCGTCCGCGACCGCATCGACGTCCGCGACAACAACGGCGACAACAACGGCGGCAGCATCGGCGTCCGCGATAGCAGCGGCTGCTACTGCAGCTGCGACGCTCACTGGCTGCCCGGATGGCGACGACGTCCATGACGACGTCGCCACCTGTGGTCGCTACAGCAGTGGACATCCTGGCTGCTGCGGCAGCCGACACTAAACTTTGCTAGTGTCAGGACCGGCTCAGCCGGCGGTTGTGACTGTTTCGGGGCATCCTCTGCGCGCTGGGCGTGACCATGTGGTGGCGTCGGTGCCGCAGGGCCTCGGGACGAGGCCTGGGCGCCAGCACGGAATCGCTGCGCGGTCGGCCACTTCGGTGACCCAGTGACATCTCGGCGTCGCGGAGCGATACGGACTTTGCCGGGCTTGGCTATGCCGCCTATGAGACAGCGTCCACAACATCACACAGCTGCCATTGAACTCTATTACTGCCGTGTGTTCGGCTGTTAATATATGTGGTCATTACTGTGTTTATAGGTCATTCGATATATTGTCTTAATTGGGTTTACCATAGTTAGGCTTATGCCTTACATTTTTTTTTTTTTTTGATTATTTCCCCATTTGGATATATTCGTTCGAGGGCGAACGTTTTGAAGGGGGGGGGGAGTGTGGTATTCGGGTGCCCATACTTTTGGCCCCGAGTGTAGTCTCGCGAGCGTTGCTATAGCAACCGCAACGGTGATGTCACCGCTTGGGTTGAGTCTAGCGGGGGGAGTCAGCGGGGAGGCAGCGAGCGAGACGGACGTGTTTTTGTGCAAGGGACAGCCAGGCTAGTTTTTATATTCTCTTGGATAACCGCCCTGCGGAGCAAGGGGCTGGCAGCAGTTCTATCAATTGCTGCCAGGTAAGTGACACCGATAACGGAGTTCGTGACTTGTGTTTTAGTTGAGTTTAAGGGTTAAATAAATCATTGAAACTTTAACCACTTCGTTTCGCCTCAGTGCCTTCGCCACCACGTGTTAACGTAAGACCGAATTCGGAACGAACACCCAGTTGGGGTTGTCGAAATTAAGTTTAGAAGTAATTAGAATAACACAACGAGAAGTACATCAAAGTAAAGTAAAGACACTCCCCCCATTCCTAAAATATCACAGCTGTATTAATGGCGACGTCAGGGCCAATTTCGGCTAAAGGGCCTTATAGGGGCAATTTGGGCTAAATGCTGTCTTCGACAGACAGTGTGGCACTGTAGGCGGAGCTTAAATGGACATCCAGTTTGAAGCCAAGATCGCGCCTCTTGACGCAATATTAAAGTAACTTTTATTTATTATGTCTTATTTATTATGTCTTCGTGACTTCACGAACTTCATGTGACGATCACGAAAATATTCGAGATGGCTTCTATTTTGTTAATTATACCTACTTACGAAATCATTGGTGAACTCATGAACTTGTGGGTGATGGTAGCTATTGCCAAATTATCTGAACATCAAGCAGGCCCAAACTTTCGTAGGAGCACTTAAGCTATGACGTTGACGCACACTTAGCCCCCTCGCCATAAGGTGTCTCTGAAGACGACGTGTTTAAGTGAACATGAAATTTTGTTCTCGAGAGCGATTGCTTGACTCATTATGAAAGGCGCTACGATTTTTACTTTTTATCTAATAATACGTCATCGTGACGTTACAGGACGTCATTTGACCTTTGCGCAAATGCTCAAGATGGCTTCTATTTCTTTAATATGTCTACTTATCAACTCGGGTTATGACAGCTATTGCCAAAGTGGCTGAAAATAAAGCAAACCCAACATTTCGTAGGGGCACGTTAGCTATGACGTCATTTTTGACGCATACTTATCCCCTGCGCCAAAAAAGGACAAATTGTCCCTGAATACGACCTGGAACGTCAAGCGACCCGAAAGTCGCCATACCTTATAATAGCTGAGTAATAGCTTACGTCAGATATGTAACGTCATGACGTCATAGTGACGTTATGACGTGACGCACGACAACGTCCAAGTGGCAATACGCCAAGGCTTACTTCCACAACTTATTCGATTAAATAGCTAGGCGATAGAAAGTATAGTCCTTCAGCTATGGCTTGACGAAATGGCCAAAAGTTGCATTAGTTCATCATTGCGGAGACACGGTGACCTAAGACAAGAACAATGCGAAGTGATATAGCAACTCATTTGTTTGTTTTACTAGTTCTCTGCCGATCAATGGTCCCTACCAGTTGGCGTAAAGATCACAGCTCTGGCATGTGTTTCTTAATTTTGACGTGGTTTTAAAGAGGGACACATTCTCCATTCACTCATCATTGGTGGCCCTGCAAAGGTGTCGTCCCACTTTGAAGCGCTCTAGCGCCATTACATAGCAACATCCGCCTGATTGAAGCTTTAAGTGATCTGTCGATGCTTATTGGCACTAGTTGGCGAAAAGATTGCAATTTTTATCTGATTTTTGACGATTTTTCTTTTAATGGCAAGAATCTGTATGTTTATCATTAGGCCAGTGGCTTCATTGCCATGGAAACAACAAATAATACAGAAATCGCCGTGTTTTTCTTGTAACTTGCTTTAAGGTGATATTACCTCACTGTGTGGTTTCTTCATTTTTCCCTATAGGATCCCATGTTAAACGATTTTGACTATATACCGAAAAGTAATATGGCTATGGAACCATGTCGATAGATTATGACTCAGCTTAGTATTATCCATCCACAGCGGCAAGCATTGAGTTATGACTTGAATAGGACGGCCGTGGGAGCCTCTGCTAACACCAAAAAGCCGTATCTTTCACCATGGGCCAAATTTCAAAAAACTCCTGTGACGTCACTATTTGATCCAATCGCATACGGTAAGCACTGAGGCTGCCATGTATCATGTTTAACTAAGGAAAAAATCCCGGTGTCCCTTGATGGGGGCACTTGTGAAATACACGACAAAACATTTTTCCCAGCCTAAAGATACAGCGCTTTAACATTGGAATTCCCATAGAGAAATTCCGTCGGCCCTGGAACCGGAAGTAAGATAGGAACATATTGTTTTTAGTTTGCAGCTATACGAGGAACTACTTTTCCTACAATATGATGCAACTTTCACAATTTTGGGATTTTTTTCTGATTTTTGACGATTTTTTTAAGTACCACAAATGACGTCATCGTGACGTCACGGGACGTATAAAAAAACTCTAAGATTCGACACAATTCATCTCAATTCATATTTCTATGGCATATTAGAACATCATAGCGATAGCTTGATGGCAAATGTGCCCAAAAGCGAGAAAACTGACAGAGGTAATTTAATGCGTTTTCCGCAAAACTTATGAGAACAATACCGGAAAATTGCGTATTGAATGCTAGCGCATTTTAAAACGGATCAGAGATTTTTAGCGTCAATATTAACGGAGATATAAGTGTTTTTAGTAATTTTTTCAAAAAACTGCTGTGATCTTGACCTTTGACCTTTTAACCTGGGTGACTAGTATGGTGTAGCCCTATTGCCTAGCTATTAGACCCTAAAGACTGCGAACCGATGTATGCAGCCGTTAGGTCACAAGAAGACTTCCCGTTTTTTAGTGAAACAGACATACAAACACGACCAACTGACATATGACGAATTTTCGTCATAACAATACTCCATCGGTCAGTCCCCTACCCCCTCATGTCAATACTCTGGGCGACAGTATATAGGCGACCGCGACGCGTGCCTGCGTTGCCTTGAAAGTTATCATCTGGCTGACTGTGCTCAGCCTGAATTATGTCAACAGCCAACTCACCCCCTCTACCAGCGCTGCAATGACTCGGTCGGGTTCGGTCATGACCTCAATCTACACCCCACCACCCCTCCCCAGCTGAATGCATGTATTTGATGAGTGTCGGTGGGCTAGGGGGCTGCAGGAGTCGGGTGGTTGGTGTGGGGGATAAGCAGAGAGGAGTCCATTAACCCTGGTTGGTGTGGGTGGGCGAGGGAGAGGGGGGCGGGGTGGAGAGAGAGGAGTCCGTGGGACAGGTGGGCGGCTGGGGGGGCGGGGGGGCGATTCTTTAGGAACTCTTTGTAAACAATATCAATCCGCTGTATTAGTGGTATGCTACGTGCTCCCCTCCCTCCCCACGACTGTAACTGATCGCCTCTCCCGATAAATCACATCACAATATATAAACAACACGGTGCCTTATCGCGAACCCGCTCACTCACTGCCATTCCGAATCCGCAGCCGACTTTAACATGGGAATCTCCATAAGGAATGTTTTGCCCTCTAGCGGGAAAAGTAAAATAGAAAGTATCTTTTTTTAACTAAGAAACAACTAGGCGGTAAAATTAGACGCTCTGTTACCCGAATCCGATCTCTCTACTCCCAATATTAATTATACAGTGAATTTAATGCGTATTTAAATATTTCTTTTTTTTTGCCGCCATGTGACGTCATTGACGGCGAATTTTTCTTCGGGAAATGGGTCATAGCGACTTTCTGAATACATCATTGGAGGTTGGCGACGATTGAGAAAGTTAAAGTGGAAAAACAACATGCATCTAGTTTGAACATAAGGACAAGGTAAACTATGACGTCATTTTGCGCGAAACTTCTTCCTACGCGCAAAAAATTGGTCCACATTAAAGTTGTGTCCCCGTTTTACGTTTTTCGTTTAATCGGATGGCCTTGACCTTTGACCTTTGACATTGGAAAGTGTATGACATGACAATTGTAGAGATTCGGACACGCCACATTTCCATCAATATTGGTGAACGATAGCTGTAGTCGTTAGGGCAGTAGAGGGTAGGAAAAAATGCAAACAAGCAAACATCGTTGTTCAAAAAAATCGTCCTTCCGACATAAGACGACATATCTACGATATTTCGTCTTAAAAACTAACTAAATGACTATTCTTCCATTCTAACTTCACCGCTATCACCGTTTAGGTACCTCCCCTTCCTGTACAGTCTTCAAACTACAGCGCGGTTACCTTTCTGCTACATGAACCTAAACAGACACTGATGAAGTCCGCTTGCCTGAGCAGCTCCCCCCCCTCCCCCCGTCGCAAGTTTTTCCGAGAGCACCCACCCCCCCCCCTCTCCGCCCCCCCCGGTCGCAAGTTTTTTAGAGAGCACCGCCCCTCCCCGCCCCCCGGTCGCAAGTTTTCAGAGAGCAACCCCGCCTTGGCAAATTCCTAGATCCGCCCCTGAAACCTCACGATAAATTTAAAACATCTTTGTATGGGCGCGTCATATCAGGTCCTGTATAGGACCTGGTACGTATTGGTTGTGCCCCCCCCCCCCCCCCCACAATCGCAACAATATTCCTACGCCTATGCAGTGTCAGGCAACTGCACTGTATGAATCTGGATTCAGTGACCCAGGCATATAGGCTAGATAATGTTGTCGGCATGGTAAGGTTTAAACTCACTCCATGTGCCTCTGGCATCGACAAGAAGATATTTGCACCGCATAGTATCCGAGGAGCCTCGTGCGCGGCTGCCAAGGCCGCCAGGGTGCCAGTTACGTACGGCCAATGACCATTGGATGGTCCAATAAAAACATTTTTTGGAGGTCCCGTGGTAGAAACATCCTATGTCACATTGAACACGGTAGCTACACGGTACATCCCGGTAGCCCCCGGTAGAAGCCGGTGGTTGATTTGGCCTCTACCGGGTTCTACCGGGATGAAAATCGGTGGACGGTCGTCTCGATGGTCGACGGTCACCGTCAGCCCGGTAGTAACATGGTAGGCCCCGGCGTGAACACGGTAGAACACGGCGCCAGCACGGCGTGAACACGGCGTCGACACGGTGCCAACACGGCAGAGCCCGGTGTGACCACGGTAGACCCGGCAGCCACACGGTACACCCCGGTGTCTACACGGCACACCCCGGTAGAGCCCGGTAGACGCCGGTATACCCCGGCAGACCCCGGCAGACTGAAGATCTCTATAAATTTTTAAAGGAGATGTATTTTTGGGTCCACATCATTGATTTGAATTTTTGAACATGTTCAAAAATTCAAATCTTCCTCCCGGCAGGCCCCGGTACCCCCCGGCACACCCCGGTACACCCCGGAGTCAACACGGTATCCACCCCGGCAGAGCCTGGTAGGCCCCGATTCTCGTACCGGCGTCTACCGGGGTCCACCGGGATCCCAGTGTGACTTAGGCTTAAGTGACTCGTTGCTTTCGACAAATTTGCATCGTCAGTTCATTGTGAGATTCGTTTGAATAGGGCGTGATGTCGCAAGGCTAATAGAACAATGGAAGCTCATGAAATCGACCGCACAGAAGTCGGTGATTTCGAACGAGCTCAGAAACGTAAAGCCCCCCCCCCCGGGGGGGGGGGGAGGGGGGCACGTACTATTATACAAATCAGGTGAGGGGGTTCCTCGGGTGCCTTGATGCCTGAGAGAACGGATATTAGTGATGAAAAAGAGACCCCTATGGAGCCGACATTTAGGATGAAAAAAATACCCCCTATATAGCGGATCTTTAAAGACTTGCGACCAGGGGGGTGGGGGGGGGGCGGGATTTAAAAATGTACGTTCATAGAACCGGTTGCCACGAAAAATACCTTTTCCGAGCGGATTTGGCGGTGAAAAAAGGGTTTTACAGCGGAACCCCCTCAAACACAGTAATGTATTAAATACCCTCTCTCGGGAAAAACACCCACCCCGCCCTTTACGCGTTACCATTACAGCTACCAATAGTACAGCTGATTGTACATTAAATTAATCGGTTAATTGACAATGGACTAATCAGTAATTCACGTGAAATTATTTGCTAATATAAATATTATTAATTCTTCGTGAACAGTTTGTTTTAGATATCGGTTACGCCCCGAACCAAATAATGAACTCATGGGCATGTTGTAAGTGTTGCATTGTGCTTGTTGAAATGTTTACTTTTTGCAAATAAACGCAAGTGGCGCATAGAGAGAACTGGATTCGCCCACTTGCCACAAATGGTATTTTATTATACGGTAAATGATGCAATATTAAACGCAATATGTCTATATTATACTGATAGCATCCCCGGAGTATAGCCGTCCTACTGGGCTTATTAACAGCTCGCTCTGTGTGGCTTTTTGCTCGTCTTTCTTAACTAGATTCCATTTAGGCCATGACTTAATCCACCCTCCGACTAGGACTAAATTTCGAGCTTTAGTCGGTCGTACTAAACATGGGTCTAACGTTAGTCCGCTTACTGGAATACGGACTAACTTAGTCCCAGGTTTATACGGCCCACGGCGTTTAAATAACGACAAACGTGAATACATCAGGTTGGAAGAGGTGTAAAAGTCTAATCGCTATTTGACATTGAAAGAGCTATGTTTGAACTTTCAATTACGACCATCTTTTTCCTGTGAAATCCACAATCACTTTACCAAAAATAACATTTACTGCCAAAAGTCCGCTCGGTCGGGGTTTTGCCACGAAATTCCGTTTAGTTGGGTTTTACGGGTTGCAAGACGTAAAAGCCACTTTTCTGAGTTCAACGTGAAACCCACGCTACCATTACTAGGGGCCCACAGCAGACAGGCAGGGGCGGATCCACGGAGGGGCTGACCTGGCCCCGGCCCCCCTTTTAGGACCAAAACCGGCCCCCCTATCTAGCATATCTGAATCCAACCCTGAAACGGGCCCCCCTATCCAGATTTTCTGGATCCGCCCCTGACCCGGACTAAATACTACCCTGTTTTCTGACTGGTTATATATGAAGCGGCTTGCCGCAGGGCGCTTTGAATCAGCAGAGACATAAATGAAATGTTCGTTCGTGTATGTGTCGTGCGCTATAACTTTGGGGGATACCCCCATTCGTGGCTACGCTGTATGTGCCCTTCGCTATGAGCTGTATGCCGGAAAGCGGACTAAGTTAGTCCCAGACTAAGCTAGTCGGCGGACTTGTTAGACCTCGGTCTAAGCAAGTCACCGTACTAAGTCGGTATGCCAGAAAAAAATTAGGCTCCGGATCAGTTATTCTGCGTACTAAGCAGGAGTTAATGTGTGAACGAGGGGAATTCCACGGAATCCCCGGGGCTTTCTCAGGAAATCCCCGGGTACTCTCCCGAGACGAAGTCATTAACTCAACGGGTGGCCCATATCGTGTCTGTTAGCGTCTCCCGCGGTCCCAATTTAGGTCAACCAACCAGAAATGGGACAAACAGATAATCTTATTGCTATTCCATATGTAAAATACGTTTGTGTGCGCAAACTGTAGCATTTCTGTAACAGGGACAATGCATGCACCCCAAGCTAACTCGTATTAACTTGGAAACGCCTTTAAACGAATTTATGCTTGTGAACCGTACATGACCATATTACTTAATAGCTGACGAAGTTACTATAATCTTGCATTGGTTATTGAATCTGATGTTAACATTGGAAGTTACCAATCTCGCACAGTTACATCAAGTAGCTCTTTAGCCAGAGGCACAAGCAGTCACATGGGCTCATTATAAGACCCGCGTTTTCTCTATACAAATAGATGTGTATATAAACAAGTAGCAGACGACTGTTAGAACCCAAAACGTCATGGTGACCAAAACGTCATACCTTGGTAGAATGAAATATACAGTTTAAAGTTTAATTTCAACCATCCCGGTTATCGCTCACACAACCTTGCGTGGCGTTTCTGAAGGAGACAGGGCGGGGCCACTCCGAGCTAAAGGATTGATTGATTGATTGATTGACCTCTTGGAGGACGAAAATTGCGAATTAAGGCGCAGGAAAATAAGGAAATCTAACGACGGAGGTGGAGTGGGGGGGGGGGGGGCGATACCCATATTCCATTGTTTATGAAAGCAGTTAAATATATCTGAAACTGAAGAGTTACTGCCTCATATATTCGTAGCCCCCGTCAACAGGCACTGCGATCAGGGCACAGTGTGAAACTGTACATTTGCTCCTAGATGGGTCAGACCGTATGATCTGACGTTTTCGTCACTATGACGTTTTGGGCCCTAACAGACGACACCTCAGTTGCATCATCAGTTTATTGTGAGATTCCATTGAACAGGTTGTGATGTCGCAAGGCTAAGGAAACAATGGAAGCGCATGAAATCGATCGCACAGAAGGAAATCGGTGATTTCGAACGAGCCCATGCAGAAACGGAAGGGTGAGGAAAAGCACCCGGGGGGGGCACTATTATACAAATCTGGCGGGAGGGGGGGGGGGTGGCGTCCGCGTGTCTTGATGCCTGAGAGAGCGGATATATGTGATAAAAAAGCTATCCCAATAGAGCGGATATTTATGATGAAAAAGATACCCCCTATAGAGCGGATATTGAAAAACTTGTGATCGGGAGTGGAGGGGGGGGGGGGCTCTGAAATGTGCGTTCTTTGCGGTAAAACGTCCCGACCGAGCGGATTTGGGCGGTGAAAAGGGGAGGGGGGGGGGGCGCTCCACTTCACGTGATATGATTTACTAATATAAATAATGAACTCGCGGGCATATTGTATTTGTTGAAATGCAAATAAACGCATGTGGCGTATAAAGAGAACTCAATTACGCGTTAATCGCCCACTTGCCACACATGGTCCTTTATTATACGGTAAATGATGCAATATTTAACGCAATATCCCCGGGGTATGTCCGTCCTACTGGGCTTATTATCCGCTCGTTCTGGGTGGCTTTTTGCTCCTCTTTCTTAACTAGATTCCAGTTAGACCGTGACATAATCCACCCTCCGACCAGGACTAAATTTTGAGCTTTAGTCGGGCGTGCTAAACATGGTTCTAACGTTTTTTAGGAATATTTACGGGCGGGCCCCGTAACGAGCATCACCACTTTTTTTTGGAATCTTCACGTAATTAGCATTGTTAACGCGGAATATGCTCACGGCCATTTTGCCGGCGAAATTTCAGAATTTTTGTAAATTTTCACGAGGATCTTCACGCGGCCCGAATTCTGATGTCACGCAATTTCACTTATGACTTTCGCCCATTTACTTGCGGCTAACTTGGATATGGCCAATTGAGAACCCTGTGAGATTACAGACATCCTGGGTGGAATCATTATCCTTGGTGGAATCTTCCCGCCGGCCACGTAATCCGTCTTTGGACTCGCTATACGAACCAACAACATCGAAGGCTGGCATCATCGGTTTAACCACCGCAACAAACGAGGTTAACTAACCTAGATAATTAGAAAGTGAATGATTATCAATTACTTTTATATAGCTCGTTTAAAAAGCATTGAATTAATTTTATAACTATTATTATTAGTTATGGATGCTTTCTTTTATTATGACTTGTGAAATTATTGTTTTTAGGGAACCTGAACTTGTACCTCCTCGTGGATATGCTGTTGCTGAAAGCGAAGCTTGTCATACTTATTGTGGGTCATACCTCAGGGAAGCTTCGCTCAGGCCGAGGATGAGGGCACTTCGGTCGTCTTGATTGTAAAGGGCTGAGATTTTTCGGCACGTCCTTCTTCTTGGGTAGTTTCTCTTTGTCTGTCGGTTGTTGTTGTTGCTTCTCAGATGGCGCCACGCTTGAATGGCTTCACTAGCTGGCTTATTAATGTACTCGCTGGGAACCAGCTGGTCACGCAAGTAGGATGTGAGCAGCTCTAAGAGGCTCCCAGCCAGAATTAGTGTAAAGTCGATGCCATTCACTAGGTAGCGCTTCACTGTTTCACAATACTCTGCCTTGTTTTTTAAAATTATGCCACCATTTTTTTCAAAGTTAGTAAAGTAGGGCTTATAAATACCTTAACCTATAGATTTCAGCCTAGAATTTTGGCCTAGAAGTTAAATGTGAAATACTAGTAATTGTAATTTGCCTAACCAAACGCATTTCCCGGGAGTGGAAACTCATATTTTAAGACGTGCGACCTAGGGGGTGGGCTACTGTGAAAATCCGTAGAGTGGGTTGTCGGGAAAAAGAATACTCCGAGCAGATTTAGCCCTTCCGAGCGGATTTTGAAGGTGGAAAGCGTGGGGGGGGGGGGGAGGGGCTTTAACGCGGAATCCTTCAAAACCCAGCGTTGTATTGTTTGCCCCCCCCCCCTTCCCCCACCCACAGTGGCGCGGTTTGGCTAGCGGTCGAGCCGCACTCAGGCAGGTTCATCTTGTGACGTCACAAATTGCGGGGGTTTTGGGAACGAATCGTTTATGATTTCAAGCGAATTTTGTGAATTTAGATATTAATATTAAGGACTTAGACCCATTGTAAAACAACTCCATTTGATAAGTGGTTTGCATATCTGGAAGTGCTTATAGAGTTTTAGTTGCAAATCTTCCCCCTTGAAGACCACCTAATTTTCAAAGGACAGAATATCGCTAACACACGTAATAACGGAATATCGTAAGTTCAGTCTGCTATTGTCGGAACCTTGAAATTGATCCTAAAAATGTATCCCCTTTCTTGTCGTGTTCTTGACATTGTCATTAACATCGCCACTTCTTCTGATATCAGTTGCTCGTTATTTACTATCAGAGTAACTCCAAAGGACAAGTTGTATCCATTTAGGGTCTTTCATTTCACACCATACGCCCATATACACCCATGCAGCTATGTCGTCTCTCTCTCTCTCACTCTCTGTCTGATCTCGCTGAATCCCTGCGCCCTGGCAGAGCGTTAATCATGCGCTGCCCGCAACTGGATCCGACTGGCCAGACGACCCCCCGCTGGTCACTTATCGTAAAATGCTACCGGCAAGTGGCAGCGTCTCTCGGGATATATCCCCGCCCATGCATACCAAGTCCAAGCAGCCGGTGTAACTTATTCTTTTTGAATTAACTAAGCTCAAGCTATACTGGGTGGGGTCTCTACCTAAATCTAGGGTTCTCTAGATTAGGATCGCGTGTCTGTGTCTTCTATTGTTGCAATTGTTATCTTGGCAATTTGCTCCACACCATTCGGACAAGACAAGGCAAGACGAAGCGCGAATATACAGCCGCAAAGAATAACCATTATTTATTGTATTAGGTAAGCCGAACACAGAGCTTGGACACATTGGATACCATATCGGTCCCTTATTATCCATCGTTGTGTTTACCCGTTAAACAGGGCCACCAGTGTGTTTACAGTCCCTCAATGAAAACTGTCTACTGATAATATTAACTTTTATTTCGTCCTCTGATAACAAACAACGGCGCTTAAAACAATAATCGGCGTTCCTGTCTATACATGCAGACCAATATATAAATGACCTAATGCACATGCATGGAAATTAATAACATTGATGGGTAACAAGTCATCTCAGCTGAAATTACCCCGAAAGCCCTGGCTGGCTTCCCTGTCGTTTTTTTTCTTCTCGTTTTGTATGTCCTTCCATATATTCATGGCAAACTTGATTTAAAGATTTGTTAATGTCATGTACTTGCACGAATCGTTACCGCCCAATGTGTGTATGTAAATCATGGTATTAACAGATAATCGGTGTGCTATAGCCTATATGGTGGGAGCCGCCGGCTGGTCAACAGGCCTGGTAAAGCAATTATGTTGCAAGACTTGTGTGAATTGGGAAGGCGGGAGATATGACTTGTAAGACGACAGGCCGCTGCGGTCCAGAATAACCTTTGTCGATCAATGTTGGCGGAATTATCTAGAAATGCGCGATAATTGCTCTGGCACATCAGACTGAACCATTTGGATTTGCCATAGCGAATATTTGAGGGCAATTTAGATGAAAGATTATCTAAAAATCATGTCACCACCGGGGACAATTAAGTTACCTCGGTCTGTGGCTGCACTTTATATGTCGTTCGCTATAAGTTAGGGGGTCACCCCGTTCCTTGGCTGCACTGTATGTGTCGTTCGCTATAAGTTAGGGCGTTACCCCGGTCCGTGGCTGCATTTTATGTGTCCTTCACTATAAGTTAGGGGGTTACCCCGGTCCGTGGCTGCACTTTATGTGTCGTTGGCTAGAAGTTAGGGGGTTCTACCCCGGTTCGTGGCTGCACTTTATGTGTCGTTCGCTAGAAGTTAGGGGGTTAACCCGGTTCGTGGCTGCACTTTGTGTCGTTGGCTATAAGTTAGGGGGTTACCCCGGTTCGTGGCTGCACTTTATGTGTCGTTGGCTACAAGTTAGGGGGTTACCCCGGTTCGTGGCTGCACTTTGTGTCGTTGGCTAGAAGTTAAGGGTTACCCCGGTTCGTGGCTGCACTTTATGTGTTGTTGGCTAGAAGTTAGGGGGTTACCCCGGTCCGTGGCTGCACTTTGTGTCGTTGGCTAGAAGTTAGGGGGTTACCCCGGTTCGTGGCTGCACTTAATGTGTCGTTGGCTAGAAGTTAGGGGGTTACCCCGGTTCGTGGCTGCACTTTATGTGTCGTTCGCTAGAAGCTAGGGGGTTACTCCGGTTCGTGGCTGCACTTTATGTGTCGTTCGCTAGAAGTTAGGGGGTTACCCCAGTTCGTGGCTGCACTTTATGTGTCGTTCGCTAGAAGTTAGGGGGTTACCCCGGTTCGTGGCTGCACTTTATGTGTCGTTGGCTAGAAGTTAGGGGGTTACCCCGGTTCGTGGCTACACTTTATGTGTCGTTCGCCAGAAGTTAGGGGGTTACCCCCCGGTCCGTTTGATAGGTAAAATATTTATCTATGCACTGTGGTATTTGTATTATGAACAAAAATCTAAAGAGACATTACGAATGGCTGCTTTGTGTGGTGCCACTGGGTAATCTGCACCATGACCAATGTAGAATATAGGTAAAATCCAGGGTGGGAATCGAACCTTCTGAAACAAAAGCAGGTACAATCAGGGTCTCTACCACACCTTGCGAAATAAAGTGATACCAAGGCCGTTCCATATGACCACATCTGGCGTTAAAAACATACTGGGTGATTCGGGTCAGAAAAACGATTCCCGCAAAGCGTGTCATAGCTCACACAGCAGTTGTCAGGTAACCGGCTTGACAGTTTTAATTATAATGGGTAAGTAAAATATATATTGATGTCTCAGTCAATTTTCTCTGAAGTATTATACAGTCACAGCCAATAATACAGTTGTTTAAGAACAGTTGAACACGTTGTAAAGCCCCGGCGTCAGCGTTTGTATCAGATTCTCTGACAAACCGTCGCGACAGAACATAACGGCCTATACATACGGCTTTAGGAGAAGTTATAATGGGTGTACATCTAATGAACATTTATATCTTCTATAAGGTAAACATTTCTGATTTCTCTAAATCAAAATACGTCCGAGAAAGGTCAGCATTTCTGCACTTAAGAACATAAACAAACGGGGACTGCTTTCATACAAACGGTGCAGCACGAAACTCACATTCGCCAGTTAACATATATATATATCATCTGTTTTCTCGGATTATATCCCTCTACTTTCTTCTTAAAAATATATCTTTTGATAAGAGTCCCAGTGCACCCAGGTGGGGACTTTAATGCAGGGTTGTCCCGCCAACGCGCGGATCTAGAGAGAAGGCCCAGGGCATTCCGGAGCTGTCGAGTGACAAAGAAGCCAGCCTCAGTTTCGTGTTCATGAGTGGGAACGAGGCCAGCCCTATTGGTTTTGTCGTGACGTTATTGTCGGTTTTTTATTGCGATCTCTACAGCGAATCCACAACACACCAGGCAGCGGTCTCTAAAATCTTTATTCTTCTCTTGATATCTTGTGTGACGTCACGCCTTTGTCTTAAGTGTTCATTTTCTTGAAGATTGGATCGAAAAACAGACCTAGCCGTGTTGTATTAACGTAAGTGTGCGTTATTCAAATAAAGGACGGTAAAACAGTGCTTTATTTTAATAATGAACGGAAAAACTGTGCATTATCTAGATAATGAACAGTTGTTAATATTGACAAGTCAAATGTCACGGTATAATCAGTCGAGCTGAGCTGAGCGGAGTCGTGTTGGCTGGTGTTGACAGAACTTGCCAATTTCAAGACAAACAATGAAATGCATAAGTCAATGTTAAGCACCAGAGGGGCGGGGGTTAGATCAAAAATCTCAAAATCTATGGAAATTCCACAGTTATCGATTGCATACATTTCTCATTATATCCGTCATATCGCTTTTCAGGGGGCGATGTTTTCACGAAACTAAGAAGCAATGACTTACACAATGTCTACTTCATCCACGCCTTCCCACCCCTACCTTTCCCCCCTGGGGCTTCACAATGACAAACCGTTGTTTTCACAATGTGCCTCATGTATTCGTAATAGTCAATTCCTGTGTCATGCCTTGTTATAACAATTTTATAAGTACGTTAAAGAACTCGCTGTCGTACATTCCCCAAATAAACCACTCGACGCTATCGCGTCTCGTGCTTTATTTTGGCGAATGCACTTCAGCTCGTTCTTTAACTAGTACATATACAACTGGCCTGTCGGCCAAGTTGGAACTTCCACACAACCCTACCCCGCTCGCGCACTCCGCAGAGTCGGACACCACTCAGCCAATCCCGAGAGAGCGCGGGACTCGGCGCGTCCCCCTGGGAAAGCCGGCAAGCGAGACAGGCAACGCTCACTGGACTCGAGGACAGGGGCGTTTCATATTTTTGACGAATTTTCCAATTTGGCCAGGATCTCTATACGTTAACATTGGGCTTACATCCGTTGCCATGGACGTCAACATGACGTCGCTGACGCTTACCAAAACGTAACAAATTGGGCTTCTATTTTTTTCATCGCATTTACTTATATAGTAAATTATGGTTTCGAAATATTTTGGAAACACATTTAGAACACATTGTCTGACTGTATAAATGTAACCGTCATGAGAAATAGATCTGTCATCGCGTGATGAAAGGTATAAAACTGCCGCAATGTGCATAATTCGATGACGTAGTACACAAAAAAGCCAAACTTTTTCACATGGGATGCACTAATTTTGCCCCCCAAAAAAACATTAACAACATATCTGGGTTTTAACTGCATACAATAGGTGTACTTCTATGCTAAGAATATAAATCCATCATTTCCAATAAAAATAGCTTTTAAATTTTTTAAGAAAAATATTGCTGGATGAGTAATTTTAAAGCGATGGAAACTTAAGTACTTAAGTACTTACTTAAGTAGGTAGGTGAACATGAAGCAATCCCACAATAACGTTGGCACACTTTAACTACGTCGTTTTTGACGCACACGTCTCGGTACCGCAAAAAAAAGTTACGCATGGCGGTACTTGTCCCTGGATATAATGTAAAACGTCATATAAACCGGAAATCGCTATGACGTATAATAGCCGAGTAATGGCCTTTGCAAAACTATGACGTCATCACGTAATGGTGACGTCATGGCATGACGAACGACAGCGTCCAAATAATAAAATGCAAACGTTTAGCCCCACAAGTAAAATAACTCCATTTGATAAGTGGTTTGCATATCTGGAAGTGCTTATAGAGTTTTAGTTGCAAATCTTCCCCCTAATTTTCAAAGGACCGAAAGTCGCTAACACACGTAATAACGGAATATCGTAAGTTCAGTCTGCTATTGTCGGAACCTTGAAATTGATCCCAAAAATGTATCCCCTTTCTTGTCGTGTTCTTGACATTGTCATTAACATCGCCACTTCTTCTGATACCAGTTGCTCGTTATTTACTATCAGAGTAACTCCAAAGGACAAGTTGCGCCCATATACACCCATGCAGCTATGCCGTCTCTCTCTCTCTCACTCTCTGTCTGATCTCGCTGAATCCCTGCGCCCTGGCAGAGCGTTAATCATGCGCTGCCCGCAACTGGATCCGACTGACCAGACGACCCCCCGCTGGTCACTTATCGTAAAATGCTACCGGCAAGTGGCAGCGTCTCTCGGGATATATCCCCGCCCATGCATGCCAAGTCCAAGCAGCCGGTGTGACTTATTCTTTTTGAATTAACTAGGCTCAAGCTATACTGGGTGGGGTCTCTACCTAAATCTAGGGTTCTCTAGATTAGGATCGCGTGTCTGTGTCTTCTATTGTTGCAATTGTTATCATGGCAATTTGCTCCACACCATTCGGACAAGACAAGGCAAGACGAAGCGCGAATATACAGCCGCAAAGAATAACCATTATTTATTGTATTAGGTAAGCCGAACACAGAGCTTGGACACATTGGATACCATATCGGTCCCTTATTATCCATCGTTGTGTTTACCCGTTAAACAGGGCCACCAGTGTGTTTATAGTCCCTCAATGAAAACTGTCTACTGGTAATATTAACTTTTATTTCGTCCTCTGATAACAAACAACGGCGCTTAAAACAATAATCGGCGTTCCTGTCTATACATGCAGACCAATATATAAATGACCTAATGCACATGCATGGAAATTAATAACATTGATGGGTAACAAGTCATCTCAGCTGAAATTACCCCGAAAGCCCTGGCTGGCTTCCCTGTCGTTTTTTTTCTTCTCGTTCTGTATGTCCTTCCATATATTCATGGCAAACTTGATTTAAAGATTTGTTAATGTCATGTACTTGCACGAATCGTTACCGCCCAATGTGTGTATGTAAATCATGGTATTAACAGATAATCGGTGTGCTATAGCCTATATGGTGGGAGCCGCCGGCTGGTCAACAGGCCTGGTAAAGCAATTATGTTGCAAGACTTGTGTGAATTGGGAAGGCGGGAGATATGACTTGTAAGACGACAGGCCGCTGCGGTCCAGAATAACCTTTGTCGATCAATGTTGGCGGGAATTATCTAAAAATGCGCGATAATTGCTCTGGCACATCAGACTGAACCACTTGGATTTGCCATAGCGAATATTTGAGGGCAATTTAGATGAAAGATTATCTAAAAATCATGTCACCACCGGGTACAATTAAGTTACCTCGGTCTGTGGCTGCACTTTATATGTCGTTCGCTATAAGTTAGGGGGTCACCCCGTTCCTTGGCTGCACTGTATGTGTCGTTCGCTATAAGTTAGGGCGTTACCCCGGTCCGTGGCTGCATTTTATGTGTCCTTCACTATAAGTTAGGGGGTTACCCCGGTCCGTGGCTGCACTTTATGTGTCGTTGGCTAGAAGTTAGGGGGTTACCCCGGTCCGTGGCTGCACTTTATGTGTCGTTGGCTAGAAGTTAGGGGGTTATACCCCGGTTCGTGGCTGCACTTTATGTGTCGTTCGCTAGAAGTTAGGGGGTTAACCCGGTTCGTGGCTGCACTTTGTGTCGTTGGCTATAAGTTAGGGGGTTACCCCGGTCCGTGGCTGCATTTTATGTGTCCTTCACTATAAGTTAGGGGGTTACCCCGGTCCGTGGCTGCACTTTATGTGTCGTTGGCTAGAAGTTAGGGGGTTATACCCCGGTTCGTGGCTGCACTTTATGTGTCGTTGGCTAGAAGTTAGGGGGTTACCCCGGTTCGTGGCTGCACTTTATGTGTCGTTGGCTAGAAGTTAGGGGGTTACCCCGGTTTGTGGCTGCACTTTGTGTCGTTGGCTAGAAGTTAGGGGGTTAACCCGGTTGGTGGCTGCACTTAATGTGTCGTTGGCTAGAAGTTAGGTGGTTACTCCGGTTCGTGGCTGCACTTTATGTGTCGTTCGCTAGAAGTTAGGGGGTTAACCCGGTTCGTGGCTGCACTTTGTGTCGTTGGCTATAAGTTAGGGGGTTACCCCGGTTCGTGGCTGCACTTTACGTGTCGTTGGCTACAAGTTAGGGGGTTACCCCGGTTCGTGGCTGCACTTTGTGTCGTTGGCTAGAAGTTAAGGGTTACCCCGGTTCGTGGCTGCACTTTATGTGTTGTTGGCTAGAAGTTAGGGGGTTGCCCCGGTCCGTGGCTGCACTTTGTGTCGTTGGCTAGAAGTTAGGGGGGTTTTCATCATATAAGTAAGAATTGATGGATTTTTAGTGTGATTTAGGTATGGACACATGCAGAGAGAGAATTGAGTCTACAATAGTGGCAAAAAAGACAGGTAGATCTATTATCATAAATAGGTTTTTTATGATAAAAAAGTCAGAATTGACAGAGATTTCACCATTGTCAATTCTGACTTTTTCATCATATAAGTAAGAATTGATGGATTTTTAGTATGATTTAGGTATGGACATATGCAGAGAGAGAATTGAGTCTATAATAGTGGCAAAAAAGACAGGTATTATCATGAATAGTTTTTTTATGATAAAAAAGTCAGAATTGACAGATTTCACCATCGTCAATTCTGACTTTTTCATCATATAAGTAAGAATTGATGGATTTTTAGTGTGATTTAGGTATGGACACATGCAGAGAGAGAATTGAGTCTACAATAGTGGCAGAAAAGACAGGTATTATCATAAATAGGTTTTTTATGATAAAAAGGTCAGTCATTTGACAAAGATTTCACCATTGTCAATTCTGACTTTTTCACCATATGAGTAAGAATTGATGGATTTTGAGTGTGATTTAGGTATGGACACATAAAAAGAGAGAATTGAGTCTATAATAGTGGCAAAGAAACAGATATTATCATAAATATATTTTTTATGATAACAAAAGTGAGAATTGACAAAGATTTCACCATTGTCAATTCTGACTTTTTCATCATATAAGTAAGAATTGATGGATTTTGAGTGTGATTTCGGTATGGACACATGCAGAGAGCGAATTGAGTCTACAACAGTGGCAAAAAAGACCGGTATTACCATAAATAGGTTTTTTATGATAAAAAAGTCAGAATTGACAAAGATTTCGCCATTGTCAATTCTGACTTTTTCATCATATAAGTAAGAATTTATGAATTTATAATGTGATTTAGGTATGGACACATGCAGAGAGAGAATTGAGTCTACAATAGTGGCAAAAAAGACAGGTAGATCTATTATCATAAATAAGTTTTTTATGATAAAAAAGTCAGAATTGACAAAGATTTCGCCATTGTCAATTCTGACTTTTTCATCATATAAGTAAGAATTGATGGATTTTGAGTGTGATTTAGGTATGGACACATGCAGAGAGAGAATTGAGTCTACAATAGTGGCAAAAAAGACAGGTATTATCATAAATAAGTTTTTTATGATAAAAAAGTCAGAATTGACAAAGATTTTGCCATTGTTAATTCTGACTTTTTCCTCATATAAGTAAGAATTGATGAATTTTTAATGTGATTTAGGTATGGACACATGCAGAGAGAGAATTGAGTCTACAGCAGTGGCAAAAAAGACAAGATTTTTTTCCAAACCTCCTGACAAAAAGGCCCTTTTGGGGCAGGTAAAAATGTGAAATTAAACATTTCATTGACCGGTTTCATTTAAACAAATGTCCTTTTTTCCGATGTTCCATAATTTTAAGGAGCTCTGGGACACTGGGCCTACCTATTGGCCTACCTATCAAAATCGCTGCTTATTTGTTTCACCGTTACTGTCAATGTGGACAGGCTTTCTATCGGTATATTGAAATAACAAGCCTGTGTCAGTCGATCTGCGGCGCCTGTGTCTCTGAGACTGAGAAGGCTCTTAACCTTAGCCTCAGACTTATAATATAGGCCTCTGGCACCCCCTAATCCACTATTAAATAATATTAAACAAACAACGACCCCCTCTCAGCCACAGCATATAATAGATTATATGCGGTGCTTGAGAGGGGGGCATTGTTTATTTACTTCAGGGGTTCTGTCAGCAG